>RXPK01000007.1:67604-570356 GCA_004143645.1 Protaetia brevitarsis
GCGGGGATCTAGCATATATATTATTGAAAGGAAAACTAAATATATATTCCTGGCAGATGATAGATATTGGCTAATGCACCTAAGTATTATTTCATTTGAGTTTCAAGGGATGAGATGTGACGTCCTGTAAGGTTCCATTCTGGGGCCTTTCAATTTCGTCATCTTTATCAATGATTTCTTAGACTTTTTATATAAAACGCGAATGATGCAGTATACTTAAACACCCGAATATTTGCAAGAAATTCTCTTCGTCAGTCCGGCAACGAATTTTAAACTGGTAACTGCAACTCCACGGCTTGCAGGATCCAATTCAGACAGTGAGTAACGTTTCACATTAGTCACACTACACGTACAATTAAACGCACCATTCCGACGTCCGTTAAGATCTCCAGTCCCAGATTAGGTGCAATTAAGAATCCAAATTGGTGACGAAGATTTATTCAGTAGGAAGTAGTTCAGATCTAAGGTCAGATGATTAACATTTTCGGAAAATCAGATTGGCGCGAGCATTCCGAGCATACATCTAATAAAGAGACTGGTAAGTGACGGAGTTATTTCACTAGAAACAATATTCGTTTAATAACGTTTATAAGGTTTGACGTGATGAATATGTGATTAAAAGCTGTTATTATTAAATCAGATCGTTAGAAACGTAGAATTAAAAAAGGCAAACCGGTAATTATTTAAATAATAATGGTATAAAAAAAAAAAACTTGATGCGTGTCTAGTTTGGGTTTATTCTATGGACATGAGAGGTGTGTTGATAACTTAATTTGACATAGATTCCGAAAGAAATTACATGTTTGTGTGTGCGTTCTTTAAAATTCCGCGATATATTTTTAAGATGAGATTACTTGGAAAAAACGATGCTTTCAAGTATTGATTGTAATTGCGTTAAAATTCAAAATATACCACATGTTAGATTAGTAAAACAACAATGTAATGACGTATTTAGCGTGGTTATTCGGCAAAATTATTGGCGAACTTGGACCAAAAAAAGATCTGATAGTAATATTTTATAAGATCTTTTTATAACAACGCAACAGTTCGAAAACATAATCAATTTTATGACGCCAATACACACAGTAAAAAATATTTGGATAATTTGATTACAGTTTCACAAGATATCCAAACTTTGTTACAATTAACATTAACCATATTTTCTGGTAACATTAATAAAATGATTCCTTAGGGCATCACCTCCATGATAGATATTCTCATATTAGTAATTTAATAATAAAAATAACAATAATTTATTAAATAAATTTTATATAGAAATGCTAGTCATTTATATGCAAATATAACAAATAGGGTAGATGTGGAAGAGATGACCCAACGCATATTGGGAATTTCCATTTTTTATTAGGTAAAAATAACCAAAAAATCCAGGTTATTATATTTTGATCGCCCTGATTATTTTAAGCAAAGAAATAACGTATTCTAGTTTCTGATAACTAGAGACCGGATTATATGCAAAGTGCATATATTTTATTTTTTGCATATCTTTAATTATACTCTATAGTAGACGTATTACACTAATTGAATTAATTAGCGCTATTATATGCATATATTGCAATTAAGCATTCTATGCATATTTTACAAAGTTGCATAATATGCATATTTAAGCTTTTCTTATCCTTTCTATTAGTAAAAATTCCTAGTATTCCTAATGTAAGATCGACCAACCGACAATTCCAGAACAATAAATATATTTACATTGGTTCTCTAATTACTTTTTTCCAAGAACTGCACGTGTTTAATTTCGCCTAGCAGAAGGGATGTGGTAAATACGTTTATTATTATTAATTCCCAAATAAACTATTCATTCATTGAATATCTTTGAGCGAAACAGCATGTAATTGTGTTAGTTTTTTAAATACTAGAGTGACTACATCAGATAGCAAAATTTTCTTTATGGATTAAGCCATATCCTGAACTGGTAAAGGATGGAGACAAAATATTTTGTCGAGCCTGCAGTAAAACTGGTAAGTTTAATTTACTAAAAGCTTACAATTGTTTTTAAATTCTTTAACTTTCTGATATTAAATGATAATTGTTGTTGGTGTCTTCTGAGAGAAAATACCTGATTGAATCAACACCTAAAACTCCATCACATATTGAAAAAATGTGAAAAACTTAAGCGATCTGCCATGTGTGCAGCAATCTATACGCAATGTGTGTAGCATCAACTTCACGAACTCAGAACAAGAAGAATATAATACGGATCTGTGTAACGCATTAATTCGTCTAACATACCATTAGCAAGATTAAACAATGTTAATTTGGAAATCATTCTGCGAAAATATTGCAAACATAATATACCGACGAAAGTACCTTACGAAAAAAGTATGTCACATCTTGTTACCAGCAAACAATAGCAGAAATTCAACAATTGGTAGGGAATAATTTTATTTATGTCATGATAAATGAAAGTACGGATAAGTGTGGCCGTTATATTGCCCATTTGTTAATAGGAATTCTTCATGAAGATATTGTAGCTAAATCATATTTAATTTATTGTAAAGAACTTCAAAAAACAAATTAGGTGACAATTGCCCAATTCGTTCAAGAAGGTTTATCAAATTTCTTTTTACCTGGAAGTATAGCTTGTGAAAAAAATTTACTAATGTTGTCCGACGCTGCACCATACATGATAAAAGCCGCGCAAAATTTTTTTTTTTTTTATAGTAACATTATACATACCACTTGTTTAGCTCATGGGTTCAATCGTGTAGCTGAAGACATTAAGAATCAATTCCCTTTGATTAATGATTTAATTAGCAATGTTAAAAAAGTATTTTTAAAGGCACCTTTACGAATCCAAATTTATAAGGAGCAACTTCCCGGTGTTAAGTTGCCTCCTGAACCGATTATTACGAGATGGGGTACATGGTTAGAGGCTGCAATTTTTTTCGCCGATAATTTTGAAGGAATAAAAAATGTCATTCTTGAAATCACTGCTGACTGCATTGCTCTAAAAAACTGTAAAAAGATAGTAACATCAACAGAATTGCTACAAAACCTTTTGTATATTAAGTCAAATTATAGCTTTGTTTCAAGTTCCATTCGTAAACTAGAAACGCAAAGGATGTCGCTCTCGGAATCAGTCGAAATAGTAGACGAATTTGATATGCTATGTAAGAAGGTTAAGGGTACAATAGGTAATTCTATATACGATAAATTTAAAAAAGTGATAAATAAAAATGCGGGGTATTTGAAAATGAAGAAAGTTAAGAAAATTTTGGAAGTGAAACAGTAAACGATTTAGACTTTAATTTTAGTTTACTTTAGTACTGCAAAGTTAAAAAATGCACCAATTACATCTGTGGATGTTGAAAGAAGCTTTTCTATTTCGAAACATATGTATTCTGATAGAAGACAAAACTTTCTTTTACACAATTTTGAAAAACATTTAATTATAAATTGTTTTAGAAATATGTTGTGAAAAAATTTCTGCTCCTATTTATTTTTTGTAAAAACTTTGCATATTGTCGCAATTTTTTTGCGTATATACCCCAGGTTTATGCATATTTTCTCAAAAATCGATGCATATATTTCTTCTAGTTTTTCTTTGCATATAATCCGGTCTCTACTGATAACTATGCCAGAGTGTCTCAGATTGCAAGAACCACAAAGTGATAGATTCATTCATTCATTCATTCATTCATTCAAGTTAGGGTGGGCACTTGAGCAAGGTGCTCATTGTACCATCCCTATTGATTCTCTTATTTCCACTCGAGCAGCTTAGTGTTCTCTATAAAGCCCAGTATCTTGCCCAGTGGAAACTTGAGAACCTTCGAGGGCTCCAATAGATCTCTCCCGAAGTACTTCTGCCTAAGTACCTTCAGTTCCTGACCCACATGTGCAGATTACATGTAAACTCGTTTCCTCCTGTAGTTCGCATCTTCTACACCACGGTTCGCTTACACGGCCTGTGTTGTATAGATGCTTTTTCAGGGGACGGTGTCCAGTTACCAACCCAGTAATGGTTTTAACTTCTTTTTTACTGCGCCTGAGTAGGTTATCAGAGAAACTACAATCCCCATCCCCTATCAGCGTTTTGGTATGGAGTTGACCTTCAGTCGACCTCCATTTCTTTGTACTCTCTTTATCTAACCAGGTCCAGATCTCCCTTCTTGCGGAATCCTTAGTGATCCCACATATGGGCTCTGGGGCCCATGAAGTGTCTGCTAGAGCCCTCCTTGGCTAGGAGGTCCGGTATTTCTCAGGTAACAACCGATGATACCAGCTTGAACGCTGAGATAAAGTGATAGATATGCAGGATTGAGTCACAATAATAACACAATAATATTGTCAATCATGTGGAAGGCAACCTTTTGGGAATGAGATCCAGACCACCTGATTCCGACAATTCTTTTTAACAGAAATTTCGGGCTGGAAATCGCGAATGGGATAAGCTGGAATCAACCCGACTGCAGATACAGGTTCGAAAAAGCGCCCTGGTTTGCAGACGGATTAAAAACTCACTTTGCTGTGACTGCCCGGACATTCAGCAATCGAAGAGAAGAAGAACCTGTTCTAGGAGTGTCTACACACGCAGCACGAGAGCAAGTGAGAAGTTGGATCAAAGGAAACAAAAAGAACACTGGAAGAATTGAAAACTCATGGTAAGACTTCTATTAAATGACCATCAAAAAAAAGTCTGAAGAACTACTGCAGTAGGAATTATCTTCGCATCTTAACGGATCTCCTAACAAGACACTGTGTAACACTGGAGATGCCAACTGCAGACTGTGCAATGAAAAGACAGAAAATGCTTAGTACATTCTGTGTGAATGCAAGTCTCTGGAAGCAAGAAGACAAGCAATTTTTGGCAAGCCAAAAGTGAACCCAGAGAATTACTTCGATCAACTAACCAGACATCTGGATTCTAGAATGGCTGGTATAATTTAATGAGTAAAAGAAATAGCAAACTAAATACAAATACAGCCATCGTATCAGAGCGTGTTAATTTAACAAGTTTATTTGCAGATCTCACAATTAAAGCATTAGTACTGATATTATCCTAAAAACCATTGAAACCCAATTTACTCTCGGCAGGAAGCGAATTTAAGTTTCTATTTTTATCCCAGTCATTCATTCCTTGTTGTACCCGGTCTCAGTGTGGGGCGCGAAATGAGATTGGCTTTTTCCACAGGACCACTCGATTTCACAACTATTACGAGGCAGTTCAAAGTAGATTAATCTGTTTAACCCAACTCGGTCCCGAAATCGTAAACACACAACTACACCCGGCATCTCAATACATACATACAGAGCCGTATAGATACTTCGCCTTAACGGTTTCGTGTTACCGAGCAATTAAAGATGTTTATTTATACTGTCAAGTTACTGGGCTACTTAAAACCGCCAGCACCGCCTCATCGGATGCTAATTCCGCGGAAACAGTCGCCATGTGTTTCTCGGAAATCGTGGAATTCCCTATTAATTATATCTGTGTATACATACGTAAACATTGCGAAGATGAGACGGAGAAAGAGAAAATTGAGCAATCAACGTTGTCGTTTCAGCGATTACGGATCTCTCCAGATTCGATTTTTCAATTGTGAAGAAGGACAAGTGAAGACAATTTCCGTGAAAAATCTATTTGCGCACTTCAAGCGAACCGTACAGTTGTCAATTGACGAGCGTAAACACAGCTGTCTTCTTTCGGACATAAATTACGGCTTTCGGGTTAAACAGTTTACGATCTTGTTGCGTGTGTTTAAGCGAAACTTGCAATTTCGTATTAGAATTGCGATAATTTTGTTTTGATGGAATTTTCGAATGTTTGAAACGTAGAAAAATGGATGTGTCTGGAATTTGGGAATTTTTTAAGATGTTTTTTTTTTCATTCACCAGAAACTAATCAGCAAGGTACATACAGGGTGATTCAAAAGAAGCACCGGATCACCTCCTACATAGAAAGCGCTAAAAAAATATTATTTAACGACAAAAACGCAATTGGAATTTCGTTAGAATTTAATTTTTTATAACATGGTCACAACATTGTGTAATTGTGTAATTCACGCTACACTGAGAAAAATGGGCTAAGTAAAGTGTTTACTTGATAAAAAATTATTTACAATAGAGAATAAAGTTTTACTTGGAACTATTCTCGTTAATTAATACCTGCAACTAAACCTTGTTTCCTGAATGCAAGTTGCTACTGTAAATAGTGCTTTCATTAACGGCTATTACACAGCGTATCTGACAAATTTGTGGTAAGTAACGTATTACTTATGAGTACTGGTACTGTATCTAACCACAGCACATGGTTAGTAGAAGTAACAACAATGCTGATCGCTATTAAACTCATGTATTTTCTTAAATAGGTAACAACTTGCCACAACTATGATTATTTGAGTTTTGCTGCCACCCCGTGATTGTTTTACTATTCCTGATTGGCTAATGCGGCGGAGTAATAAAATAGTCCCCGAGACTGCTACGCGCGCAAGCGCGGGCTAGCATCAAGTAAGAGTTACGAACGTGTGGAAAAGGTCGTCGAAAAAGAGTGGCGAAGGAGTACGGCCACTGTAGGCCAGTTGGAACACAAATATATTACAAATACCGGGTGGGTTAACTCAAGGCCCCATCCGTATAAAGAATCCCAGCGAAAGAAGAAGTACCGAGCCTATAAGCAATCGGATGTTTCAAGATTGCAGTTTTAAACCACGTGGTGAGATATTTGAATTCCCCATCATTGTGATGATATCTGCGCCCGCTGGTGAAGTTAAAGTGTGTATGTCGTCGCTAGCTGAGTGACAGTCCAAGTACCAGATGCAATTAGGGATACCCCGACGAAGTAGCCGTTTTCGAGGCGATCACCGGACATAACCGCCACGTACGCCGACAGAGGATCAACTCGCCGAGACAACGCCCAGTGCAAAGAACCAACAGAAACCGCCTAGGTATATTATTTATTTGTTTGTTATTAGTTGTAACTTCAAAGCCATATTTCTCTTTGTCCTTTGTTTAGATTTCAATAATTTCAATAACTAAGTAACGTTTCAAGGGGGCCCATTTACCTTATCTTTTATTATTACTTTGTTTATTTTTTCACTATTAAGGAATAGATTTTATGAGTCATTACGTTGTAAATTGTTTAAAAAAAAACTGTGGTTAAAGTGAAACCAATATCTTTCATTCATATTAGGTAGTCACTGTGTTTGTCTTATACAAAATAAAACTATTACTAATAATACTAAATTTTATATTAAATATTCACTAAACTTCCTCGTTTCCTGCAATACCTATAGTTGAACAACAAATTTAAGGTAAGTATATTGTATATTTATAGCAAACCATTACCTTCTATATATCAGGTATTTAGTGAACTTGTGTGGGATATTTGAATTCCCCCTCATTGTGATGATATCTGCGCCCGCTGGTGAAGTTAAAGTATGGATGCCGTCGCTAACTGAGTGAAAGTCCAAGTGCCACCTGCAGTTAGGGATACCCCGACGAAGTAACCGTTTTCGAGGCGATCACCGGACATAACACATACGCCGGCAGAGGATCAACTCGCCGAGACAACTCCCAGTACAAAGAACCAACAGAAGCCGCAAGTTTACCGCCTAGGTATATTATTTCTTTGTTTGTTATTAGTTGCAACTTCAAAGCCATATTTCTCTTTGTCCTTTGTTTAGATTTCAATAATTTCAATAACTAAATAACGTTTCAAGAGGGCCCCATTTACCTTATCTTTTATTATTGCTTTGTTCATTTTTTTTTTCATTATTAAGGAATATATTTTATGAGTCATTACGTTGTAAATTGTTTAAAAAAAACTGTTGTTAAAGTGAAACCAATATCTTTCATTCATATCAGGTAGTTACTGTGTGTGTGCTATACAAAATAAAACTATTACTAATAATACTGCTTTTTTTTCTTAAGTAATAAGTATTATGTACCATCTTTAGCAAAATAAATGCGAATTTAATCTTCAATTATTAATGCAATCGAAGCTACAGCACACTGAATAGCAATTAAAAATTATTCACAAACAATTTTGAATTACGCATTGCTCGGTACGCATTACTTATAGTTGCGGTTGCATAAATAATCGAAGATTTGTGGAATTTTTTTTTTGTACTTTATCAGTTATTCACACAGAGTACACAGTAAGCTACTTAATAAATATTCACTAAACTTCCTCGTTTCCTACACTATCTATAGTTGAACAACAAATTTAAGGTAAGCATATTGTATATTTATAGCAAACCATTACCTTCTATATATCAGGTATTTAGTGAACGTACATTAAAGATACTGTTTCCTTATCATAAGTAATCCAAATAGCTTGCATTAATTGAGATTAATAATGAAGGCGTGATAGCCATTATAGAATAGTTCACTCAAAGCAATACATGTACTTGACATGAGCAAATCTTTTACTTACCGCAACTGCATATATTCTTTGGTTTATTACTTCAGTTTAATTATAGTAACTTTAATTATAGTAACTTCATAAGTTACCGGTATGAAGCAGACCGTAAGTAACTTAGATTACTTGTTGTTAGTATCAGTGTTTAGGATCTCTTTTTTACTAGCGCTAAGTAATCTGTGCTTTGTCCCCTATCCAGCTGAACTTTTTACTTACGATAATTGTATTTTTATTTATGATTATTAAATTTTTTTCTCAGTGTGTACTTGTAGAATATGGTTCTTTGCTATTATATATTTAGAACATCAAGACGTGATGATTTACAATTTTGTATAAAATAAATAGTTTTTTTAAGAAAAGCCATTTTTTTTTGCTGTTAAGCTTTCAAGCATTAAAAAACAACAAATAGATTTTCTAATATGAATTCATACCACCTACTATTACCTTCATACCTACTGATAATCGGTATAATAGTTCTAAAATAACAAGAAAACAGAACCACGTGTGGCCGAATACCATGTCTATTCTGCCTACGTCTGACTTGAACTAAAACATTCTAAGTTAACGCATACGCGGGCTTGCTTATTTCCTTATCATTTGAAAATTACTATATGTATGGCTGTAATTTTCCAAATTGTAAGAAATTTGAAGTTTTTCCTAAGAGATATTAATATTTTTCTTGGTAATATTACAATGCTAAAGATTTCTTTTTAAGAAACAGAAATTTTCCTATATTATTCAGGCAAAATACTGATATTATGGGAAATTTTCTAACATTTCGGCATTTTCCTTAAGTCTCTCTACATTTACCCTCATTCAGTGTCGAAAATTATCAAAAACAAAGGACTTTTACCAAGAAAAATTATCTAATTTTTTCAGTGTGTGTGTTGTAAGAAATAATAATTTCTAATCATATCAACCGCAAGAAACAATCTCTTTAAAAATAAATATTACTGAAACAATGAACGTCAAAAATTGTATTCAATATCTTTAAGAGTTGAATCAACAGCAAACTCACTAAAGTATTTGTATAATAGGATTAAAAAATTGACACATTCTGAGAGAGTGTAGAATAATGTTTCATAATTTGTTTACTTAATATTCGACCGTGTCTCCGTTTATGGTAAGTAGCTAATATAAAACTGTGGATTATAAAAAGGCTTGTAAAATATTACTGCGTTTAAGTCGAATAAGAAAAAGACGGAGCTACACATAATTCATAAGGTTCTTCTCGAGAAATTAGAGCCCATGTTGTTAAATCCCCGTTGACAATCGGTCGTAAATACAGCGCGATTGTTTTTCCCGCGTGTTCCGCCGCTGTATTCTTCTAAATTCGAAGAAGAAGCGGTTCTGATACCGCATTAATATACGTGTTCCGATGTATCGGACGGAATAGACTACACACAATCACGTTGGGCGCAAAGAGACGCGTCTTATAAACAAAGCGGATCGGATTCATTAATTTCGTGGTTTCTCTTGCGGGAAATTTATCGCCTAAATATTTACGGGAAACTTTCCCAAAAGAAAAAGGAAGGCGTAATAGACACTTAAAGTGTAAACATTATCTTGTAAGTGCGCATCTCGGTTACAATGTACTTACCTAAATTTATCCTAAGTGGCGTTGTACAGGGTGTCTATATACGAACTGAACCGTTTTATTAAAGAATCGCAAAATTGTAGGTTATATTATTATATTAATTATTCTCTTTAGAAATCAATTGTGAAATACAAAACCTGCCCTTTTGTGTTGAGTGTTAATATTTATAATTTTTTGCAATTAGTGCCGTAACCATACCATTTATTCCACTAGTGCCGTAATAGGGTCTATTACAGCACTAGTTGCGTAATAGAAATGGAACATTTAAGCAGATTTATTTTAAGTTGGTCACATTGCAACAGAAATGGAGATGTCAATATGACATTTTGTAAGCAAGTTTGAGGTTATTATATTAAAATTCATTGTAAGATTTGATATTTTTAATTAATCTTTGAAATAGTACAACTATTATAAACATTTATATTAACGTTTGAATTATATTTCGAAGTGATAGTGATACCGTGTGCAGTAGAAACATTCTGTTGAAAATTATCGTTCTCTGCGATAGTGATATTGCTTCTGTTGGAGTACTCAAACTGTGAACCATTCCCAGAAGTTCCAGGTAGATTCACATTATTTTCCTGTGCAAACATATTTCCAACATCAATTTTATTTTTCATAGAAGAGGCAACGTAACCTTCAGCAACAGCCGTGCTTTTCCAGCCACCTAATCGTTTTATAGTTAAAATATCACCTCCAGTATTTGCTATATGTGTCGCACTGGATCTTCTAAAACAATGTCCTGTATAAAGATGGGAATCTGGTAAATGAAGAAAACTGGCAATTTGTTTAGGAACATTTCTCATGGTGTTAATACCGATAGGGCTACTAATTAAGCAGCCATGACGATAAGTTAGAAAAAAACGTTTGTGAGTAACTGTTTTAGGCCGTAGATTATTATATTTTTTTATAAGTTCGATGCAGTTTACATCAGTCACTGCGAACATTCTGGGTACATTGTTTTTTGTTTTAGGTATGTTGACTATAATGGAATCGGAATTGTATTGAAGATCTTCCACACATATATTAATTAATTCTTCTCGCCTACAGGCTCCATTATATCCTATTATCAAAATAACCTAGAATATAAAGAATTTACAAAAAAGTAACGAAATAAAATCAACACTACCTTTATAGCTAAGTATATTTTATCATCGGCTTGTTTCAAAAATCTATGAATATCTTCTTCTTCTAAAATTTTAGATTTTTTGTTTGATAACCTTTAGATAGCCGTTTTAATAATGCTTGAAGTTTCATATATTTTGATATATCCACATTTCTATGTACATTTAAACACGATCTTAACATCGAATAAATCGACCATAATGATGACGATTTATAATTTTTACGTAACATTTCAAAATAAGCAAGTAAGACGTTCTCAGAAATATGAAGAATTTCCTTTTCTTTGCACCATTTTTCAAAATTTTTGTATCGCTTTTGATACATAGTGTACGATTTCTCCGGAAGTAAATTATTAATGGTTTTTTCAGCAATTTGCCGTATTTCAGGCGGAGTGCATGAAAAGTTGTAGAACTCATATTAAATATTATAATATAGTTACTTTAGTAATATAATATATAACAAATTTCAAAAATGTGTCAATTTTAAATTAACTTGTCAATTTAAATCTTGTACCAAACCAAGGTGACAACTGGTGACAACCGCCACAAAATTTCCCTAGATTATCAAATTTTTCTCGTTTTGCTTTTACAAAAAGAGAAATTTTAAAACTAATTGCAAAAAATAGCATAAAAGACACGTTTCATTTGACATTAAAGCACTCATTCAGTTAAGAAACTCGTGGCTACGCCACTCGTTTCTTAAACTCTGAATTCGTACTTTGAAACGTCAAAATGAAACTTGTCTTTTAATATACTATAATACTCTCTCCAAAATTTTAATAATGATTAAATTTGAAATATAAGTGTCATGTTTCAGCATGGATGGCGCCATCTAGCGAAAATTGAATGCAAGCAATATTTGCAGATTTCGCGCCAAGCAACCAGCAGAGCCTGTGATACGGAGGACTGAGTGACAACACACACAGAAAGAATGTTCAGAAAAGATGTCTTTACATGAAAATATAATATTGTTGGGAAATTTTATAATTGATAAAATATTGTGGAGATATAAAGAATCAAAATATTGTTCTATTACGTAAGATAGCACGCCTGATACATTAAGAAAGGATCTAAATATTATGTATATACAGGTAGCGCATTAGTGTGTGGAAACTCGATGTACCTGACATTATAACAGTTATCAAGAAAAGTTACTGAGAAAAGATATAGGTATTCTTAAGATTCATATTTTAAAATTGGGTGCACATATACAGGATGTATTTAACGTCATGCCAGGCCTAACTTATATATTTTTTTTAATGGAATGCTATACTTTTTTGCGTTTTTAATTTCTGCTTACTCTTGCGAATCCCCTCATATAGGATTTGCCATATCTATTCTGAATGTTTGAAAAGTTATGACAATTTTTATGTCTATGTATGATAACAACTCCTAAAAAGTATTTATCTGGCAACTAATAGATATATATTTGATAACTATGTCGGCCATGCAGAAAACTTATATCGAGTATGGAAATTTAGTGTAGTAAAAAAGGAGAACCGCCATCTTTACGGCAATTTCTGTACTTGTAAAATATGCTTAACGTATTGCTGTGGTATGGCACCCGGATTTCCAGAAATTCACATTTGTATTTTTATTCATTCCAATTCATTTTTATCAATGCAATGATAGAGTTTCCACAGTTCTAGTTTTTTATTTTGAAAAGATTTTGTTAATTGATTTGATTGTTGGAATTATTGTAATTGTTCAGTTGTGTAAATTTAAATTCAGTCTGTTGTACATTTTGCATTTACCAGTAGTGTATATAGTTCATTGTGATATTGAAGAGATTTTCCGCTTTGGCACGCAATTGTAAATTGTTATATGTACGCGATGTATGGGCCTCTTAAAGGGAGTTCTTTGAAAGATACCGTAAGTACATGTGTTTAATTTCTTTGATGCCATTTTTGGTAAATTCATTTTTATTTAAAATGTAGTTCGTTTAATTTGAAATTTATCATCTTTCAAGGAACTCTTTTAATTAATAATTGCTGTTGTGTTTAATTGTGCACATTAGTAGTTTTCAATTTTGATTTGAGTTATTAATCACCTCGGATTGGATGAAAAGAAGCATTGAGCTTGTGATTAAATTTCAATTATATTTTTAATACATTTGTTTGTCCACGTTTAAATTAATTTTGTTTGTTTGAATTTTGAGACCACGTGGATTTTTTGTGCGATTTGGATTTTCTTCTAGAACAAATCTGTCTTTTGTTTGTTTAGAGAATTTTGAATTGTCCTCTCGTAATTGTAGATTCATGCAGTTTTTGTTTTCGTCCAGGACTTTCAGTCCAAGGTTAAATTTTTTGCAAATTGTAAGTAAATGTTTTTTTTTCTTTTTTTTAAAAAAAATAAAATTTAATGATTGTTAATGTCATTCAAAATTTCTGTTCGTTTATTTTTATCCGCTGAGCTAGTAAATAGTAAATTTAAATTTTCATTTTTTGTCATTTTCAATTTCACTTTGCATTTATGCTTGTACCATCAGTACACAGCAGTATTTACTACTATAAGCCAGAAAACTTTTGCTATTATATGTTTAGAACAATAATGTGATGATTTACACTTTTGTAATACAATTTTAACGTAAACCTACTATTACTTTATCTGTAACTGTACCGACTTTGTATAAAATAAATAGTTTCCTTAAGAAAATACTTGTTATCAAATATCCAAAAAATATTATTTTGCTGTTACGGTAATTCATTTGAATAAAAGATATTATTTTTAACTGTTATTTTCCAAATTGTAAAAAATGTTAAGTTCTCTTAAGAAATATTAATATTTTTCTTAGTAGTATTACAATGTTAAAGACTTTTTCCTAAAAAATAGAAATTTTTCCATTAATATTCACGTAAAACATTTTGTACATTTACCCCCATTGCAGAAAATTACATTGAGAGAAATTTAAAAGGAATTGCATTAAACTAAAAATTTTTGCGGTTTCTATATGGCCAACATGATTTGGTGTTTCCTTGAAAACGAGTATAATTTTAAATTCACGAATTTCTTTGGAAATAATATATTTTTGGGTGAAACAGTTTATTCTTTTAATAGTTGATTCAAGTCCTCTTTATTTTGATCTTGAAAACTATGCAGATTGACAGAAAACCGTAAGCATTTGATTCAAGAGGTTTTTTCCTTTTCTCATTTATCCATTTTAGACTTCACACAACAAAATGCCGTGATCATTTTTAATCGAAATGAAAATGAATTATCTCCAAAAACCCATGCACTAAGAAGGAATTTGCCGTTAGAATCTTGTTAATCCTAGTAGTATTAGGGAGTTGGTCGCAGTGACCATCCTCAAGGCACTCTAGTGTGCCGCTAAGAAATCGTCCTTTCAATGGCGATGACTCCTATCCGATGTTGATCTGGTAAATATACCCGATTAGTATGTCAGGATCGTAATTTTCAGCCTATTTTGTGCGAAATATTATCTGTTACTGGAATGAAATAGAAGATGCGCCATCTATGCGACAATTTCTCTACTACTTAAAAGTATATCTCTGCTCATCTGCTGTACTATATGGGGAGAAAACTGCTATACGAAAATAAAATGCGATATTTATTTTTACTTCCATGTAAATATTCAGTTAAATTAATAAATACTGCACTAGTTTCAAATAAATCTACTAACCAAATTATTTGTTTGATTGAATACAGGAATATTTTAATATTCCTAAATCAAGTAATAATTTAGTAACTGTAACCAAATGCATGAGAAATGGTTGAAAACAACAAGATCGTTTTTCCAGTTTATAAAAGTTTTAAGACCTTCAAACACTATATACCACTGTAAAGTTCCTTGGCTTATAAGTAAATCAGCATTAACTGAAAAGATTCCAATTATCTCTGAAATTTCTTTAACCTCGCGCGAAAAATATTCACTTGTGTTCATTATTGTTTGTGTATCTGAGACTTACGCACGTGGGAACATGAATAAAACTAAAATACTTTCGCGTAAAAAAGCACTCAGCTTGAATACAGGTGCTTGCATTTTCCGTTAAAAGGCAAATGTTTTAAATCAATGTATACATGCGTGTCCACGCAAATAAACCAAAACGTCCGGCTTTTTTATTGAAAATACTTTTTATAATTCAATAATATGAATAAATTTTACGTGTCTGAACAAGTGCAATTTACACACGTTATGTTAATTAATACTACGTATAAGGAGATTAAATAAGAGCGGATTTTAATTGTGTTTATATAGGCGCCTTTATGACCCTCATCATAAGCAACAAACGAAAGAAGCTGGTAGCGACAATCAAACAAAAGCTTGAAGCTATAAAACGACTGGAGAATCGGGTAACAAAATGGCTGCTCAGTTAAGAGTCGTTAAAAGCACACAATAGGAGATTGGAAGAAAAACTAGATTCCCTACCGCTATGGTGTACACATCAGACAAAAACTTAGATGAACTCGGTGATTTCTAAAAGCTGGTTCCAGAAAGAATTCGTACCAGCTGTAGAAAAAAAAAACATCTTGCCATTAATTATTTGCCAAGGGAAGCTATTCTTATCCTTATGAACTGCGAGATGGGGACATCAGGGTTTTGTTTTTACCTACAAACGTGGAATCCATTTGTCAGTTTATGGATCAAGGCGTCCTTGAAGCTTTGAAGAGGAAATACTGACGCCGGCTTCTTAGTTTTCTGATATCGTCTATTGATAATAACGATAATTATGTAACTTCGCTGAAAAAATTGACATACTGGATGTTATTAAATGGATAACTGAAGGCTGAGAGGAAATATTATCAACTACGGCTGAAACGGTCATGGAAAAGGTTATTGGATAATAAATCTGATATGAGCAACTAAATTGAGAATGTGGATTTGACTAATGAAGCAAGTGAAAATCAATGGCTAGTTTCTTTAACGGTAAAAATTACTGGCTGTGAAAGCGTTAATTTAGAAGAGAGCACAGAGTGGATGGAAAATGACAGTGACAACGAAATAACCGACGATGATATTGTAGTAATGGTGATGAATAACGAGACTATTACCAAGACCCTGAAGATGAAGAAATCAAACAAAAAATCACAAATTCCACATTCGGAAGGATATAAAGTGAATGAAGCAGCGTTCGAATACATCAGCCACAAGGAGGAAGCGACACCAGCAGATATTATTTACCCATCAGGAAGAGGGCACAGATGATAAAGCAGACAAGAATAGAATCCTTCTTTAAAAATCAATCGACGAACAAAGTATAATTTTGTTATAATATACATATTTTATTAAACAATTTTTTAAATCTTTATTGATGTAAAATATTGCAATAAATTAAAAAAAAAAATGTATTTAATTTATATGTATAACTGCAAACATTTTTTTTTATTAATATGTCTCGCCCTGACTTGCATTTAAATGTTTTAACTATTTATCATTTTGTCAGCTGTCATTAATCCTACCACTTCGTAAGCAATTACTTATTGTGATTTTCTATATTGTTTCATTTTAACTTGCATATTTTTAGTGCCTCCTAAAGATGTTTTAAATTAAAACGAAATATCGAATATCAATTCGTTATTGTCGGTAATCAATTACATTGTAATTGTAACTACGAAAATAATCAATTATTTTTTGCCCAACATTGATAAGTGAGTGCAATATATTCTTATTTAAATAAACTAGGACAATTGGTATACAGGGTGTGTCAAATAAAAAAGTCAATTTTGCTTGGGTGTTACACGACATATAAAACACAAACCCACCGAAACCGCATTTCATCATTAAAAAATAAAAAAAAAGTAAAATTTACAGCCAAAATTTTTTTAGTCCGGGCCTGATGGAAGGAAACGTCATGTTAAGCACCCGCTAAACGTGGTATTATGTATAAATACATTGCACTCATTTAGTATTATCCTTAATGGTATGCCGTAAGTTCATTTAACGTCATTCTGAATAAATAAAGGCCAATCGGCCAGTGTGCCCTTGTAAAAATAGCAAAACTGAGGCATTTTAATTTTCTTCTTTTTATAAAATAAACATTCCTTTTTTTGTTAAGAGCATTCTACGTAAGTCTACAAAGTATTATTTTTAATATCTTGATAAGACGTTCGAGTTTTTCCGGATATGCGACTTCAAGTAGTTACAAAAAACGTAAATATTTTTCTTTTGCTTTGTCGAATCGAGAGTTAGTTGTTAATAAACGGTACCACATGAATCTAAGTTATTTCTTTTGGATTTATTAAATCATATAACACAAAATGAATTGAATCGAATTACACAGAAATAAATGTGGATACAGAAAATTTGCAAACACGCCTTTTTACTATGATGTCGCGCGAAAATGAATCTATACATTCCCGCGTTTTTGCCGATGCATCATGCTTCGATTTTCTTTATATGAAATCATGATGGTCCTGAAAACAATCATTTTTTCGGGACGGGAAGAATTTAAATAAACTGTTCGAAGTGGCTTGCACTCCAAGCGGCGATCCACACAAAACTAACAGCGGTAATGGCTAAATGATAGTGGTATGTGGGGGTATACTCGGGACAGCATTTAGGTTGGGCACAGGTGCGGCTCCAGCCCACGGCATTTACAAAATATTTTTTTCTCGTTAATGTTTACAGATAGACCCTCTGTGCATTAAGACTTTTTGACCGTATATGATTACAGCTGCTACGTATTATTATATTTTCCTCTATGTCTGATACACCCTGTATACTAGTGATGAGCACTATCGATAGCTACTTTTGACTATCGATAACTATCGATAGTTGGCTATCCATAACTATCGATAGTTGGTTATCGATAACTATCGATACTTGACTATCGATAACTTTTTTTTTATAAATAAGCTAAAGGTTTGTGCTAATTAAAAACGTTTGGATTATCAATCATCAACTATTCACTGAATTGGACTAATTCTTTCTTTTGTAATGTCTATAATAGCTGGTATTGATTGAACCATGAAACGAAATATTAGTGTTAAGACAATTATCATTAGCATGCAATAAAAGAAAACACAAAAATTAATAGCGAGAAACAAAGTACAATGTAATTCTGAGGGCATGTTATTTCTCTACTAAAATAACATGTCCTGAATGTGGGCACTATCGATAGTCATCGATAATCAACTATCCATAGTTATCGATAGTTAACTATCGACAGTTGGTCCGACTATCGATAGTACTATCGATAGTTGAAAATATCGATAGTGCCCACCACTAGTATATACAGGCGAGTTTTCTAATTAAATTATTCTGTTTAAATGCTTCTAATATAGAATATGTCGCTTTTCTATAAAATACAATGTTTCTGTAAGTTTATTACATTTACTTTCAATATTCTTACTTCGATGTTTAGTATATTCCCAAGAAAACGTTTATATAGAATTAGTTAGCTCAGAAGGATTATTATACAATTTCTTTTCCACTTTTTAGTAGATAAAAATAATTTGTTTAGACTTTTCTAAAAACCTCTTGTTAATTCCTTAAATCTCATTTTTTAGATGATTTCAATCGTTACCGCCTTCCTTGAGTTTCTACTCATTTCGTTTAATCATGATAGCCAAAAAATTTTTACCATAATTAAAATTATCAAACAAAAATGGTTAGAGTAGGGTGGGCTACGATGAGACATAGATATTTCATGAAATATCGCTACATTTAAAAAAATTATGAAATATCTTATCATAGCCCATGTCTCATAGTGGCTATCCTATAGTTTTTAATTGGTTTCATTACTCGTCAAACAAGCCTAATATCGAATATTTGATCTAGTTTTCTATCTAAATTATTGCATGAATCTGCACGAAGGAAAAATAACTGGAAAGAAGTTGTCTTACCTTTTTTATCACGCGGTCAAAATTGAAGAAAATTGTAACTCCCAAGTCGGTGTTTGTCGCAGATTTATTTCTTCCCAAACTTCTCTTGAATTTGAAACCGTTTAAACCCACACACGAACTTCAATGAAACAAGAACAAACAACGATAAAACTCCCGCTTCTTTTTTTTTCGGTAACTCGCGCAAAATACTCGTCAAAATTCCAAAGGGAAAACGTAAGACAAAGTCGACATAAAAAAAACACTGGTCGAGAACCAACTATTTCGTCCAATCCTCTCTCATCCGCAAAAGGAACACGAACTACATGGCCGCTGGGCTGCGCGTCCAGGCGTTCTTCTCTGCTCCAGGATCAACAACAACAACGGCGAAGGAAAGAGAACGTGGTACTACACGCTCTAGTCATAGCACACTGGTTATTTCGCGCCTGGACTTGCCTCGTCCGTCGCAAATGAGGAAATAGCCACCTACACGCGCTCCACAAGTATATAGTGTCGCGGCCGTAAGGACGTCTCTATCGATATATGTGTGTAGGGAGAAAAGTGAAAATTCCCTAGCTAGTGGAAAAGCTTCGAGCAGCAACTCGGCGTACTTCTCTCTATATATCTATCGCGTATTAGGCTCCTATTCTGGTTCGTGTGGAAATGTTATGTTGCGGCGCGTGTGTATTAGATTCTTTGCCGAGATAACGGATAGAAAACTGACGATGGTTCGCGCTTCGATAACGTCGTGCCACAACTGACTGAGTGACCGACGGCGGGGATAGAAGTCGCGGTTGCCCGCTGCAGACTCGCTGTCTCTGGTGGAAGTAGCTGCTGCCCCACGACCGTTTACCGTACACTCGAGCCGCATACTCGAGCTGTAAATGCGACGTCATTTCTTTGGGAACCGCTGATATAAGTGCTGTACGAATACACTGCCCGCAATTGAGACAGAGGACAGCAAATTTACATACAACGAAAAAACTATTCAGTTTATTTATAATTGCAATTCAATCTAAAGGTACTAGACAAGGCTACGTAGTCTAAGTACTATATGGATTCCATAACAATTAAAATCTTCTTACTCTAAATAATTTCACTAAAATTATTAATAATAATAAAACAAAAATATAATAAATCAGTTATTATATTTGCGCCCATGGAACGACTTTCGTTGTCTCCCAGCATTTGCCAAGGAGTACGAGAAAACCATGGAAAAACCCTGGAAGCAGGATCCTTGTTACTGATAGCCGGCAAATCATTAATATCCTTCTGAGTTTGGAAGAAGCAGCCTCCACGCACCTCAATGTCGACAGCCATGTCGTCTTCAGGTAGCTGTTCTGTTCTCCGCACATCATGATTTTGAAATTGAAACAAGCTAGACCAGCTTAGTGACCTAAAAACAAACAAAACAACAACAGTACACACAAAAAAATCTATTATCAATCTGAATATTTTTATATATTCAAAAATTGAAACTTAACATATATTTAAATGAAGTAAATCTTGTTGGTTAGAACATAAGAGTAAATTCTCTGAACACAATATACTCTTAGACAAATAGTATAATATTTGCATTGAAGTATACTTCCTCCAAATGAACATTGTTATTGTCGTAGAAATAAATCTATGCAATCATAGTGAGAAAGTCTGTAGATTCAAAATAAAACCCGTTATACGTTTGGTATAATGAATTACTATATAAAATTATGAAATGTTTTGTACTGAAAACATGAAATATCAAATTGAAATTACCATAATATTGAAACATTTGAAACGAATTTTACCCCACCATTTATTGCACTATACCTTATCTGTCATTGGTTCCCTCTTTTTTAGAGGGGTGTAGGGGGTTTTGCACATACATACGCTTTACTTGGCGTCACTTTTTGATTGACTAGCGAACAGTGTTGTTGGTTGTGAGTGTAAGTAAATCTAAATGGATGCCCCAACCGTTTCACAACTACTTAGAGAATGGGGTGGAATGGGGCTACTGCACAGATGCTACCATTAAGATATTCGAAGGTAAATACGTGTTATCGAATATTAAAGAATTACTGGTTTAAAAAACTTTGAAATATTATTTAGAGTCAGCGTCATTGTGTCGATAATATATGAACATGGTAGGTGTGCACATTAACAAACATATGTAGGTAGTTACTAGTTATTAGTTTTCAGTAGGCAATACCAGCAAATTATTGCACTGATTGAACGCCGACTAGATACCAGGCCCAGGCATTGAGCGAGAAGTATCCCGAGAACACCGATCGCAACGACGGATACACATAACATCTATACATATCCCGTGCATACTCCTGGAGTACCCCAATAAGCTATCTTCTCCCAAACATTGTAAAACTATAAAGTAGGACAGTAAATTTATTTAATTACAATATTTCTTTATTTATTAATTTTCCCCTACCGAGGCTTTTTGGTGTTACAGACACAAAATTAGTAGGTAATTATTACCCTTGAATAATAGAAATGCTTAGATTAAGCAGGTAAATATTATCAGTTCAATATACTTATATTTTGGAAGCAAATATTGGCAATACTTCAAATTATACTTTTATATACTTCTATCAAATGTATATAAATTATTAAGGCATAAATATCATAGTTTCCAGTTGAGAAAATCTATTTACTCAAATCTAAAATAATTATTCTTGTGGTGAAAATATTATATGTTCATAATGATTTTAGTATATTGATTACATTTGAACTAAAAAATTGTTTCGTCTAACAAATTCACGAGTTTGAAAACTGAACAAATTTTATTCTCAATATAAATACATCATCTTCTTGCTTATATAGGAAGTTATGTTATATTCAATGTGATGCACTTATATTCAAATTGAGTAATTATTTTTTTGTGTGTACCTATTCTAATACTTAATCACTTAATCCTAATTATTCTAACTAACAGTAATTAAATTGGAAATTTATATTTTATATTTCTATTTCTATATTAGATTTGCCTGGCTAATGTTTTTAAAAAAAAATACATAATAACTTTCTACTAACTATATCCGCCTTTTCTTTACAGATACCTTCCCCTATATCTTTAATGATAGACACAATACAATCCCAATTCACCATATGTCTGTAAACTACCGTATATACCCGAGATATCTAGAGTTCACCACTCCAGATCATGCGCACTAACGATCTCCCCTCTTGCTAACCACTGAGTAATTATATCTTTATTTTTCAAGTTGTGGATCCGTTGCCCAGGTGGTTGTACGACTCTGAAATCACTAACTTGTATATAATTATGCCTTTACTTTGTTAAATATGTTTAATTCTTAATAATTCAATGTATCAAATGAGCTATTATTAATAACATGTATAATTTATTTTATAATTAACAAGTTTATATCAAAAACATATAAAGAGTACAAGAACTTTTACCCAAGGTGAGTATACTTATTTGGAATGTTCAAAACAAATATTATGAATTATCCAGTATACATTTGGATTCTTAAATTCTACTAACTATCTAAATATCATGGCAACCCGTCTAATTCTTTAGCAGCATTACTAACAAACCCTTAATATCCGTGCAATTTAACCCCTTAACTAATACCTTAGCTTCTGTACACGAGTGCCACCCATCAATGAGTGGATATTCAAATACAACATGCCCAGCTGTATCTACCCCACTACATTCACAATGCGAATCATTAACCCTCCCGATTCTATACAAATATGATTTAAAATTACCGTGACCTATTATTAACTCTACCACCTGATACAAACTAACCCCCCCCCCTTCGTAACATAATTCGCTTTATCAAGATGCCAGTCTCTTCTCTCATTTTATCCGAACATATAATTTAAATTGGAAACGTTTCAACAATTACAATTATGTTCATCAGTCCTACAAATTCAATATGTAATTATTAGAAATTTTATTTCACTACTTATTGAATCAATCTTTGTTTCTTTTGGATTCTCTGAGACGCACAAATTGCAAGCTATCTTGAATCGCTTTCTCTGTCTACTCTCAATCCTTCTGGATATATTCTTCCTGTACTAGTTACCCATTAATAACCTTTAGTTGCTATAGATGAATTAACAGCATTGATGCTTTTACTAACAAACGCACCACAGGTGGCCCAGTTACTTAATCCGTAACTGCAGATTTGTATTTGGATATTTTCTGAAAATCATCATTATTCTATTAATAGTTGGCATCCCCCCAACAGCTTTCGCCAATTACAGGGGGCATCGACCCAACCATGATTTATTATTACGCTTGCGTCCGTGGAACGACTTGAGACTTCGTCTCTCAGCATTTGCCAAGGAGTTAGAGAAACCACGAAAACCTCACTCTGAGAGCAGTCCGTCAGGTTCGAATCGAGGATCCCGCGACTGATAGCCGAGCGTGCAAGCTACTACACCATCAGCTAATCCCATCTGATATCTTGCCGAAACGCTGAAAAACTGCAAAAATTGTGCCAGTGCATAAAAAGTGTGACCGCGGACTTCCCACTATTTATAGACCCATTTCCATTATATCCAATTTTGCAAAACTTTATGAGAAAGCATTCTTTATATTTATAGTTGCACCCACTCGTACATTTCCCCTTGTCAACATAGCTTCAGTTCAGGTCGATCTACAGTTATCAACCTTACACCACTACCTCAATTTATTAGTGAGGTCTTGAAAAGACGCCGACAGTGGACACAATAATATTTAGTTTATATAATTTTAGTTTAAGAGTTAATTCTATGATTTAATTAATTAAGTGTTAAGTTTTTTAAATTAATTCCACTCATTTATTTGTCTTTTGAATGTTGGCGTTTTGTTTGTACAACTGCGTTGTACGTTTTTAAGAGAGGGATTTTTGTAAGAAAAACGACTGTAGAATTTTGTCAGGCAGTTCCTTGTTCGACTGTTAACGTGAGTAGACGTATTTTTGTATTTTATTTATGCCATTTTGTAATTCTAAATTTTCGCATAAATTGAATTTCATATAGTCCATCAAGGAATTCATTTAGTGATAATTGTTAATATATTGACGTGTACACGTTGTAGATATAAGATCATTTATTATTTTTCTGTAGGAAGATATATTTTAGTTGTAATTTTCTCATTTTCGTTTAAAGAGTTAATTTTTCGTTATTCTATTTTGCTGTTTCGTTTTTAATTATCTATCACTTCGGTTTGGGTGAGTAGAAGCTTTGTTCTTGCATTTAGTTTACGATTTTATAGATTTCTAGTAATTGTTCACGTTTAATTTATCTTACTTTGATACCACGTGGATTAAAATCGAAAGATTTAGGATTATCTTCCTGAAAAAATAAAACTTTTGCTTTGTATAGGAAATAGCACTGTCCTATTGTAATTTAGAATCAAGTGCAGTTTTTAATTTAGGCCAGAACCTTCAGTTCACGGTTTTTTTTTTCTACACAAGCTGTAATTAAATCCATTTTGAATAAATTTGTTTGTTAATTATCTTCGATGGGTTAAAAAAAAATTCTGTTATTTTATTTTATATTAAACCTTTTCAATTTTTCGGGTAATTAAGAAAGTCAGTTTTCTTTCACTCACATTTTACTTTTTGTGGTTAGTTTTAATTCGCGAGGGTAACTCTGAGTTTAATTGTTCTTTTGCGCCCTTTTTGATTTATCCGTTGAGCTAGCTAATTTAATTTTTTTTCTTTTTCCTTGTTAATTTCATTTGGCAATTTAATTTAATTCAAACAGTACACAGCAGTATCTAAAAGAGAGAAAATGTTACATTTGTAATGGACATAACTCCAACAGTTTTATTCTAACCTCTGGTGTACCACTAGGCTCGAATTTGGCTCCCCTGTTATTCGTGCTTTTTAACAATGAAATGCTTTTCCAATTTGTCCTTCCTATACTTGGTTATGCTGATGACATTCAAATTTTCTCGGAAATTTCTTCTGATAATGCAGGCCGACTACAGCATGCCCTGGACAGAATAGCTGATTGATGTGATAACTTTAAACTTAAATTAAACGTTGAAAAGTGGCACTTTACCCCACAAGTTTGAATATAGGGATCTTAGTGTACTTTTTGATACACCCTTATTTTCTGATCGCATATCACTGACATAAGTTCTGCAGTTATGAAATCTCTTGGTTTTCATCATACGTGTCTCTAAATACTTTAAAGATACATCCCTTTCAAAGGCATTGCATTACGCGTATAGTTTTGAGTAAGCTTGAATATCCTGCCTTGATTTGGAATCACTTGTGTGTGACTGTTTATACTTAGATACCATTGTAAATTTAAAAAAAAGTTATCGTATAAATCTGACGAAATCTATCTTAATTTACTTACCTCTCATACTTCAAATTTTTCCTTGCCAAGGTTGAGTTCAAGATGTAGCAGTACCTTTATTGTTCTATTTGCAAGGACAGATATCAAGAGAGGGGCGGGAACTTGTACATTTTTAAAAATAACCAATAGAAATGGAGAAGATTTATTTAATTTGATTTGACTTTACATTGTATACATTATCCTGTAACTGGTCATTGCCTGTTGGGTAATAAAATGTCTATTATTATCATTTTATAAAGAAAAGAACTTGCAGGTAAATTAATTCGTTCGAATTTACTATATTATCGAAACTATTGGTTTTATTTCTATAGCACTAGTACCAATCGTTAGAAACATCAAAACCACGTCAGACGTAAGCTAGAAATGGAATTTTTCAAACAGATTTTGTTAGTATTCTCTATTTAATTTCTCCAAACAAAATTAAGAACTTTAGGCTCATCTAAACATGATTTTTCTGGTTAATTTTTATCGATTTTTACCGATACTGCGCAGGATGTGTCAGTACTGTGAAATACTGATACACGCCCAACAGATCGTTAACATACAAAAGAAAAACAAAGGTCCCAACACTGAACCCTGCGGAATGCCAGAACTTATTTCCTCCAATACTCATTTCCCTTCCGTTACCATCGTCTATCGCAATACATTGTTGCCTTCTAACGTGGTATAATGATACAATAAAATGAATAAAACGATTACATAAACCCATTTACTTATGCATACAGCGAAAAAAGAAATCGCGTAAAAATTAAAATTCCTTTTAGATGATAGTGGTTTTTGCGATATTATACATAAGAAAAACGCAATACGAACCTGTCCGAACTCATTATATTCGAAGAGATGACGATGTAATCGGTATAATATGCAAATACACGCTTCCCAATCACATGCCGTAAATAATGTATTTATTCTATGAACATATACATATCTATGTATAACTTGCCTTCATTATTTTCCACACTACGGGAATTTATCAATTAGAATGGCTATTTAGTTGTTAATGGGATAGCATTCTTTTTTTTCCAACTTCGTGGTATTGTAATCGCGGCTCTGACGTCAATTGTCTTTGAAACGATGATAGCGGATAAAGTGGATTTGAAATTAAAACAAAGAAAGACAAAAAACGAGCGTGGGAGTATCTAAATATTAAAAAAAAGGTAATACTAATAAAAGTGGAAAGTTACCTTATGAGTTTACAAAATCGATATTTTCTGCGCTCACTTTTTTAAATTTTCGATTTTTTTTGTTTAAAGAGCATACGTTTATTTTAAAAAACACTTTATTCAGTATATTCTCTATGTAATTCTACATTTAGAAAAAAAATATATATCGCAATACTTTGAACAGGTTGCGAGAAATCGGGACAAGTATGTGAAAAAGCACAAGCGAAGAAAATATCGATTTTATAAAACTCAAAAAAAAAACTTTTTACAAATTTTATGAAATCTTTCACTTAAACTATTGGGACAATACTAGATAACGTGTGTAAGAAAAAAGTCAATGAGATCAGACACGGCGTTTCTGAGAAAAAGGGACATACTGCTGTGTACTGATGGTACCAGCATAAATGCAAAATGAATTTATAAAAATGAAAAATTAAATTGACTAGCTCAACGGATAAAAATAAAGGGCGCAAAAAAACACTTAACTTCAGGGTTACCCTCACAATTAAACCTATCATGAAAAGTAAAATGTGAGCGTTTGAAAATTTTGACTTTCTTTAAAATCCCCAAAAAATTGAAATGGTTGATTCAAAAATAAAGGAACAGAAATTTTGAATGACGTTAACAATCATAAATTTTATTTAAAAAAAAAATGTTAATTACAATTACGCAGGAGAAATAAAATCTTAGACAGAAGGTCCTGGTCGAAAACAAAACTTGCATCAGACTCTAATATTTACAAAAGGACAATTCAAATCCTTTAACAAAGCAAAAAGGTAAATTTGTTCTAGACGAAAATCCTTATTCACAAAAAATTCACGTGGTTTCAAAATTTAAAACAAACTAAATTAATTTAAACGTGGACAAAACAAGAAAAAATTACAAAATTGAAATTTAAAAACAAGCACAAAGCTTCTTTTCACCTAAATCGAGGTGATTAACTATAAAATACAAATTTGTAAACTAGGAAACGGAAAAATTAAACTCTTAAAACTAAAAATACCTTCTAGAACAAATATAATAACTGATCTTACATCCAATCGTGTACACAAAAAAATACAACAGCAATTATTATTTAATGAGTTCCTAGATGGACGATTTAAATCGCAATAAAACGATCAAAACTTTAAATAAAAATGAATTACCAAAATGGTAGCAAAGAAACTAAAATAAAATGTACTCACGCTCGTCAATCTGGTAACTGAGCGCCTCTAAGGGATAACACGGCATACATATCATAATAGCTGCGTGCGTCCGCAACGCATAAATCGCAAAGAAAATTCTAGAATATAAACTACATATACAAAACTGGTGAACGCAATATGTACAACTGAATGAAATTAATATACACAACTGAACAATTAAATTAAATTTAACAATCAATTCTATTAAAAAAATCTTGTCAAAATAAAATATTAAAATTGTGAAAACTCTTTCTAACATTGATAAAGTTAAATTGGCATAAACAAAAATACAAATTTGAATTTTCGAGATCCGGGGTGCCAGACCACAGCAATACGTAATAGCGGTGTTCCCGTATGGATAAAGATATGTAGTAACCCCCCTTAATGTAAGTTACTGGTGTCTATTCAAATTTAATGTTGGCTCGCCTGATAGCGATAACAATCGAAGGCTGATTAGTGGTAATTTAGTTTAAATCCTCATTCTGCCTGTGGCCACGAAAGACGACGGTTTATATTGAACTCCTATCACGATTTTTATGTCACACTATCAAAAATATCAAAGTTCCACGAAGTATTTACCTAAAAAAGTATCGATATTACTCCTGAATAATTCAAATCCTTACTCTGATCTGTAAATTGTGGAGAATTTCCTATAAAATTCCCCACGAAGAATCCCGGCCAGAATACCATTCCATGCTATTGACCGATACGAGGGCCCATCGAACCGAAAGTGCAACCTGTACCCGGAGAATTACCTGCATGTCTGCTT
The DNA here is from genome assembly GCA_004143645.1 of Protaetia brevitarsis. Taxonomy (NCBI): domain Eukaryota; kingdom Metazoa; phylum Arthropoda; class Insecta; order Coleoptera; family Scarabaeidae; genus Protaetia; species Protaetia brevitarsis. The sequence continues at coordinate 95,922 of RXPK01000007.1, forward strand.
AGAGTGTACGAGGCGCAGTAAAGTTAGTATTCCATCAAGTATATCCCACCTAAAACAAGAAAATAATTAATTTGTTTCAACTCAATATTAACCAGAAATAAGATTTTTATAATTTATGTTCACTATACGTTAATTTGAGGTTAGATTTATATGAACCGCCATTAGTTTTAGTTATTTTAGGAATTTTTAATATTTAAGAGTTGCCTTCAAAATCACTGAGATGGTCTGTAATAAAATAGTTATTCTTAACAAATATCGATAATCCGGGTTATAGCTTTCTAATAAATTTAGTTTCTACTATTTACGGGTAGATTGCTCTGAATTTTAAATTTATTCTTCTTATTTTGACATTTCCCTAACCTTATAGTCATTTAAAATGCCAGGAAAGTTTGAATACGTATTTTTGTATTAAATAAATTGTTTTATATAGTATTTACGATTCCAACATACGTACCTGTGATTTAAGAGTCTCAAAAAAGTGGTAACACATAGCATTTTGGTAAAGAAATAAAGAGTGAAGCTTGTCTTGTGTTTGCCTATTCGTTAGCGATCGACTGGATAACTATTTTGACAGGCGATTTGGTGCTTCTAGAGCTAGAAGTGTCCCGTGCCACCTAGCAGGTAGAAGGTCACTTTCCACGGTATCTTTCACTTATCAGAGAGGTCGCTGAGTGGATAAACACTACTATATTATGTAGATGATATTTTTACTTTAACAAAAAAAAAGGTCTGCTGTTTTTAGGTACAATTTGAATAGTGTCATCAAGGGAGGGGTAATTACACAAAAAAAAGGAATAAAGGAGGATGAGTTTTTGTTTTAAATGTAAAATTTTGATTTACAAGTAGTTTTCGCTGGCTCATGGAGGGGGAGGGGGGGGGGGTAATAACCCCGTTACCTCCGGCTTGTATACGCAACGTGGAAGGAGATTTTTCCCTGGATTTCCTGATATTGGCGTTGTTCTCCTGATGTGGATGTTTTCTGCAACATCTTTGGTTTGTCACTGCACAAACCCCATCTGATGTTCGAGGTATTACGTCAAATTAACGTTTAAATTTCTGTGTAAATAAGCATTTAACATTTCGAACATTTTGAGGTTACTTTTCATATTTGTAAATAATTTAAATTTCGGTAAATTGGATAAATGCTGAATTCATTTTTCTGAATATAGGAGGTGTTATATGGAAACGACAGAGATTTTTAATCTATATCCAGTAATATACAGAGTGTTACGTTTGAGAAAAATGATTTTTAACTATTTTAAGATGTTCAAGTTCATGTTCTCTTTCGAAACACCCAGTATTATAAAATGAAGTTTTTTTCCCTATTGGCTAAGCATAAGAAGATATTGTTACAATGATTACAAATGCAGGAGATAAGATTTTAAGAAATTATTGCAAATGCAATTTTTAATATTGAATATTTCGAAAATCATTAATTTAAACCATATGATATGTTGTACAAATTCAATTTATATTGCGCTCAGGAATCAAAAAATCTAACAATATATAATGTATTACATTTATAAGAAGAAACTTAGCGTACCGAAAAAATTAAACACCCTGTATACATCAAAATAATTTTAGGTAATAGTTCGTGCTTTCTCAAATAACTCTTACTTTAAACATTTTTAAATAAAGTTAATAAATATATCATAACTGACCAATTACATATTTAGTTCATTGTTATAAATAATAATTTTTTATCAACAATTTGCTTTTATTTTGCAAAGAACATGATGGGATGATATGTAAGTCATCTTTAGAATTTGCGACATTTAAAACACATAATTCAGCAATTATATCCTATGCAACTGAATAAAAAGGATTTGCAGACGTGTGTAATTTACCTTAAGTGTACCCAATATTCCCCCACTTTCCCCTATATTGGATTGTGTGATTTTTTTTGGATAAGTACCCTCTTCTCGAGATTTACGACACAACCATCGTCACAAAAAGTACCTACTATTTCTCCAATCACGCCACCGAATATCCCAAACTAATAAGCCCACTTCCGTTTGCTCTTACATTCTTGAAATATCTGCCGATATTTCGAACAATACCTGGGCATTGTACTGCTACGCCCTGAACACATTTATTGCGTGCGGAAACGGCTCGAAATAATTTGTTAACGCCAATAATCCTCCTGCCACTTTAGTCCAGTAAAAGGCGAACCACCCTTTCCGGCATCAGAAATCAACCACCACGTTGGAATCCCTTTATCGTCCGAGCAGCCACTTAAGCTGTTACGATACAATGGTGAGCTGAAAAGGAAATCTTCTTACATAATGACGTGCGCCTGTACTATGGGACGATTCATATTCGGGGAAAGAGAAGTGATAATGCAATCGGTTTACGAGGTGGTGCCACTATGTGAAGCATTTCCGGCCGTATATACAGGGTGATTCTCAATATATGCGACAAACTTTAAGCGCTGATTCCTGGGATTATTTTGATCATAAAAGTTCATAAGAACATATGTCCAAAATCGCTTAGTTCTAAAGTTGTACAATGTTTAATAGTAAGTTAACATAATTAATGTTTTATTATAAATTAACAAAATATATTAAACAAAATTAACTTATACTAACTGTTGAAAATGACCGCCCCAACTGCAATACAAGCTTCTATCCTCCTCGTACTGACTGGCGAGTCCGTTCTAAAATACCAGGGGTATTTCGAATTGTTTGAAAAGCTGCGATAATGCGATTTCTCAGTTCATCGACATTTTCAATGGGAGTCGTCTAAACTAATGACTTAAGGTGACCCTAGAGAAAAAAGTCCAAAGAATTTAAGTCTGGAGACCGAGGAGGCCACGGTTGTGGACCTCCCCGTCCTATCCACCGATCTGGATACGTATTGTCCAAAAACTCGCGAGCAACTAAACTAAAATGCACTGGAGCACCGTCATGCATAAAATACATTTGTAATCTTAATTGCAACGGCACTTCTTCCAGCAGTAGTGGTAGCTCCTCTTCAAGAAAATTGCGGTATACCTCGCCATTTCACCGCATCGGTAAAAAATGTGGACCTATCAAGTGATCTCCAACAACTCCGGCCCCACACATTGACAGGGAATTGGTATTGATGACGGGCATTCACTAGTTCGTGCGGATTTTCTTCGGCCCATATGTGATTATTAAGAAAATTAATAATCGCGTTTCTAGAGAAAGTAGCCTTGTCGGTGAAGAATATTTGAGCCAAATAGTCAGGATTTTGTGCGATTTTGTGTTGCATCCATTGACAAAAAGCCACTCTTTGCGGAAAATCTGCCGGCAAAAGTACCTGCACCCGTTGAAGATGATATGGATACAACAGTTGATCTATCAATATTCTCCAAACTGTGGCTTGACTAATGTTTAAAGCAAACGCAATTTTTCGGGTGCTTGTAGTAGGATGTTCTTTAATTTCATTTAGTACCATTTCTTCAACTTGTGGAGTTCTCACTGTAGATGGGTGCCCGTTATCAGTCGTCCGTTTTTTTAAATTTCCCGTTTCATTAAGACGTTGGTGAAGACGGGCAAATATTGAATGATGCGGGATGATACGGTTCGGGTATCGTTCTTCATAAAGACGTCTAGCAGCACGCGAATTTCCATTGGCAAGACCGTAAACGAAATGCATATCACACATCTCAGCATTCGTGTAATTCATTTTAGAAAACAGAAACTGACAATAAACTGAATGAATACTCTGACAACTATTGACAAATATTGAAATGACAAATAAACAATTCCCTCTCAACACAATAGTTTTTTAAGAACCAACTGTGATATTATATCGTGTTAGTCATAGTTCATAATTTATTATTAAACATTCAATAACTTTAAAACCAAACCGTTTTGGACATATACTCATATGAACTTTTATGATCAAAATAATCTCAGGAATCAGCTCTTAGAGTTTGTCGCATATATTGAGAATCACTCTGTACAAGGGATTAATGTAAAATCCAAAATCCCTAGCTTACGAGTGCCGGATAGTGTATCGTCAGTTACCCGATGTCAAAAACATCAATTTTAATTAAAAATAATACAGCATTTTCCGCATTAAAACGAGAAAAAAAGTTCTAGTAAAATTGGCAATAATTTTTTAAGCATTTCTGTAAAAATAAAATTTTTAATATGACGTAAAGAAACCCGTACTATTGAAAATATAAAATAAAAAATAGTTCATCCTGAAGTAGTACCTCTAGTGGTAACATTCTATATTGTCAAGGAATTCCGAAAGTAACTTAATTGGCAATATTCACGATTAGTGCTTGCTTTGCTAGTGCTAAAATAAGAAAAATCTTTTGACATCTGTTTCTGGCCTTCTTATAATGTCTTGTTTTATTAAATCAATCCACAGAGACTTTGTAGCACATGCAGTTCGTGGTTTGTATGTTTTTGTCTCGTCTACTTAAACGAAAAGGATATTTCTCTCAGTGCACTATCTCTGTATCGTAGATGTTTTTTGTCGTAAAAAAAAAGTGAAAATGAACCAACAAACATAATAAAGAAGATATTTCTAAAAATACTTATATTTTAGTGGTGTGTTAAATAAATGACAAGACATTTGATTACAATTACATCGGCCATGTTTTTAACATCAGCTAGTTTTAAATTTAATAATTCCTGACTTCGACAAGCACCACTAACTCCTATTATTAGAGCTACCTAAATTCAAAAAAAAATATTGAAATCAAAATGATATGTAAGTAAATATGCAATACGAACTTTTATCAATAAATAATCCTCATTTGGTGCCTCGCATTAAAGTTTTCGATTTTCCTCTATTCAAGACTTTTGACTTTTTGGCACATAACCATCCTTTTTCCTTTTTAAAAAAGGCGATCAGCTTTGTATAACTGCTGATATTTATATTGTTTTTAATATTTAATGTTGATTTTAACATTGAATATATGGACCAGAGCGTAGAAGATTTTAAACTTCTAAGCTTTGAATTCTAAATATGTCAATAGTACATATTCATTGTATCCATTCATCGAATTTTCATTACACCACTTTTTAAATACGTTGTATTCTTTCCAATACTTATTTGAAGATTTAGCAAGTAATAAATAAAAATAAATGTATTTACACTGCTTTAGATTCAAATAATTACGTAGCTGGTATTTTCTTTGATCTAACATGGCCGTTCGATTACGTAGATAGTAATGTTTTGGCAATGAAACTGGTATGCTATGGGATTTAGAGGGCTTCCATTAGATTGGTTATTGTCGTTTTTAGAATGCAGAAAACTAGTTAAATTTGGAAATGAACAGTCACCTGAATTTGACATTGATGTAGGTGTTCCGCAAGGCTCAATTTTAAGTCCATTGTTATTCCTATTACACATCAATGATCTGCCGGAAAGAATAACTTGCAGGCTCCCTATTTTATTTGCTGACGATATTTCTGTAATTGTGAAGGCCACTACGTTAGATGACATTAATTACAAAATTGAAAGAACAATTGAAGACGTGACGGGCTGGTGTAGTAAAAATAGACTGATTTTAAATGAACAAAAAAACAAAAATCATTAATTTTCATATACAGAAGCCTATCACAAATATAAACAAAAACTTTACTGACAATGCATCTGTAATAGGTATAATATTAGATAAAAATCTCAGTTGGGAAAACCAGCTAGATAGTGTATGTAAGAAATTAAACAAACCTATTATGCAATGTTACAATTAAAGAATGTCCTAAAACAGCAAGATCTAGTAAACGTTTATTATTCATTGGTGTACTCAGTGCTTTCCTACAATATCATTATCTAGGGTATGGCCACCAACTGGGAAAGAGTTTTTATTCTACAGAAACGTTTTATACGATTAATTTTCAATCTACCTTATAGAGGCAGTTTTAGAGAAACATTTAAAAATAAAAAAATATTGACCTTCCTCTGCATTATTATTTACAAAGTATTGAGATACATTAAGGAACACATACAAGATCTTGAGTCGTATAAGACAATGCATTCGCACAAAACTAGACCAATTAAATGTTATGACAATTCCAAAACACAAATTAACACTAACAAAAAAATCTCCGGCATTAATGAGTCTGAAACTCTATAGTAGTCTTCCGGGCTAGGTACGGTCAATTGATTGCTCTAAACTTTTCAAACAGCGCGTAAAAGAGATGTTATTGGAGAGGGCATTCTATACCATTAGCGGATACGTAAATGAATAGACTTTGTGTTTATTTTTGTATAGTTATTTTTATATATGTGATATATTATGTGTTGTAAATGAGGTCCTTATACAATTACTTTATATATTTTTATATTTTATTTTGTATGACGATTCAATCCAATGTTAGATTGACATTCTGAATAAATATATATTATTATTATTATTATTAATAAACTATTAAAACTTGTTGCGCAGCTATTGTAATATGAGCTGGTGTCTCCATTACTCGTATTATTCATAAATTTAGATCAAAACCATAAAAAAAATTAAAACGTCAAAATTCTAAGGTATCTTAATCTCGATTTTAAATTCAAAATTCACGCTTAATAGGTGTTACCAACCTGTACTGTTAACCTTCTTACGTAATTTTTTTTCTTTATTTTCTACAAAATTAAGATTTTTTTCAGCGCAAAAAATAATGTGTAACACACGGCCAGAAACTCTTTTGCGAGAAACCGTACTCATATTCTCAAAACTATGGTTTCTGGCTTAGTGATACAAATAACTATTTTTGTTTGCTGTCAGACATGTTGTCAATGTCGTTTTCAGACATATTGATCAGCTCTTCTCGTCTACAAACTCCGTTGTAAACTATCAAGACTAACTTCAAATTAATACCATTAGATTGGGCTTGTGCAGTAAGACATGTCTTATGACACTCCTTCTTTAATATCCTATTACGTCATCTCGCCCACGGCTAACTCGACATATATTTTTATTTTAAATACGTAAAAAAAGCACTTATCGAACCACCCTGTGTACGAGTTTCACCCATTCTCCTAAACTAAAGTTCGAGTATCCAAAGCAAACAGACTAATAAAGCATTTCCGTCGCTCAGAGTTATCCATTCTCTATCAGGTGTCCATTGTTGACACTTTTAATGTTCGACTGTTACCGTATTTTTAAATCTTTACTCTCTTATTGAGCCGGGCTTTTTAGGAACTTGTAAATTTATTCCCTGTTAATTGCTGTGCACATAAGAACCGAAGATTCATCGCTAAACGTACAATAAACTACACCTAGATATACCAACACAGAACGGGGAGTTTTGATGTTTGGATTCGTATGTTTGCGAATCCTGTTACTGTACTATGGGGTGGTTTCGAGTATAAACATGTTTGTTTCTAACATGGTGTTGTTACTTTTTTGAAGGAGGTGCAAAATCTATTGTTTTACGTCTAAAATTTCCTGATTTAATGTCATAAAAGACAATAACATCGATATTCTAATAATAATTAAGTGTAACAATAACAATAGCGTTATGCCATCGATCGCATACAGTCGCCCGTTCTCTGATATTTAGGTTGTGTTCAATTCAGTTTCGTTATCGGCGCGTTGTCGTAATGCTTGTTTGCTGGTATCTTTAGAGCGCGTACAGCGATAACTCCTTTCATTGTTTACGCCGGATTGAGAAAAAAGGCACTTCGCCGACATTATCAGCTCAGTTCAGCACAGTTCTAATAAACACATCGTACTCAGAAATCGCCTCTCAATCATCGTAAATATTTCCATCTGGAAAAAAAGTCAAGTTATTAGGAAGTAATGTATTATTTTATATGGGAATATCTGTTTACCTCCACACGGAAGAACAGAAATTGTTAAATCAATGAGATATTCACTTACCTCAGCAAGTGGCTTGCGCAAACAAAAATTTATTGCTCTCAAATAGTAGACTACTATGTCAGTAAGTTATTGAATACACACTGAATAATAATGCGCCAATAACGCTGCATCTAATCTTGAACACACTACATCTTGAACACTAAAAATGTTTGGTAAAATTCCTGTACGATTTTGGGGCAATTTTCTGCCCCTAAAACCGTACAGGTGCTTTGCTACGTGCTAAGAATATTAAGCTCAGTGACAAATCGGCAAACTCTGTCTGGCTATGAGGTACGGCATTCCAATATGGAGGTCTTCTTCCCATATGCAGAAGATTTTTGTTCTTCAAAAGAGAGCGGTACAAACAATTTTCGGACTTTCATTCAATGCTCTTGTCGAACAATATTCAAAAACAAAAACCTATTAACAGTGTACGGAATATACATAGAGATTCAAAATGATTGTCAATTCCGCTCCTATAGATAGTAACAGGGTGTAGGTATATGCCGCGTGTTTGTAATGAAGGTTTGAACTAAGTCAGTGTTGGAACATAAGAAAGTAAACGAATCTGTCATAAATAAGAAAAACGTAACCTATATATTGAACTCGCATTATATAAACGACTATGGATTGGTGTTTCTGCTTGTAAAAATGAAATGTAATTAATTTAACTTTACTAAATTATGATTTTACAATTCAGTACTAACTGGTGTTTAACTAAATTTATTTATTACTTTAAATTATAACATACAATTAGATATAATTATTAAGTGACAAAACTGCATCTCTCAGTTCTTCTATGGTATGCATGCGGTTTCTATAGATCCTATTTTTTAGATAGCCGAACATGAAGTAATCTAATGGGGTTAGATCAGGCGATCTTGGTGGCCATCTTTGTGCTCTAACGAACCTGTCAAAAAAAAAACTGTTGAAGATATTGGCAGGTTTGTCGAGCAGTGTGCTGGAGCATTATCGTGCTGAAAATAACCTGCTTCAAGCTCATTTTCTTGTAACTCTGCAATAAACAATTCCAACATCTGTTGGTAACGTTGGGCTGTTACAGTTTCCTCGAAGAAAATTGGCCCTATTATTCGTTGCCTGGACATAGCTAACCAAACTCCAACTTTTACGGGATGCAATTGCGTTTCTCGAAATTCGTGTGGATTTTCTGCAGACCAGATACAATAGTTTTGTAAATTGATATAGTCTGTTAGATAAAATCAGGCTTCATCCGAGAAAAATGATTTGTTTAGCAAGTCATCGTCGCTTAAATTGTTATTAAACCAATGACAATATTCCAATCGCCTATCGTGATCTAATGGTAATAATTCCTGTACCGTAGAAACTTTATAGGGATAAAAATGTAACTTTCTTTTAACAGCTCATTGCGCTGAAGTGTATGATAAGCCTATAAAATTATAAAATGTAATAAACTATTTCACTTAATGTTAATATTGATTTTTTACCTGTTTGTTGAGCTATTACCACAGATAAATTCTCTTATTTTCTTACAGTATTCAGAAATACTATTGTTGGTGATATTAGATGTAAATATAAACGATTTGAAAAAAATTATCATATAAATAATCGAAAGATACTACAACACGCACGCCAATGTCGCTAAATGTCAAGAAAATTCATTTAATGTATGAAATTTGTATGTAGCTCTAACTTCGCTCATTAAATTGGTAATAAGTATAGATAAATTTTTCCGGAAAACAGTTTTTTCTTACGACAATCATTTTGAATCACATGGTATATAAATGGAGTGTTTAATTTTTATTTTTAAAAACCAACAACTTTTTGAAAAGGACGAAAGAAGACATGAATACGAAACAAGATGTTGAACTGATTATAATGTATCAAATTGTTTAATGCAATATTCGCATCCTTCAAAAAAAAAGTTCATAATCTTATTTGTAATTTAGAAGCTTATTCGGTAGATGATTTTCTTAATCACAAATTACAATAATGTATTTTAGTTAATATTGTCTAGTTGGCACACTATGCCTGTCTAGTTTTTTATGCTGTAAACTTCTCCTAGACCCCTCACCACAAACTGCACTAAACTGGACGTACGTTTCGATAGCAAAGCTATCATCATCAGCAGAATCACTGAACTGAATAACTACATTAAAACTACTCTAATTTATACCTAAAAAAGGTCATGATACAATGATCACGGTCATGGCTGATTGCCGTCATGCTTAACTAGTCACTAATCCTAACTCGATCTAATCTACTACTTCTACTTAATAAACCATAAAGACAAGAATTTAAGGGTCCTAAATCTGAATTCATTAAAATATGTTTGTTTTTATATATTTCCATACCCTCATAACAATTTAATTGCACATAGTTGTTTACGTTTTTAACTAACTTTATATTGTCAACTTTATGGTTTTCTTTAAGCATATGTAGGGCTACACTAGATTTGTCAAACCTTCTAAATTTAAGATGAGCTAAATGCTCCTTGTAACGCGTTTTAATTGATCTTTTAGTTTGCCCAATATATACATGATCACAATCTTTACAAGATATTTTATAAATACCTGATTTGTCCAAATTATCTACTTGATCTTTAGGGTTACCTAAAATACTTTTAATACTCCCAGTGAACCAAATTCAAATTTCCCGCAATTATTTTTAGCAACTTCAATATTAAAGAATGAAATTACCTACGATTTTGTATTAGATTAATAGTTATTTGAATACCTTTAAGTTGAAGTTACTAAATATAATTGCGGGAAATTTGAATTTGGTTTACTGGGCTATTACTTGAAGTAGTTGCTATGTCAAGATTGAATTTAGAGAAATTTTGATTCATGCAGAGCTTCGCCGAAGAAATGAAATAACCAGTAAGTTTTTCGAGAATATCGACGCACCTTGTATATTATCTACATACGTAAATGTAAAACTATATTTTTTTCTCATCCCGGCTAAAGAATCACCAGATCTCGCATGTTGAACCTTTTCGAATCTATAATAAAAAAAGAATTGTGTTCATTTCTAAATAAATACTCATTGATATTCATTTCTGACGTCAAGATCTTGGAAAGAATTCTTGTCACCTGTGCGACCTATTTATACAAACATAACGTATATATACATATATTGTAATCGCTAGAATAAATCGCTGGATATTCATTATAATGTCAACGTTCAAATCGTTTGATTCGCATCAACAAAAAAAGAAACAAAAAAAGCTGTGTACTAAAGTGACGTTAAAGTAATAGTAGATAGCGTTGCAATGCGCTTTACCCGGGTTGCTATGTTTAAAATCTATTTAGTCGTCAATCGGGGACTTTCTATTAACTGTGAACTACGGCTGTCATAGTTTTAAAGCATTTTCAATTAAATTCGCGTTAAATATTTCATACGATTTTTTTTCAAAACGTTTATATCATTCTCAAGTGTACACACTTTATTTATGAAAAGCTACATAATTACAATTCATCCTAAACCCCGTGCTCCACTTCAAAGTACTACACAGGGTTACCTATTTTAAGTACATACGTGGATTCCATAAATTCCATGCGTGATAAAAATGGTATGTTACTGAAAAAAATTATTTAGCGACACCCAGCGCTGTAGTTTTTTTTTTCATGTTTCCACCTTCATTTTGAGTGCTAATAATCAAGACAAATATAATATGTACCGTTAACATTTTCTGCACGATTTTACGAGATAAACCAAAATTCCCTGATAAATCAATAACTCTGTTGTACATTTTAGTATAAATAAGATATTCAAACATTCAATACTTCTATAAGCCACTTTAACAGTTTTATTGTACTCACCCGTTAATATTATGTCATTTTTGCATTATTGCGAACATCAAACAACCACCTGCACACAAGGTGGTAAGTATATAAGTATGTCTTTCTTTTTTCTTTATATTTCGTTCTTGCTATTACTTATTTTTACCATATTAAAGTTTCCATATTTATCAATGACCATGGTCTTCCGTTTTTAATATATAACCTATTGCCTAGGTTATCTTGACAGATAATACTTACCTAGTGCAGCGTAATAGAGAATAACATCTTTTCGATAACGGTTTCTCTATAGCTATTCTTTTCTACTATCCACTCACCTTGTTTCTTAACTTTCCTATTTTCTTTTCGTAATAAGATCTTGGGCATCTTGGGTGTTACTGATAAATACCATGAACATTTAACTGTCACACTACACTATATACAACTATCTAACTTTAGACGAATGCGAGGCGAACTACATAAATCCAAAAAAACACGTTACAAACTTCATATTAACAACTAACCCATAAACAAGGCACATCAGAACTGTATAACTGATTATACCTATTAATTAAATAAATTACAAGAGCACATAACGGCGGTAACGTATGATAAGAGATATATCTCTTTCATCGATCAAAATAAGAGTGCTTGTCAGAACGGAATTATTCTAACACTTGTCAAATATATAAACAAATCACAGGTAACTTGATGGCGTCTTTAAATTAACACCCCTTATGTAGACATAGGTTATAAGTCATAAAATAAATCATATCATAAACAATAAACATATAGGTACTTTAAATTTATTGTTAGTTACCTGAAATACCGGTAACCTTATTTGACAAAATAAATCACAATGTTTACTATATTTACTTACCTATTATCCTATTACATTCTTTCAATAAGAAACAACATGGAAATATACCTGTGCCGAAGACAAAAACAGAATCATGTTCCTATCACTATCTATGCGTAGGCGTTCGTAAGAATGCAATCAAAACAACATACCCGTCTATCCATATCATTATTATTCGTAATTTTATTAGTGCCGGAGAACATTTATAATTAATCGTACACCTAACAACCGCAGAACATGGAACAATGCAACAGCACAGGTGTTTAAAAATAATGTATCGCCTGCTAATAATAATACGTGCGACCTTTGCTGATTTAAATTTATTAATGTAATATGATAATGCCGTTTGTCTTGACGGATAAAAACATACCGACACAAGTATCGAATGATAGCTACACACGCCACGCGTATATGCATTCGAGATAGTTTTATAGGTGCATAAATACAAAGAGAGCAAAGTAATTGATGGAAATATATTTTTTTTACGAATGAGATATTTTCATTGCCAACTGTATAGAAGACCAAACCTGTTGTATGCGTTGTTTATTGTAAATTGAATGAACTGTTTTATGTATATCTATATAAACCAATTCTTACAGAAATAGTGAAGTGCAATAAAATGGTTTTACTTTCAATACGAACTGGAAGCAGAAACATGTTTCATCATCGTCTTAAACATATAATTACTTTAAATTCTCAGATATAGAATAAAACGAATTCTTGAAATGTTAACCTGAAGTAATTTTCATGACAAAATGACAGTTTTAAAACATAATTACCAATATTTATGTAAAAAGACAAAAACGATTTAGATCAACATAATTTATTAATATAACAAATATGTTTAACTAGTGAATTACTATTTACTTTTTCTAAATAAATTAATTTAAAAATTAATCTATAGTTATAGCTAGCGCCATCTATGAATTGATGGACAAAGTTATTTAAATATGACATTTGTATTAAAAGATTTGAGTCGTGCGCAAAATAATGACATTTAACAACACAAATGTCAATAACAAACAATTCGTCGTAATCGAGACCAACAAAGGATCCCGGACCGAAATAAAAACGAAGCCAAATTAAATGTGACCCGGACAAGTAACAAACAACCCAGTCGTAACAAAAGCGTGCCGACCATGAATGTGCGAGTCGGCGCCGCGAATGTACTGAAGCAATGAGATTCATCAAGGCGGTGATCATCCTGCTCCTCTCCATGATACTCTCCTCCGTATTCCTTGCGAACATCACCAGTTTCCTTAGCGAAGACGTGATCAGCGAGTTCTCCAATGGGACGTTGAACAGAAATAGGATTATACCCATGACCGATACTCCAGAACATTTGATATGGTTTCTACAGGTAATTACTAAAATAACGGATGTTTATCTACATATTTATGATTTTTTTTTAGATTTCAGATATACACATAAGTATTTTTCGTGATCCCTCGCGCATAACGGAATTTAAGGAGTTCTGCGATCAAACTATTGATGCGATTAAACCAAGTTTAGTGTTGGCTTCTGGGGATTTAACGGATGCAAAAACCAGTGATAATATCGGTTCGAGACAAGTATTAGAGGAATGGCAGCATTATAGAAATGTCTTACGGGATTGTAATATTGAAGACAGAACGTTATGGTTGGATATTCGAGGAAATCATGGTAAGTCAAAAAGTGAAGTTGTAACCTCATTTCATATAGTGCTTACAGACTGGTAAAACAAATGCTTTTAGCTTGTTAAATAATGATCACATAGAAAATATTTTTAATAAAAATTGTTCGGTAATTCTCTAATATAACAGTAGTTGTTAGCAGCTGTTATTTGCGACCTCAATAACCAAATATTCATTTGCCACAATTATTTTTAGTAAGTTCAATGGAAATATATTAAAATAACTATTAATTTATTGCAAAATTGTAGGGAATGCTTTAAAGTCAATTAAACACTCAATTATATTTAACTAATTAAGAACTAGAATTGTTAATTTTTGCCTGAATCTTTGAGAAATTCCTTTGGGTTAAATAATTAAATTTAATTAAGTATTAATTACTTCTTCTTTTAGTTAACTTATTTCTGGTTATGTAAAAACAATCTGCCTTCCCAATTTTGCAAAAAATGTCAAATTTGTTTTTAAATTTTTTTATTTGACTAATTAAGAACTAAAGCTGTTTTTTCTCCATTATTTTAAATTATTGTGAAATAAATTAATGATTTTTATTATACAGCAACAATAACATAATTTTATCTTATCTATGATATTTCTACATTTAAAATTATAATTCTAATTTAGTTAGTCATAAAAACTTATTTGAGTCCCGACTTGTTTTGATTCCAATTCCTTCTTATTAATTAAATCTAGTAGAGTATGTAACATGAGCTGAAGGTATTCACTTTTTTTGCAGTATATGTATTGTTACTGGATCAGGTTTCACTTTGTAAATAACAGATTACTTTTGTTATAATTAAGACAAGAAATAGCATTGGACTTGCAAAAGTTAAATATTGACGTTATTATTAAAAAATATGTAAAATAATGTAAAATAAAAAATTAAAATCTATGCAAGGATTTTGGGTAAAATTATGAAATAACAAAGTGGTTAATTGTGAAACACTTACAGCAACATTCAACAAATTAAATGCTTTTAAATTCTATAATCGTCGATTAAAAAGAAAAGCATGTTTCTTTTAATAGGAAACATAACAACTATTACTGAAGTACCGTCAAAATAGAGAAATTGTGGGAGAATACCTTAAATTTCTTTTTCTTTTTTGAGAAATTTCGAAAATCTCAACTTTTCAAGCACATCTATTACAAAAAAGTCAATAGAGTGGATATAACGAAGTGGCAATAGCATCAAAATAATTTAAACTATGCTATTCTAGTTCTAATTTACAAAATTTTAACTATTTAATTAAGATCTGAATAAATTACATTTAACGGTTAAAAATGGTCTTATTTATGTAGGTACTGAAGAAGGTCTAGAGAGATGTGATGCCCCAGTGTTTTAAAAAACCCTAACGTATTTTTTCAATAATAATTTTAATTGCAAAAGTAGCCACTGAACAATTGTTTACCATAGCAATAAATATTTCAAGATAATACGGAAAAAATACGGAATAAGTTTTATTAAAGAGCTTTTCCTCTGTAGTCGATAGTTATAACCAGTTGTAAGCAATTTTTGTCCACTCTTAAAGCATGTTTCATTTTTCAACATTTAAATACATATATTAAAATTCATCTGCTTTTCTTATCGTTAAACTAAATTCCATCTAGAACTAGTTTCTGTTAAAAAGTCTTCCTCTTTTCGCCCTAGAATCTGCAAGTTTTTAGCCGAAATTAGCCCTAGATCAGTGACTAGTGGCGGGCATAGTCGAATAATGGAGTGATAAGTAAAATAATTAAATATATCGTTTATAATCGATATAAAATCAGTAATTATCGAACAGTTATTTTTAAAAGATAGGAAATTACCATAAAAAAATAGGTCATTTCATATCTGCTATGGATTATTCAATATCGACCACTGTCACAGACTATATATACAAGAAGATAACTAAATCCATTAAGAGGGAAATAATTTAAATAATTATTCACAAATGTCGCTTGTAAGTTCAAATCATGATTGTACTTCAACCAAAAGGCACATGTATAACCGCGCCATCTATCCAAGAGTAGTGGTACTATGGGTAGTATTTGATAATATGAAATCTAACAATAGGTTTGTTCATTGGTGCTGCACTTTCTACATTGGCTTGTGATTAGAGCAGGATAGAAGATTCACCCTTTACGTACATGAGAAAGATAATACATACATCAATGAACAAACCTAATAAGTATGTTCGTTTTGGCTCTAGCGTCATGCAGCGAAACACAGCTGTAACCGCCATATTCATAGTGCTTCCTTAAGGTATACTTTTCCTTAAGGTTCTCCTTGACATAAAAATGTTTTGTTTCATAGGCCACATTTTTTCCTTAAGGAGCAAATCTTGATGGTCAAACTGGAAAAAATGTTTTGAAATATAAAAAAAAGATTCTTTGGTCTTATTGTACAAATAGGAGTTTCAAATTTAAAAATACTTTATATTATGGTCTATCTATTCAGTTTACACTAATTTCAAAACGTCACAAACCAGTCGTAAACTGTCAACAACAAATTTAAAATAAATTTAATACTAATAATATGGAAGATTTATAAGTACAAAAGTAACATGTGCAGCTAGTCAATGTGGTACGCAACTGATTTTATAGCAATGTCATTTAATAGAATTCTATTCATCAATTCTAGAGAAGGCATTCTTGTCCGACAATAGCCGAAGTGAGTCAATATTGTGACTATGAAATAGAAAGTTGTTTAAGGTGTAAGGTCTCCTTACATAAGTCATACTTTTCCTTAAGATTTTGCCTGGACTATGAATATGGAAGTAAGTCTTTCTGATCGACTTGATTGATTTACCGTTACTTTTATGACGCTGCGTGACTGCTCGTTTGTTTTACTGTTTACTGTCCTGTTTATTGTTTACGTTTTGTCATCTGATATTTATATTTACCAAAGTATTTTTGTTTTAAATATGATCTTAAAAAGCAATTTATTCTTGAAAGCAAAATATATGACTTTTGTTTTAAATTTAGGTTATAAAAATATCATCTGACAAGTCAGTAATGTGGTATATCTTATACTACCCCCAACTTAACAATGTTGCCACGTGGTGGTCACATCCGGTTGCTCACTCTGTACAATTTAAAAGTAGGCCAGTGTCGCCAATATCTTACTAGAGAATTTTCTTGAAAAACAGCCTACTCAGGAAGGTATTTGAAAACACGGTATATCACGAACATGAATGTGCAAATTGTCATTGTAAATTTATTTTATTTTTACTTTTCTTTCATTCTTTTAACCAGACAAATAATTTGTTTAAATAAATAAAACCAGCAATTGTATTTTTTATTGTTTTGAAATTGTAGGTTAAAATAAACAAATATTACACATGTATGATTTGAAGGTGAAATAAAAAAAAGGTACGAAACGTAGAAATAGAGTGAATTATATAGAAATAAACCGGTAAATAAACAATAAACAAATAATAGAATTGAGTATCCAAAAGGTAACCTTTCAGCAAAACCACAGTATATATGTATATCTTTCACATCGCCGGTAACATGGATTTCAAACATGGCGCCCAAGGAAATTCGCGGTGTCACATGGGTGGGTGAAATTGTAACTAAAACTATTTGAATTTGTTTACAAGCAAAAATCTGACCTACAAAGCCGTTCCATTCTGTCATTTTGTTATAGGAGTGACATTGATGTGCGATTTTCTGTCAATTGTCAGTCTGTTTGAGAATATAGGTTATTTTCGTACCCACTTTGCAATTATTAGTTCCAAATATAGCCGCCAAACGCCATCGCGAATTTCCTTAAATTGATAGACAAAACATCAAAGGTGCCGACACTTAGTGAAATTACTGGATAAGGTTTATACTGTGGCAAAACACTGTTCCCGTAAACTTAGTTAATCTTCTTTCATGTAGTCACTGTCCTACCTACCCTAAACCACCTGAACTAACTTTAATTTAATGATACGTGAAAAAAAAGGACTTTAATATATGAGTTTAAGTATATCACTTCATTCCTTACGTCATGGATCTTCACCAATTAATTTTATTGTTCTTACACGCAGATAACTTTAACGTACTTAACACGAAATCCAAAGAGAACTTTTTCCCAAATTATTCGATACAAGGCCTAGCCCATCCACGATCGTACATGTATCAAATAAAAAAGTCGGAGGAGACGTATTCTTTCATCGGCATCGACGCTTGCCTAGAACCAGGGCCAAGAAGGCCCTTCAATTTCGTAGGTCTGATCGACAGGGCGGAAGTCGAGGAAATTGCCAAGATCACGGACACCGTTAGAAGCAGCGGCAGCAACTACACAGTATGGTTCGGCCATTTTCCCACGTCCTGTATCGTCGCAACGGAAGGAAAAGGGGTGAAATCAATCATCGGAGAATTGGATCAGAGTTTGGTGTACGTCTGCGGACACCTGCACACCCTAGGCGGATTAATTCCCGGAACATGTACACGTTGCAAAAAGATGGATTTTTAGAATTGGAATTGGGGGATTGGAAAGATAATCGAAGGTACTTATTATTTTAATTATTTGTCATGGAGAAGATTTAACGTGAAATGCTTCAGGTATCGTCTCATGGCGATCGACCATGGTTTGATATCATTTACAGACGTAACTCATCGCGAATGGCCTGTGATATTAGTAACGAATCCGAAGCATTCTTTATTTCACATTCCTAAAAAGGAAAACTTTGACGTTATGCGCAACTCGACCCACATCAGGTAGATTAAATGTGGTGGAAATGTGAGCTTAACTGTTTTATATTAATATATCGATTGTATGTTTTTAGGATACTAGTTTTTTCTTTATCGATTATCGAAAAGGTCCAAGTAGCTATCGATAACAATAAGTGGATAACTTGTGAACAAATTAAAGGGCCTTTATTTGTTTCCGAATGGGATCCGAGCTTGTATATAAAGGGTTTACATTACATTCATGTAAGTATATATACAATATAGTTCAAAAAAAGTAGAGCTGTGATTTATATGCAATAAAAAACTCGTGTTTATAACTTTTCCACGTATAGATATGTATTCTACGCAATTCTCTTTTTGGAAACATATTTGGAAATTGTTAAAACAACAATATGTTACATTTAACACGCTACAAAACGCACTATACCGCGTTGCCGAATTCATTCGCAACAGTTTTCCGCATGTAAATTCTCTGATTAGCTTAGTTAAAAAAGAATTTACTAAAAGCGCCATTCTCTCAGTATCTCTGTACAAAGAAGTGTGTCCCAATATTCCTTTACCTCCTCAACCTGTTGTTACACGGTGCAGCACTTGATTAGAGGCTATATTATTTTTTGCACAACATTTTGAAATGGTGCAATCATTTATTTTTAAATTAGAAGATAATGTTGTTGCAGTAAAACAGTGCAAAAGCATTATCTTCTTGAATTTTGGAGAAAAAAGGATTTGCGGTCACAATTGCAATTTATTGAGACCAATTTTAGAGATATGACTTAAAATCGTCAACCGTCCTGCAAAAGTTTGATGTTCTTGTAACAAATTTGGAAAGAGTAAAATGGTCAGGATAAAATCAGTTACAAGACAAAATTAATGCAATTATTACAAGAAATCCAGATTTTGAAACACTAGAACAAATAGCGAAAAATGAATTTACCAATGGCGGCCCATGACAATATTGAGTGGTGAGGCCAATCTCCGGCCAGCTTCCCTCCCCCTAATCCCACGTTTTTTTTTCTTTTTGCATTAATTTTACAAAGTTTTGAATCAGTTTAGTTCAGCTGGCAATAATTTATTACCTCGTTTATTGCTAACTAAAATAATACCCACATAAAAAATTTAATGTAGATAAATTTAGAAGACATTTCAAAATGAAAAATACATTAAGTTCTTATCGGGAATACTTACCTACTTAAATATAAATACTAACGTATTTCCTTCGAACATGCATATATTTACGGTCTTATTCATAAAAAGTTATGAAAACCTTATAAAGCCATTATAACTTTGTGCGGAAAAACGTCATTCATAATCGTTTAATATTGCTAGAAAACTGTTATAGGGCTCTTTTAAATAGGCATAAGTTACAAGAGCATGCACCCTACTTTAAACTAATTTTTCTCCGAGTAAGTTTAAGTATCCTGAACGGCCGATTTTAAACGATACGACTTGCTTTAATTCGTTTGTGAAAAAGAGGTTTCAGGTTATATAGTGTGTAGGTACCGGTTTAGCGATTCAAATAGTATAGATACCATTGAAGCTGAAAACCAAGTGAATATCAAATCTAAATCACTACTTAGTGAAATGTTATATCAGACCCAGATACCCAAATTTAAATTACCCGCAATTATTCTTAGTAACTTCAACTTTGAAACTTGAAGTTACCTACGAGTTTGTACTACATTAGTAGTTATTTTAATGGGTTTACATTCAAGTCACTAAAAATAGTGGCGGGAAATTTAAATTTGGCTATTAGTGGACATATGTAGTGCAAGTAAACAGACTCACGAAAAAAATTAAGAATTATTGTATATTAAGCATTTTACACAACATGTAGAGCCATAAAATATATCTATATAAAAGTTTACTAATCATCTTTGAAGATATTTAAAATCTAGTGCACCTTATTTATTTTTTCCAAGCATTTTGTATTCTCTGTTGTATTTGACATATCAGAGTATAATAACCTAACTTAATTTCCCTTAACCTTATTTTCTAATTCACGCTACGTTTTCTTTTTAAACTTAATTCAAAATTTACAAAACAAAAACACGTGCTCCACATTAAGGACATTATCTGGAAGTCACCGATCTGGCGCAGAATACAATACAAATGTACCAAATCCCCTATAAACTGCTTACTATCCACATTTTAGTTACCCAACCCTCAAAAGCCGTTTATGAATGACCCCAGACTTACAACTTTAAGCTTAAAGATTATTTTACTAATAGACGTTTAAAACCTGTTTTAGTATATTTTTATGAATAAAGCTGTTAGTCTTTAAACTGCACGTACATACATGAGTCACTTGTTTACATTTCTCCACCTAACTAATTATTCAGTAATTTTTGTGATTTTATATCGACGAAAACATAACACAATACAGAGCACATGAGTTATTTAAGCGAAAATCGTCGAGTAAAATATAATGGATATTCTAAGCATAAGCGAGCGTATTTCTTACAAAAAAAGGAAAACAATTTTTATTTTCTTTGTTTGTTCACCTAAGCAAATGGCTTTTTTTTACTTAAAACACTATTATGAAAATCGTCGAGTAAAATATAATGGATATTCTAAGCATAAGCGAACCTGAGTCTTACAAAAAAAAGGAAAACAATTTTTATTTTCTTTGTTTGTTCACCTAAGCAAATGGCTTTTTTTTACTTAAAACACTATTATGAAAATCGTCGAGTAAAATATAATGGATATTCTAAGCATAAGCGAACGTGAGTCTTACAAAAAAAAGGAAAACAATTTTTATTTTCTTTGTTTGTTCACCTAAGCAAATGGCTTTTTTTTACTTAAAACACTATTATGACGTATTTTTTTGGAATAACTCCTTTGTTATATTTATTATTTCATTTTCATAATTTTTACCTTAAGAAAGATATGAATGGTAGTTCATTTTGATTTGAAATACTATAATTATTAATTTGCGATGTCATCCTAGAATAATACTACACTTTATTACTGTAATTAATAAATATTAAATATGGCTAAGGGCGAGGGTCTCGACGAATCCTTTGGTGGTCCGCCTGGTTGAGCTCCAGGATCGCCCTCCGCCTCGCACTTTGGTCAGGAAAATACGAGACTTTATCGATACGTCCGGTGGGGTGTCGTGAGGCATATAGGGTCGCGCAATGCCCGGTAATGATTAATTCTTTATGTAGAAATATGGTCTCTATTGACCGTCAGGCCTATTCCTGGAACACATTTTACAGCGGTTCCTTGTGTTAACCACAAATATCATTGATAAAAATGATATTAAATATTCTTGAACCCAATGTTTATTGCGGGGAAGCATCTAAACCGAAGTCCGTACGCGACTGGCCCGTCTACGTCTGACTAACACGCTTGCCTACCGTGATAGTGAGAGACCCTCCCCGCACAGTGCCGAGCACTGACGAGATGACTCGATCAACTAGCATAAATAACGCATTTAGTCACAGTCATGGGAATCGCAACGTTCATTCTGTAGTTAAATGTGTGTCTGTGTGTACGTATATTGATCGGTATTTTTTCAGAAAATGAAAGCTCCTTTTAATGATTAATTTGTAATTTGCAACGGTGAGGCCATGGCCCCATGGCTGTTTAAGAGGACCCGCCCCTGGAATTTACTACTGCTGATATTCTTTCGCAACCTTCTAGTCTAATTCCTTACTATACATTTAGTATAGCCAATAACAAGTTGCGATGTGAAAAGATCCTTCTCGCGGTTTTTACATCCAGATTATTATATCGTAGGAATGTATAATTACCGATAATGAGTGGTAGATCTTAGTTTTGTTTTTACGCAGTTAACGTATTTTTCGCTATATATTTAATCAGGGTGCGTATCGACAGTGCGACACTAATTAAAGCCATGAAAGTGGGTTTATACGATTGGAGGAGCGCTGATGACGTCTGATCTGGCAGAAACCCGGGTCCGTTTCTACTGTTATTCCCCTTTTATTGCTCTTGCTAGTTTGGTGATTTCTACTAAAGACCATGAGCTCTGCCTATTTAGGCATTTTTCTTTGAAGTTTAAAAACCTTGTTTCTGAAGTGACTCAAGAAAACTTGAACTTATGTTTTGAAAATTGGTTCTATCGTATGCATAAATGTATCAGGTTTAAAAGTGAATATTTTTAAAACTATAATAAATATTTGCGGAAATTATATGGTACCTACTACACTCCTATAATTCATTTCGAAGAGCTAGTTTTCAAAAAAATCTTTTTCCGTTTTTTGCATAATTTCTATAATTGCAATTGCCAGAAATAGGCAACGAACCATACACTGTACAAAAACCTTAACATAAAATGTAAACTCATATAAATCACTGCTCTGCTATTTATTTCACATCCACAGCGTTTCATACTTTATTTAAGGTATATGCCAAAGATACTGACGGCAGACATAAATACGTTAAACAACCGTTCTCATTTGATGGTACACGTGGTATGTCTTTCGGAATATTACCAAAGATAGCTTTAATGTCAGACGCAAGCTGTGTCGTAAGTTAAATCGATCTTCGGACAAGCAGAAAAAAAAATATTTTAACATCTACATATTTGCAGTTCAAATCGATGTTCGGAACGACGTTAGTGCTTTCGATACTACCTCTGATCCTCTGCAGGATATTACACGATTTAGTTAAAGGTACAACACAACTCAGAACGCAACGATTTATTGCCACATAAACTCTTTCGAAAAAAAGCTATTTTTCAGCACAAAAGATCGACAAACCGAATCTACGAGGCGGTTTCGTTAGACGTTGGACGAAGAAAGTTTGGATCATGTCCACGGTGGATAGGATATTCTGGCCTATGGTTTTGTATCCGATGTATTTGAGTTTCGGGCCTTGGTCGATAGGGCACATTATCGAGGATGAAATCGGGATAATATTCGCATGGGGAATTTATATCGATGGCATATTTTTGCCTGGTTCCTTCACGTACGCCTATGGATTTTTGCAGGTTCGTTTTGAAAATAAAAAAAAATATCCCAATAATTGGTACTTACACTATTGTAACGGAGCGGGTTTTCTTGTCTGGAAACTTTTGGGGATGGCCAGCCCAAATTCAAATAAGACAAGCCAAATTCCGTCTCGCAGACAACCCCTCCTGCTCTTTTGACCGGCGAGCCACTGCTGGGAAACAAACTTTTTGTTCGGTAGCGAATGGTTTTAGTAATTCTAGCCAAAGATGTTTCCCAACTGTGTTTTCCACCGTCAGTCGAAGCAGGGTCGTTAGTTAACCTAAAGATTGCTGATTTTTCCTTCTCGTCGGCTTTCTCTTACAAAATTGTCTTCCTCTCCGGGTCTTTACTAAGGGTTGAACTGAACTTCTTTTAAATGGCGAAATAATAGAACGACTTATATTTTTTAACAATTATATATTGATGAGAAGTTTTAATTTTAAGAATTAGAAACACTCGACGAAGGGGGCGCGTGCTTATTCCTGAAGCTAAATTGAAGAACCGCGAACTAATTAATTGTAAACCGCAATGTTAGTTTCGCTTCTCTTTACAGGAGGGCGCAAGTATGACCGAAGGCGTTATTTTTCTGACTTTCAGACGTGCTACTTGAGAGGACCGTGGGAATTGCTGAACGGCAAATGTAACATACAATAAACAAAGAGGCAGATAAGTTTAATTACGCGAGTCTTTAAACGAAAATAGATTATTGTTTCCTGTGAGGCAGACGCTACTCAGCAAATGCCACGGTACCTATCAACTACGTATTAATAAAATGAATTTAAATTCTCGCATTATACAGGATGGAATTTCGAATTCTTACACTATCCTTTTTCTATTTATAGCTTATTACATTCCAAATACCTCTAACGATAATATTAATCAACGGAGTCGATCATAGGTGAGTAAAGGAATCATTTTCTTAACACATTTTATCGTTTTTGAACCGGTATCTTGTAGGTATAAATACCTGATATTAAAACCGGGGAAACCCAGTAATGTTTATAAAAAAATCAAACTCCACTTACCGTTTGTGATACTGATGAGCCTTCAGATATTCATGGCGTACTTTTTTTGGTTGGCCTACGGTACTTTAGCATTTATTTTGGGGCCGTTGAGAACGTGGTCTATAGTATTAGCGATTATCCTTTGGCAGCAAGCGCTTGTATATCCAGATAAATGTATCAGGTAATGAAACTGTTTTAATATATTCCTTTAGCGCATCAATTTTTACGCCAACGAGGGAGGGTTAAAGATCTAATCGCTCATAAATTAATTTCTTACCTAGATCTTTAACCTTGCTTCAGTGAGTATACTTTGGCGCAAAGTTGCTAGGTTTAGTATTACCATAGATAACTTGATGGTTCATTCAAAGTAATATTTTTCGCACCGATTTTGGACCTTTATTTCGATCGATCTAGGCGCAATATAAAGCTCCATCCCCACTTACATTTAGAAATGCTATATGGTAAGTAAGGATAATGTTACGTAAAGTTGGGTTTTGAATACGAACTATTTTGCTATTTGCTCACCAAATGAAAGTCTGCTTTTTTTTGTTAATCCGTAGGAAGTGCGTAATAAATACGTCAATTCATATCTTGACGTATTAATAATGCAAAGACATCTGAAAGAATTACGAAATCCGTTCATACTTTTTCTATAATATCTTATTTTAGGTTTTAGTCTGTAAGCATATACTGGGTGAGTTTTTTTTTATCTTGAGACGACGGAATATCACTAAAACACTGCATCAAATCAAAAAAAGATCTTACTAAGATTTGTTATAATGTAGGGGCTCAATGAATGGTGCCTAACTCATGATGATGAATCAGAAATATAATACTGTGATCGCTATGAAAAGCAGAATTACACAAATTAGTGACATAAAATTTCTTAACGAAAAGTTAAAAAAGTTATTTAACATTTTTTCCAATAACGGCTACTCTAAAAATATTCTTTCCAAATTAATATTTTCTCCAAATTCCTTGCATGAACATATAAATACTAATACAACTACCACTTTCAAATATTACAAATTACCTTTCGTAGAAGGTTTAACTAATAATATAATTAAACATTTTAAAGATTTTAAAAATATCAAAATTGCGAAATACAATGTAACAACCATAAAAACAATCTTTACGAAAACTAAAGACAAGATACCAATTTTGGACCAAAGTGATGTGGTATATAATAGTCCTTGTCGTGATTGTCAAGGTTGTTATATTGGTCAAACTTCTCAAATGTTAAAAAATAGAATAAATCAACATAAAAGTGATAGTCGTATAAGTAAACGTTCATGTGCTTTATGTTTACATTTTCAAAATTTAGACCTCAATTTTAATTATAATACTAAAATTCTTGATGTTGAAAATACGGCAAAAAATTACAAAAAGCGGTTATTTCTAGAAATGGTGTTGCTTAACAGCAATCAAAATTCAATTCATTTTAAAACAGACATAAATCAACTTAACCGTATTTATTGTTTACATTATACATATGTTTTAACATTTTACATAATATCTAGTAGCATTACCTTATTGACAAAAATGTTTTTCTGACATTTTAACAATTCCAAATTCCAAAAACTTGTATTTTTATTATTATATTTAAATTTGTAAGTATTATTTTTGTATTTTCATTACTATTGCCTCATATCCTTTTATAATATTGTAGATTTCCTCCTGATGAAGTCATTAAATAAATGACGAAATATTGAAGTATATAAAGTAGTTTTTTTTTATTAAGTAGACCGCATTACTGATACATCTAAGTTTATTCCTAAAACTAATAATTATATGTAATACAATTAATAAAATACTGGACAACTGAATAGTAGTGTATATATTCATAGCAATAATCTGCAATGCATTCGATTGTTCTAAGACCAGTCGATGTTATCTGAACGCGTGTGCAATTCCCCCTCAGACGCGCTTAGTTCTGGAGCAAACGACACTCGTGATGACGTGATGCATTGCTTTTACATGTAAATAATTGCAGACAATTTAAAAAAATAAAATTTGGCTATTGAGCCGTGGTCTTGTGGAATCACGTCCGTAATAACAAACTACTTTTAGCAATAAGAGAAATCATACTAAATATATTCCTTTCGGAAATAAAAACACTTCCAATAATAATATAAACTGCCTTAAGAAAAAAATCAGAGATATAATTTAAAATATACAAAAAAAAACAAGATTCTCTGCAAAACGAAGATCAAAGAAAACTCAATTCAATAAATTCTCAAAGTTATCTCCAAACTGAAATGCGCAATACTCTAACCTATCAACGAAATATCTACGGACATGGACACTGTTTCAGCCGATATGTTTCACAATCAATCTATATAATCTTTCGACGAAACTCTTCAATGGAATTAACTCTTACATTTTCAAAACCGTGAATTGAGGATTCAATATAACCCCATAAGGAAAAATCATTTGGGGTAAGATTGAATGACCTAGACGGCCAGCGAATCGCACTTCACCCGGTGATCAGCTGATTATCGAAGATTTCCTGAAGTACCTTCATAAGATGACTGCATTATGAGCCGGACAGCCGTCTTGCTGAAACATCGTGCATTACGAGGTTTTGAAGGTTTTCTATATACGGTAACACAGTGTTTTGTAAAAGCTATAAATATTTTTCCGCACTTAAATTTCCTTCAATAAAAAAAGGGGTCAATTATGTGGTAATAATAATAACTTTGGGGATATTGAATGCGAGCATTGTATGTTATGCTTTGATTTTCTTTAAACCAATAGCGTGTAACAGAGAGAATGTGACGTCCAAGCAGCACGAAAGAGGATTTATCAATGAAGAAAATGTTTTCTTTACAAAGTTTTCGTCATTGATGCAACGTTCAATAACTGCTTCATAAAAGTGGAATCTGTTTTATATTTGTCGTTAGCAAATATTACATTTGCTTTATTCAACTTATAGGATCGATATTTATTTTTCTTTAAAACTCTGTAGTACGTATTGTGTGAAACATTCAGCTGCTTTGCAATTTTCCTGCTATATGTACGCAACATTTTTTCTCTTTTTCTGGAGTTAGAGTCTTATTGATGACGATGTGAGTACAAACAATCATGCATTTCAAAATTTTAATTGTGCGACGTGCAATTTCATAACCAACAGTTTAATTTGCCTGGCAGACTGACAACAACGATATGTTTTACTACGAAGTTATCTTCTTCAAGGGAAAAGATATCCATTATTACAAACAAAAATAATAATAGGAGACCTGCAATAAACAGCAATGCAACTAAAAATAGTTGAAATATTTACTTATTCTAAATAGAAACGATTAATTAGCAAAAGAAAACAAGCAATAATAAATATAACAAATCTTAACGCATCGAGATCATCATTTGAACAAATATCGACTGCACTCTAGTACGACTCTCATATTAGAGCCGATTTATCCTTAAAAAAAACTAAACTACTCAACAAAACTACTTCATTAAATTTTAAATTTTATTGGTCAGTGTTTATAGACAGGAAAAGAGCAGTACCAATTGGAATAAATTTGGAACATACTAGTCTGCGACCAAGTACATATACATGGTACGAAAATTCTCTATGAGAATGAACTATCAATTTATCAATGGTTTTACGTGGTTCTCGCTAATTCTGGGCAATTTTTTTTTTTTTTTAATTTTAATATTTTTTTGCATGTCATTTAGAAATGTCGCCGAGATATGGGATATCAAACGCACTTCGAATCTATCAACGTCCGACCTAAGCCTGAAGGAAGAAAAGGACTTGAGCTTAGAGAAACTGAACGATCAAACAAACTTTTAATCGGTGTCTGCTTGTGTGTTATCGTAAAAAAAAAACACGCAGGCTTTTATGATGTTCCTTAACTGATCGTTGTAGTATTAACATTAAAATTTATGTGCATTTTAGTGTTTAACGACCATTAAAAAGTGATTGTATAAAATGTTAGTACGTACGTGAATACATAAAAAAAAAGTCTTTTGAATATTTGTACACATAATAATATATTATATTTATTACCGTAGTAAATTATTATTTTGTTTTTGTCTGTATTGAAAAATACTAAAACGAATAGTGTTTTATTTTATTTATTTCAGTATTTTATGTAAAAAGAATTACCTTTTTTTTGTAATTCAAACACGATGCGTTTACATTGACAGCTGTCAATGTCAACTTGTTTTATATAAATAGGTATATAAAAAACAGCAACTATGTATTTGGTGACGAATCGATAGTTACCTCGTGTCTCTAATGTTTAAAATACTTAAGTGAATGATTAATTTAAAATTTTTAAAAACGACTTTATGTTTTTAATGTTTCTCTATATGAAAAAAAAAACGTTTTATTTCTACTTATTTACATATTTCATTACAAAAAAAAATACTGTAATAGCATAAACGGTATAAATAACTCAAACTTGTTATTTTGCAGTTGATAACTGTTAAAAGTAAGAAGAAATCAGATGGCACTATATGATATTTTAAATAAATGAATATTTATTATTAAGTTATTATTATTATTATTTATTAATAAATGTTTGATTATTAGTTAGTATTTTATTTTTTCTATGTAACAAATACAAAAAAATACACAATTAACTAAAATTTGACAGTCTGACATTAACATCTGCAATATCAGCACATTTTAAGTGGTAAAAATAATATACAGGTTTACGCAAATGTATGGATCCATTCGAATATGTAATGACCGGCAGAAAGTGCGAAGCATATGGAATTTTTTGTTTGTCTTTGAATTTAGTAAATCTTTTTTCTTACAAGTTACTCTGTATACCTTGAAACTAAAATAACATTCATCAAATCTGCCGAAAATTTAATTGTATACGAGGAAAGGTCAAAAATATGAAACTATGCTAAAAGTAAAGTATCTCAGTTTTTAGGTTTAGAATATTCTTTTATTAATAAATATTTTCAAATTCAACGCTATATTATTATTATATGAGATAATGGTAGTTTTTCTTTGCCGTAATTTGTTATGTATATAATTTAAAAAAAAAACTCGGGAGGCGGCATTTGTTTGTTATTTTATATTATTCATACAAAAACGTTTCGATGCTTAGTTACCATATCTTTTCCAATTTGTCCCCTTTTTGGTAAATCCATTTAAATCTTTACTAAAATAGCATTTTAAACTATATAGACAACATGTAACACATAGACGATAAAATTGAAAAATTCAAAACTTAAAGTAAAAAAGATGTAAATTTAAAAATTTGACTTTATGTTACTACTATGAACATACAATGAAAATTTACCAACATGGAGACAAATTGAAAAAGATGTGGTAACTAACCATCGAAACGTTTTTGTACAAATAATATAAAATAATAAATAAATGCCGCTTCCCAAGAAGTTATTTTTTTTAAATTATATTATAGTATTCAGTGATGAAAAGGTTTTGAATTCTTGTTATACTGGAAAAGTGCGTGATTATAGGCTTTTAAATACTCGACATGAAGAGAAATATGTTCAAAAAGATCGATCGAGCGGAAGATTTTCCGTTAATATGTGAGATTGGGTAAATTTTGCAAGTTTAGGGATATGTCATTGAAGAACAACTGACAGGAAATGTATATCTAATTTGTTAGGGACTGTAATGATACATTCAGTGCTGGAAAGATTTCCAAATTATAATTTTCTAACGCGATAATTAATATCTAAGTTTATATCGCCAGAACAGTTAGGGAATGGTTAACATGGACATGCAAAATTTTGAAATTTCATCCTGATCCGCAGGGAGCCTTGATTTGAACCAGATGGAAAACTTTTGGGGATTTCTCGCAAAGAAATTACATACAAATGATTTTAGACTAGCGAATAGACACGAGCTCTGGCAAGCCATTCAGGGCGCTTCACAAAATGTCACTGAAAATTATGATAGGAGAAATTTGATTCGATTAATGAGGGAACGGTTACAATATATTGTAGATAATAATGGCTTTTCAATAAAATATTAACCTAAGTTGTAGTTATACATTATTTTTTTCTTTCTTAAATTTAAAATATTTATTTATTTACAATTTATCTTGTTATAAAAGTTTCTTGCATTAATTAAATGACAGGAACGCTGCCGTAATCTAAATTTACTATTAGCCACAATTAACATAGTTGTACCATGCTATTGACAATAAAATCATTCACAATAGCAAATATTAAAAAAAAACCGTTACATAAAGTTGTCCACAATTCCGTGCTTCCAGCTGTATACTGCCCGAGAAAATGTGGCTGTGTGTAGCGCAGTGACTGGCTGCGTTCAGGGAGTTAGGGCACTGGAAGCGATAACCGCTAACGCTGTCACTAGCGCTGGAACTCCCTGAACGGTTCATAAGAATAGCTTTTGTTAGCGCGTGCCCTTTGCTTACTTGTTTGATAGCGACGTCCTCAGAATTGTGCTATGTTGATAGGTTATGTTGCTTGCTCAAGCCTTTTGTATTACAAAACTAAATTTTCATTTTTAATTTTAGACAAAAATATCTTGTTACACATATAAGGGGATAAGAAATTGTACACAGCAATTATATTAATCACAAAACTATGAGAAATAAAAGCAACCACAGTAATTAAAACTTTAAAATAAGTTTAATTTATTTTGTATAAAGTAGGTTAACTTATACTTTAAAAAATTACTAATATCCTCGTTCACTCTTATATTCTTTGTACTTACCAATCCGGACGATGTTCTGTGCACATATGATAGATAAATATAACCTCATCGGCAAATATTCAAATAAACTCCAGGAAAATAGCATTAATCCTGAAATTTTATGTCCATAAAATAAATGATTTGACTTGATTGATCTACAAAACCCTAGTCTATATAACTTTATATTAACTTCTCTGCGGCTTATATTCTTTCCATTTCACTTTATCCATAATCTCTTTAATCAAAAAACAATAAGAAGCTAATATTATCACAATTACTTGACGATTTCATGTAGTTCACACGTTCTACAAATTCATATTTGAATGTTTGCCGGTTATCCCCACTTTCTACTGGATGATCTAGCGGTGGCCATATTTTCCAGCGAAAATATTTTTGCTAAAAAAGATGGCGACCGCTAGTTCCAGCGCTGGAACTAGCGGTCGCGTTCAGGACACCGCTCGCTCTAACGGAGCTCACCGCTGACAGCGCCGTAACTCCCTGAACGCAGCCACTATCAAAACTGCTCATCATTTGAACTGACACGCACTCGGCTGTCATCGGCTTATGCAGGTAGAAGGTTTATTAGGGTACCAACGTGTAAAACACTCGGCAAATCTCAAAAATCAGATAGGAGAATACGAAAATTCGCTGTGGACGACAACATTAATTTTGTCTGGCAGTGTACTTATACCTACATATAAAAAAAAAAGATGGCACCGTATATATTTTGTGCTTAAGAAGAATCTGACATCTTAACATTGACAGCTGTTGATAACGTATTTATATAAGAGGAGATATATTGTACTGTATGATTAAAAATAAACGAATGAATGAAAATTATTTTAATAAATTAACATGATCTACTACTGAATACTTGCGCAAGAAAAACCGTGTTCTACTTACGTTTTTTATCAATAAATTAACTTCGTATTAACTAGTAAATAATGAATATGCTTAATCATTTTTTACAAATGGCTAATACTGATAATTGATGATGGTTTCTTCTTGTTAACAAAACTTTAATACCTTTCGTTTGTATTGTGTAACATTAACATTAGTAGTGCCCATCATTACCACATCGAATTTGAAGATATTTTGGTTGCATACTTTGGAACACCAAAAGCAATACTTAAAGTTGTGTAGCGTAATTTTGGTAAATCTCCGTAATTTTTCATTAGAAATATTCTAACTTTTTAGGGAGGTGTTACACAAATAATGACTGATATAATTCTTTAGTATTGTTATATTAATTTCCTGAAAAAAAATAGATTCTATTAGAGGCAGCAATCATTTCAAACAAACTTGGGTATAAGTACAATAAATAAAAATATTGAGTTAGCAACTATTTAACTTTTATTATACATTTTTATATATTTATATGCTTCAATTAAAAACAAAATAATACAGTATGTACCCTAATTAAGCTGTTGTTGGCGAACTATATAAAACACTGGAACGCGCTTTCGGGTGCACGCAGTAACTGAAAAACGGTCTGGTTTCCGCCATCTTTGAATGTGGCAAATTGACGTATAAACGCGAATATACTGCACTTTTATATTGTGTACTATCAAAAGAGGTAAATGTCATTTTTTTTACATATTAAGATTTTAAATTAGAAACATATCGTTGCATGTCTCGAGAAAGGAATTCAAATTTAAAGCTTTGCGCTAAAAGATAGCAGTTCTGATATGTTCGTACCCAGTAAACCAAATTCAAATTTCCCGGAATTATATTCACTAATTTCAACTTAAAGGTATTCAAATAACTATTAATCTAATACAAAATCGTAGGAAATTACATGCTTGAATGTTGAAGTTACTAAAAATAATTGAGGGAAATTTGAATTTGGTTTACTGGGTATACTGCGTTTGATATTTTCATTTTTCACATTATTCTGTAGCACTATTCAATAATAAAATGAACCATTTCAATAAATATTTACATAAAGATTAAGATTGAAAATGATGCAAATCTTAGTGGTTTTAACAGACTTTATCTTCTTATTGTGATCGTCCTACAAACAATAAAAAAATATGGATTAATTGTGATTTGGAAATACTATTCGCAGAACATTATCAAGAATATAAATTATGAGAACGCATTATGAGCTATTTTTACTAAACGCAAGAAATATAAGATGTGAAAAGCAAAATTCCGCATAAATACAATCCTGCCGTTGGCGTTGGGAATTTGCCACATTCAAAGATGGCGGCTAATTGTCAAGCGGCCCGTTTTTTAAGTACACAGTGGGCATTCCAGTGTTTTACACATTCGTTGAGCTGTTGTTAATGTTATTTCTGTTCATAATATAGATGAATCAATGTGATGCCAATAAATTGATA
Organism: Protaetia brevitarsis; assembly: GCA_004143645.1. Lineage (NCBI taxonomy): Eukaryota > Metazoa > Arthropoda > Insecta > Coleoptera > Scarabaeidae > Protaetia > Protaetia brevitarsis. The sequence goes on from RXPK01000007.1 coordinate 129,604, forward strand.
TTATAATTTATAATTATAATTGTATATTGAATAGACATTTGGCATAAATAATGATACGTCATAAACTGTCAACCACAAACAATCTTAGGCTGAGGCGATGTTTATATGAGACTATTTTTGTTTTTTCTTCTAAAATAAGTTTTCCTTAAATTTTAAAATTAAAAATCAATGTTTATAAATGGTGGCATTGTATAATAATAGTTCTAATAAAAATATTCTTATGATGTATTGCCACAATAGTAGTAATTAATACACTACATTATAGTTAACTGTATATTGTAATTAAATTGAACAATACTTATATTTTTGTATAGAACAAGTAATGTAGTATAGATTCGCGTATTTAACGTAAAAAAAGCTTTAAAATATTTATATTTTGATGCATGATTTTATGTATATTCTTATAAATGTCATAAATTAAAAACTTGAATAATAAAATAATAATAGTAATAAGGTAATCTACCATCTTATCGTATAAAAAAAAACTGTAAGTCTTACACACGTTCACACAATTGTGTTACATTATAAGTTAGTTAAATTAGCAATTCCATAGTAAGAAATATGTATCTGTATTCAAATATTTCGAAACGACTACATCATCAACAGGTGATCCTTTTAAGTTTAAGCAAAATGCGACCAAAATACGAGACTGCAACAGTTATAAATTTGAAAATAAATCGTTGCACCACAACGGACAATTTTAATCTAAGCGGCGGCCAATGACAATTAGGAATTTTGAACTCGTGTTGCTGATTGGCTGAAATACTGTGTAATTGGTTTATTTAAAATAGTATGTGTCAGTCGTATTTAAAGATATTGAGAGTGGAAAAATCAAAAATCGCAATTGAATCAGTGTCGAATTGTGTATTAGTGAAAAGTGATAAGTAATTTTATATCTGTCAAATAAATAAAATATGTTATTATTTACCTATTTGAATTTACCATTCAAATTAAACAGTAACCAATCACGGTTAAGGATTGTAAAATGACGCTGCTTATTGGATGAAATGGTCTGGTGTTGATTTGCAATGAATTATCTTTGATGTTCTGTCATTAATACTTAAAATATTGAAAATAATAGAAATAAATAAAACTGGTATATGTGTAAAATTGTATATTAGTGAATTAAATGCAGTAATAGGTAATTGTACACATGTCAACTAAATAAATATATTTAATTGCTTTAAGCTAGATGAATTTAGTTTTATTTCGATATATAATTTCCAAGTTTGCTGTTAATTTTCGGATATATGGAAGGATCAATGTGTGCTTGTGTATATATACATTATTTATACCTCAATGCATAAATACCTAAGAAAGGTTAAAGAAAAAGTTCATCAAACTTTTACAAACACATCTTCAACTATGCCTACGCCTACGAGACCTCCCTAATGTTACACACAGAAACACCTTGACCCCGTTACGGGTGGAAAGAAGAAGAAGTGGAAAGTAGAAAGTTTCTTTTTCCTAACGACGTTCTTCAAATGCATTCTGGTCCATTTCAAATCCGGTCCGTCAAGGGCCACCGTTCCGAAACAATAACAGCACGCCTTGCACCGGTCCCGAACTGTCCTTAACCTAACGTAACCTAAAAGGCGTTCGAAATTGTAGTTATGTATGTATTACGTACATAAAAAGGAGAAAGTTTTGTGTTAGACGCGGGAAAAGTCAAACTACGAAGCCAAGGTTAGTTACTCGGTTGGTTTTTGTGGAATGCGAGGACACTGTTGTCTGTGTTTAGACGAGATATATTTAATGGAAAATAAAGTAGTTTCAAAATCTATACAACATCAATTAATAGATTTACACTGAATTGAAATTATGTAGAAGTTATTATAAATTAGGTATTCCTATTTTGCAGAGAATGCGCTGAAATCCTATTTTGCGCAATCCAATTATCGATATGATAAATAAAATAAACACGTTATAGAGGTATTCATTTTGGAAATCTGGTGGAGGTGCTGGTGGTTCTTCAGTTTCTAATAACTATTGCTTTTAAGTTATATTTTGTACGTTCAATAATGATTTTTTCAGTAAAAATAGCTGTATATAGAAATCATAATCCTTTAAACGTTTCTGCTGTTAATCTTATATCACACAAAAAAATCTATTATCAATCTGAATATTTTTATTTATTCAGAAATCGAAAATTAATGTATATTTAAATGAACTAAATCTTGTTGGTTGGAACATAAGAGTAAATTCTCTGAAAACACAATATACTCTTAGAACAAATAGTATAAATATTTGCATGAAGTATACTTCCTCCAAATGAACATTGTTATTGTTGTAAGGAATAAATCTATGCAATCACAGAGAGAAAGTTTGTAGATTCAAAATTAAATCCCTTATACGTTAGGTATAAGGAATTACTATATAAAATTATTAAATGTTTTGTACTGAAAACATGAAATATCAAATTGAAATTACCATAATATTGAAATATTTGAAACGAATTTTACTCCACCATTTATTGTACTGAGACTTATCTGTAATTGGTTCCCTCTTTTTTAGGAGGGTTTAAGTGGTTTTGCATATGCATACGCTTTACTTGGCGTCACTTTTTGATTGACCAGCGAACAGTGTTGTTGGTTGTGAGTGTAAGGTAAATCTAAATGGATACCCCAGCCCCAGAGAATGGGGTGGAATAGGGCTGATGCACAGATGCTACCATTAAAATATTCGAAGGTAAATACATACGTGTTATTTAATATTAAAGGATTACTGGTTTAAAAAACTTTGAAATAATACTTAGAGTCAGCGCCATTATATCGATAATATATGAACATGGTAGATGTGTACATTAACAAACATATGTAGGTATTTACTAGTTATTAGTTTTCAGTAGGTAATACCAGCAGATTATTATACTGATTGAAATTATATCAGTAACCAACGCCGACTAGATACCAGGCCCAGGCATTGAGTGGGAAGTATTCCGAGAACGCTAGTCGCAACGACGGATACGCATAACATCTATACCTCTACGCATCAATATCCCGTGCGCACTTCTGGAGTACCCCGATACGCTACCTTCTCCCAAACATTGCAAAACTATAAAATATGACAATAAATTTATTTAATTACATAATATTTCTTTATTTATTAATTTTCCCCCACCGAGGTTTTTTGGTGTTACAGACACAAAATTAGTAGGTAATTATTACCCTTAAATAGTAGAAATAATGCTTAGATTAAGCAGGTAAGCATTATCAGTTTAATATACTTATATTTTGAAAGCAAATAATGGCAATACTTCAAATAATACTTTTATATACTTCTATCAAATGTACATAAATTATTAAGGCATAAATATGATAGTTTCCAGTTGAGAAAATCTATTTACTTAAATCTAAAATAATTATTTTTGTGGTGAAAATATTATATGTTCATAATGATTTTAGTGTATTGATTACATTTGAACTAAAAAATTGTTTCGTCTAACAAATTCACGGGTTTGGAAAACTGAACAAATTTTATTCTCAATATAAATGCATCATCTGCTTGCTTATATAGGAAGTTATATTCAATGTGATGCATTTATATTCAAATTGAGTAATTATTTTTTTGTGTGCAGTCTTCATTCTTTCGATGTGTAAGTTTTTTAGTATCTTATTATGCATAGTTTACAATGTGACTTCTCCCAATTCTATTTTTTTTATATATAAGTAGGTAGGATCAAAACCAGAACTTGTCCGGTTCACTTTAGATGTTAGGGCGTTTTGACCAATTCCAAGTTTCATTTTACAGAGCTTGTTTTATAGCGGTATTTTAGTTATATGTAGTTTTGTTAAGTAACAATATTTTTGTGTTCCTTATTACTGATTATACAAAGTTGGGAACATAATAAGCAGAGTTACAGAATTTTTAACGCTAATTAACAAAAAAAAGGACAGTTATCTCTCTAAACACAAAACATCACTGAGATGTTCCAATATAACTCAATAGCTCTCCCACGTAATATTTCAAACATTATGGAGATAAATTAGAAAATAGTAATAAGAGTACTTTCTAATTATATTTATTTATTTATTCAGTATATGAGATTAATCAGCGACTAGTTTCGACTAAAATGTCTTTATCAGGCTGTAAATTTGTATAATCCCATAGTAGTTAATAGTTAAGAAGGTTAAACATTAAAAAAGCAAATGAATAACAACTTGATGTTAAATTAAATTTACTGACCGGACATTGCGTATCGAACATATCTTCCCAATGCCCGGTCGCTCGCCTGCGTTCTGGGTTACCTTTTTCAATGTTCAACCTTGTTAACTATTATGAGATTATGAAAAATACAGCAATTTTGTTGGTTTGTATAACGCTATAATTTTTTTTAGAGTTATAGATCATTAAAAAAAAATTAAGGTAAGTGTTTCGAGCTTTTGTAATTTTGTATAATCTTTAAAAATAAAATAGTTTTGTAGTCAAAGTTAACCATAACCTATCTATATTTATATCGACGAGTCGGTGATGTAATAGTGAGGTAGTAATGGAAAAGAGTAAAATATCTTAAAAGATATACTACAGCAATAATAATGTTATATTGCTAATTGCTACATTGAAGAAACACTATTTTTAACTACAGCCAAGATTACGTCATAATGAATTATTTTAAAAACAAAATATATTAATAAGATATAATCTATTTTAATTTTATGCGAGTGGATAATGATCAAAGGTTTTGTTCCTCGCACATTCTTTAATTAAGAAAATACACTAATAACTTGTATTAGAAAAAGTATCGGTAATGAAGATGCGGAAATAAATGTTTTGGCTTTTTTTTCTGAAGCTAGGGTGGGCACCTATAGTCCAGGCACTTGAGCTAGGTGCTCATTGTGCGGTCCCTATTAAATCTCTTGCCTCCACTTGAGCAGCTTAGTGTGCTCTATAAAGCCCAGTATCTTGCCCAATGGAAACTTGAGAACCCTCGAGGGCTCCAATAGATCCTAGATGTTTTGGCTTATTTCAATGCCCATCCTATACACATTTCGGAAAACGATATATTGGAATTTTGAGAGCTATTCTAGATAAACTTTTGAATAATTAAAATTTAAAAGAGAAGTCACTGTTCTCTCATTAACGAACTAGCAGAAATAATAGTTTTCTTTCATTCATTGGGAGTGTTTAAAGGATTCACTTTAATTCATTTGATATCTTAGGTAACAACATTCAAACTGTATTCATACGTGCTTTATTTTCATACTCTAAAGGCCGTTTTATATCTAGCTATTTATTGCGCAATTTATTGGCCAATTTAAAATTTTACGTGTATAACACGTATTTAAATACGTGTTATACACGTAAAATTTTAAATTGGCCAATAAATTGCGCAATAAATAGCTAGGTGTAAAACGGCCTTAATATAGTCTTATTTTTAAACTTGGCTCTGAAGATGATCCAGCTGGGTCGAAACATGTAAGCCTAAATTAAATCTATTTGAGATTGAGTACTATATATTCTTCTTGTCTTTTACGAGTTTACCATTTACTTAATTTGTTCAAATTATAAATACCTTTGTATGTATTTATGTTGTTTTCTTATCGGTATGGTAAATTATCTGTTTAAATAATTCTTAGTTTTAGCGGATTATGTTGAAGTTGTAATAAAAGTCTAAATGAATTTTGTGTTGTATTTCCTACATTCGTTTCGCCAATGTGCACATTGGTTTTTTTTTCAATAACTTTTCACAAAACTAGAACTGTAAAGAAAGTTTAACAATTGGCATTGGTTTTACAAAATAAATTTAGGTAGAATTAGAAGGCATTTCAGGTAAAAATCTTACTTGAAAAATCTTACATAATTTTTTCTTTTAATTTGTTTTAAATTGAAAGCAAAAATGTATATTTGTTTTAAAAAAATATGTATTTATTTCTTTTTAGAGTAACTCTGGGTAGATTCTAAGCAAATTAGAAATACAGGATTTCCTGAACACTTTGTAACGTGTTTATAAAAGTGATAAATGTGCCAGACTGTCATTTTTTACCCCATCTTAGAAAATATTTGTTCATTTACAGAAAATTTGAATTTCACTAGAAAAAATGCTTTTTTTTTTGTTACCAAACCTTTAAACAAATTTTATAACTTAAGACTCCCACCAGTTTTCTTAAAATTCTCCAACCCCCGTTTTTAAAATACAAATTCCCTTAAAACGTTACACTCCACATGCATGTAAAGAAAACATTCTTATAGGTAGGTACATAAAAAAAAAACATTTTAAAATCTCCCATTATCATAAAACTTCACACCACCAATTACCCTCATGCTACGCCATACAATACTAACAAAAAAAAAAATAATAAACACAAAAAGAACATGCGTTTCCCCTTCCGTCTCTCTCTCTCTACCGCTCGGATTTAACCTAAACGACAACGCAGAGGGGAAGGTCGGGCACACAACGCAGAGGGCGAGTTACTAACCTATCCTATTCTAATATCGGTTGTCTGATGGACCAGATTAGAACGACGGGGCTCGACTCTGAACAGATTCAACTCTGGTCTCGACACTCGTTTGGGTTCTGGTTCTTCTCCCTCCTTGTTTTACCGAGCCACTAATTATCGTAAGCCGTACACAAGCGGGAGAAAGAAAGACGGATATGTTAAATACTATAAAATGTATCCGTCTGGGTTTATTTATCTCCCGAAAAAAGGTAATTGAACTTTTTCGTGTGTCGCAGTAGATGTGAGTTAAAGTTAAAATTGTAAAATATCGTAGCGTGTTTTTTGATATGCTCTTAGCTTGGAATACGGTAAAAGAAGAACAGTCTACCATATGTTACACTTAATATTGAAAAAATAAACTATATACTATGAGATTCAAAATGATTGTCGTAAGAAAAAAACTGTTTTCCAGAAAAAAATTATCTATACTTATTACCAATTTAATGAGCGAAGTTAGTTACATACAAATTTCATGCATTAAATGAATTTTCTTGACATTTAGCGACATTGGCGTTCGTGTTGTAGTATCTTTCGATTATTTATCTTATATTTTTTTTCAAACCGTTTATATTTACATCTAATATTACCAACAATAATATTTCTAAGTACTGTAAGAAAATAAGGGAATTTATTTGTGGTAATTAGCTCAACAAACAGGTAAAAAATCAATATTAATATTAAGTGAAATAGTTTATTACATTTTATAATTTTATAGGCTTATCATACACTTCAGCGCAATGAGCTGTCAAAAGAAAGTTACATTTTCATCCCTATAAAGTTTCTACAGTACAGGAATTATTACCATTAGATCACGATAGGCGATTGGAATATTGTCATTGGTTTAATAACAATTTAAGGGACGATGACTTGCCATCAGTTTTCTCTAACATTACAACACAAATTATCGCATCTGGTTTGCAGAAAATCCACACGAATTTCGAGAAACGCAATTGCATCCCATAAAAGTTGGAGTTTGGTTAGCTATGTCCAGGCAACGAATAATAGGGCCAATTTTCTTCGAGGAAACTGTAACAGCCCAACGTTACCAACAGATGTTGGAATTGTTTATTGCAGAGTTACAAGAAAATGAGCTTGGAGCAGGTTATTTTCAGCACGATAATGCTCCAGCAACTGCTCGACAAACCTGCCAATATCTTCAACAGTTTTTTGCTGACAGGGTCGTTAGAACACAAAGATGGCCACCAAGATCGCCTGATCTAACCCCATTAGATTACTTCATGTTTGGCTTTCTAAAAAATAAGATCTATAGAAACCGCATGCATACCATAGAAGAACTGAGAAGATGCAGTTTTGTCACTTAATAATTATAGTAATTGTATGTTATAATTTAAAGTAATAAATAAATTTACTTAAACACCACCAGTTAGTACTGAATTATAAAATCATAATTTAGTAAAGTTAGAAGTAGTAGTAGTTAGTAGTAGTTAGTAAGAACACTCGAGTTTTACTTTATGTAACCGACATGAAACTATTTTGCAACATTGAATCATTGAACGCCTGCCTGCCTATGAAGGCAAGAAGATTTGGATTCCATAGTTTCATGGTGTGAATCTAATCACTTGAAACTGAATATCGATAAATGTAAGGTTATGACCTACACTCGCGACCAAAATTTTATAAATCATGACTACGTCGCATCTAACTACTTCAACGATGTAATATTATAAAAGATCTGGGCTTTCGTGGAACACATTAATGCGATTGTAGCTAGTGCACATCGGATATAGTGAGTTTATATATAGAAACTGCAGAGACTTCACCAATATAAACTGTCTTGTAACATTATACAACTTCTTAGTTAGATCTAAATTAGAATATGACTCAATTATCTGGTACACTGAGAGAAATATCCTTTTTATTCGAAAGGAATTGTATTGAACCAAAAGTTTTTGCGTTTTCTATATAGCCAACATGATTTGATGTTACCTTCAAAAGGAATATAATTTTAAACCTACGCGTTTCTTCGAAGATACTTTTTTTTCATGCAAGCACCAGTTTATTCTTTTTAGTAAAACATATTGATAGTTGATTCAAGTCCTCTTTATTGTGAAAACTCTACACATGGACAGAAAACCGTAAGCATTTTGAATCAAGAGGTTTCTTTTTCCTTTTCTTATAACATTTATTCACTTTAGACTTGACTTTTTTGCGGTTTTACCGAAAAGCGCAAACATAACATAATGATTGAAATATAAATGAATTACCACCAAAAATCCATGCACTCCAGGTTTATCATATATGAAGGGACGGGACACGTGGTTAGGATGTTGTAAAACCGCCAAAGCCTTTGCCCCTGGCATTGAGAAGTTGATCGCAGAGATTATCCCAATAGACTCCTATCAGATGTTGGTCTGATAAATATACCAGGTTAGAATGTTGTAATCGAATATTCCACCCCCTTTTGAGCGAAATATATTCTGTTACTAGAATGAAACAGGAGATGTGCCATCTATGCGATAATTTCTGTACCACACATAAGTGCTATATAGATAGATAGATAGATAGATAGATAGATAATTTTATTTCAAACAGCCACAAAAAAATATAAGTGGGTTGAAACAGGTCCAAAAACATTTTACAAATCAACAAAAAAGTGACATTAACATATACCTACTACATATTGATTCAAAAAAGGTAGTATTCTTATTAGAAAAAAAAATTAACTAAAAAGCTTATATAAAATGTATAAGTACAATTACAATTTACAAGTCAAAAACAAAGTGACATTAACATATACCTATTACATATTGATTCAAAAAAGGTAGTATTCTTATCAGAAAAAAAATTAACTGAAAAGCTTATATAAAATATATAAGTAGAATTACAATTTACAAGTCAAAAACAAAGTGACATTAACATATACCTATTACATATTGATTCAAAAAAGGTAGTATTCTTATCAGAAAAAAAAAATAACTAAAAAGCTTATATACTTACTAAAAGTTAAATATTAAGTCACAATACAACCAGAGGTAAATATATTTCTTAGCAGCAAACTCAGAAGCTACATCTTAAAGTAATCCTCAAATTCATAAGGTTCCAAATTAATTAGCAAATTAAAGATTTCTTTCTTGGATAATTTCAAATTATGTATTTATATTTTTAATTCGTTGGGGAAGTTTATTGAAAAACTTTATGCTTGAGTAGCAAGGACCTTTTTCAAATAAAGACATGGTGTGCAACGGGTAATTATAATTTGTTTGAAATCTTGTATTATGACAATGGCCTGGCAGAAGATGTTCGTATTTTTTTTAATTTGAAATTAAAAATTAAGCACTCGTAAATATACAGCGCAACAACTGTAAGTAACCTATTTGTTTTAAATTTCCCACCACACGATTCCCTCAAAGGAAGGCCAAAAATTATACGTAACACTTGTTTTTGAATTCGAAAAACTCTAATAATACCTGAAGTGTTGCCCCATAACAGGATAGCAAATTTCAGTCTTGATATAAAAACTCCATAGTATATAGTAATTAAAACATTTTTTCCACAATATTTACTTAGAATTCTTATGCAATAACTGAGTTGATTTAATTTTTTTACCAATATGTCCAGATAGGAGCTCCAATTTAAGTTTTCATCCATAGTGAGACCCAGAAAGGTAACTGACCTACTTAGAGATAAATTGTCATACATTTTGAAACTGTCAATTCCTATATTAGATTTTAGATTAGATATAGGAATATTTTTTAATATTATTTCATATTTATTTCAATTAAGTAATGATTTAGTAACCAAATGCGTTAACAAAAAACGTATTTTTTCCATGGGTAACAGTTTTAAACGTTAAACACTATATACTTCTGTAAAGTGCGTTGGCTTATAAGTAATGCAACATTAACTGAAAAGATTCCAATTGTCCATGAAATTCCTTTAATCTTGCACGAAAATTGCATTGTACTTAAGCATGTACTTATGAAGAAAATAGTTTTCCGCCAAAGCAGCATATTTTCTGCGAAAAGATATGCTTATCATTTAACATGATAAAAACTAAACGTTATAAAACTTTTCATTTAATACAATCTCTTTTCTCAGTGTACGTCAATCATAAGTATTAAGTAATATATATTGTATTATAATAATATGTGTTAACTTTGTACTGTTTATTATTTCTTTTATTTATTACTTTTCTTTGCTTTTTTGGGTTAATATTTTAAGTAATTATTTTGTTTAGTAATTAGCAATTGCACATGTAACTAGGTTATAATATTTCCTGTACTTGGGCTCCTTTGCCTGTTGGAAATAAATTATTATTACTGAAAATATTGTATAGGTAAATGTAGTTCTCTCTGAATAACCTGCATCAAAATTTGAGTTCATTCTGGTGTATAGTTCCCTATATTACTTCTAGTATGCCATGCACCTTGGAAGACCCGATATTTCCATTAAAACTTGACTGGAAACGATTTGATATTTATAGCTTTCCTATTTCGCCATTCAAATTTAACCCAATTTGGACAGAACTATATGCATCCAGATACTGACTTAAAACTAATGCACTTATAAAATAACACACTGATGTCACAGCGGCAATTCTCTTTTCGTTTTTAACTCCTTTATTTAATTAAAAAGTAGATGATATAATATATAATATATTAGCACATTTTTAAACACAAATTAAAATTAACTTTAAAATAATTTGATTTGTTTTTCAAGATATTTATGAAACAAAAAATGCTTTAACTGTTTTCTACTGCATTTCAAAACATTTCCAAACCAATGTTAATGCGCTTCCCACATAAACACTTAAGCCGTTTATTGCTTCGGATTTTTTCTGGTTATTATATTAGCAGAGAATCTGTCATTACCACTACATTTCACGCCCGTTTTGGGTTTCGGTCCACAAACAATCCCATAAAAATTCCCTGTAAACAGGCCCCCGACAAAAAAATATATATGTAAAGCGAGAAGGATAGGAAACGTAAGGAGATCATTTACCTTTGCAAAATTTCACCAATATTTACATGTGAAATACAGCTATAATCAAAAGTATTTGACGTGGACTCAATAATTTCTTTCTCTGTGGGTAATTTTTTTGCAACACAACGCAAGAATTATATCTGTAGATAAATATCCTAATGGTGTGATTCTATGCATATCTGTAGCGTCATGTACGCATATACTGTGGATTACGGATGCTTACAGATTTACAGATAACCTTACAGGCGCCACAGATATGCACAGAGTCTCAGCGTAAGCTTTATATTTAGTTCGATAATTAATCAACTAATACAGAGATTACTTACAGGAAAAACAATAATTTTAACCTAACCTTTCGAAATTTTAAATTAATAAAGCAATCAAGAGCGCACGATTACTTGAAAGGAAAGTGAATGAGTGCACTTAATTTAAGATTGTGAAGCGAACGTGTTTGATTTCTTTTGAAAGGGACCTATATGATATATGATGCGTCATATAAATATTGACGCATTTAAATGTTTATCCACTCGAACAATACCGAGCAGGAAATTGGACACACGTGACATGAAAATTGAAATAAAAAATTGAAACCTTATTATAAATGCGAAGCATTTGTTTATACACTGTCCTCCAGAAGTATTTAACCGATTAAATTTGGTTTACTTAAAATAGGTTAAATTCTGTGTGTTTTTTGAGTAGTATTTTAAGCATTTACTGAATACTGGTTTTTTATTATTATTTTTCTAGGATGGGCAAAATAAGGGAAGAGAATACTTTCGTACAACGATTGGACTTACTCGTGTCTCGTCAGCTCTGGGGAAATCTATAGAGAACATAAACCCCCATCCACAAGACGAGGCAGTAATTCCAAATGAAACTTACTGATTTGGTGATTTATATAAATGTATACATTAACGGAAAGAACATGTTTCCCTGAGTTCAATTCTTGAATTTAGTTGAGTTGATTTCAGACAAAATAGGCGCTAAATTCAAATGAATTCGAACGAACTTTGATCGACTTGCAAATGCACTTAACATTGGTTTGTTGTTATTAGTTATTAGTCACTGCAAGGAATTTACCAGTGTATTAAATCATTATATGACGATGTTAAATGTTACAATCCATATCGAAGTTTTGGTATAATGTATATTATTACAAAAATCCACTAGAAATTAAGCTGGTTTTGCTAGTTTTCCGCTAAAAAAATCTACCAGCAGCTGAACGTGCAATTCTACCGCCAAATGCAATGTTAATTAAGCTAGAACTAGCGGGAAATCTGCTAAATTGGCAACACTGCTCTCAAAGTCGAGTGTTTGCATATGAGCATTTGAGCAATGCGCAGCTACTTACTTTAGTTATACAAAATACACTTCCAAATGTTACAAATAAATATAAAAAAAGCGTGTCATATAAATTACAAATATCCTAGTATGTTGCAAATTTTACGACCAAGAATTTACTATGACGTTAAGTAAATTAAACACTAACCAAAAACCGTGACGTGTGTGACATTGGGCGTACGCAAAAATCGTCGGTTTTTTTATTGGCCAAAACAGTTGTGATGTTTTAAGATATAATTTGAAATATACCACTCACAAATCGCGACTGCGCGCGAAAAAGGAGTTAAGTCAAAAAGCATACAAATTGGAGAACTGCAATTGAAAGTGCGCGTTAGGTTTTTTTAATTGTAGAACGTATAGCGAAAGAAATTCTGTCAAAGTAATTACTGGGTAATGAATACTGTAAAGTAATTAAACTTTCATGCCCAATGACTGGTGTAAATAATGCTTTGGAACTGACTTTTGGTCGACATATCTCTTTATGCCCCTTAAATTTCATGGTGTTAACTCCATTTGGTGTGATGCATATGTACTAGGTATGGTAAATATATATTGTTTATAGCGAGCAATGAAATAGAATACCAAAAAAGGATTTAACTCTTTTATTAAAAAGAAAGTAAGAAACAAACAATTCTGATATTTGTCATCACTTAATCTTCATGACCGATTATTATTATATTCATCCTCTTCTGAAGAGGAAGCATCAGGATACATGCCGATCTTGTCCTTTTCCGTTTTTAAATTCTTATAAAAATCCCACAGAGATTCTGAAATATAAGGTAATGTGTCAATTAAATGTTGCTTCTTTTCTACTGTTATGAGATTTAGTCTAAAATACGCTAGTTTTGGTACTAAGAGTTCAGTTTTTAACCTTCCTCGTTTGTCAAACATTACGGTTTTAACACTTTCATTTGGATCTAGCGATGTTTGATAGGAAACACCTCATCATTCATATCGAAGCCATCGACTTCCGGAAAAATCGGTTAACCGTTTTTTGATTTCTACTACTAAGTAGTAAAATTTACGTTAGAAAGTTACAATATATAAATTATTAATTTTAATAGATAACGCAGCATAATAACTCACCTACGCTACCTTCGGAACCTTTTCTTCTGCTGATTCACAATGATGGTAACGTTAATGCAATGCTAATGTTGATGTTACTGTTAATGTTAACTACGTACATAATGATGTTTAGAAAATAGGCGGCAAATATTGAAACTTCACAGTAAAAAATCGTTGGGATGTTGGCTATACTGCAAAAATATTTAGTGTGTTCGGGAAAATATTAAGGAATAAAGTTGGTAGAAGCTAAAGTTGATCCAATAAATTGAAACCTGTTTTTAAGCGATCATCAACCAACAATGAATTCTGCAGAATTAACGCAAAGTTTATGAATATTATACCTTAATAAGTATAGTACTCTGGCATAGCTCAGTGTCAATCATTGCTTAGTAAATTAAAGATATCGGCAAGCAATCGAAAAGTAAACCTACTCAATTACGTAGTTACTCGAAAGATTATCATCTGTATTTGAGAGTTTTAAAGGTTATATGCGTTTCACGTTATTTTCAAATTTTTAATAGCATTTGCAAAGTAATGCGCATGTGCATAATCTTTAAAATGATTGGTTGATGTTAACTGATATGTTAAGATTTTAAAGATTAACATTACATTACGTTAACATCACGTCAACATCAACATCATTCTGTACAAGTTCTGTCTAAACACAACTATATAACCAACGTTTTAAACTTAACATTACCATTGCGTTAACATTAAGATGCTAACACTAACATTATTGTGAATCAGGCATTATTAACCATAGCTAACATTTTCAACTCTCTTGACATCATTGCTTTTATTTTGTTATCGAGAAATAACTATTCAAACACGTAGTAATGTATAAACATTATAACACATAATAGGTATTTGCAACTTATAGGTTATGCCAACAGAGAGAATTCCAATGGTGGACTACGTGCAAAAGGGAATAAGTCAACTTATCTCCATATATCACAAATCCTCCTTATTAATGGACCATGCAAATGGCGATATGTTAATATAACCCTTTTTGCACAATATCATCAATAGCTGATTTTTAGAACTTATTCCCAAGTAGTTAATTCAGTATTTGAAGAAGCATTTATTGTTGACTTGCCTCCTTTTGTCCGGTGCAAGAATATAACTCACTCATCTGAAATTTGACATAAACTCATTTTTAAAAAAATATGACTTAACTCCTTTTTCGCGCGTAGTCGCGACCCCAGTGACCAATTATATTTATTTCATATTTTATAAATATTTAAAAAATATTAAATCTTTCTTTAATATTAGTTATATTAATATAATATGCATAAAATATATTATAGAAAATATATTAGGAAAACATTTAAAAAAATATATATGTTATGAGGCATTAATAATATTTTATTGCAAATGTTTTCTCAATATATTTTTCATAACTCTGCAAGAATATTTTGCTTTGTATTTCTGTAAATATTTATTTCATATAAAAAAAAAAGATTGAATTTTTGCTTTTGTACATTTGGTGCGTAGGACGAATAATATAAAATGGGTAAAATATGCATACATATTAAGTAGGTATGTAGGTACCTATTTAAAATGATAGTTTAAAGATTAAATTAGATAATATATATCTAATATGATATAATTAGTATCTAAGTTGAGCGCTGTAACTTTTCTATTAATATATCTGCGTTTTGTATTATATAATTTGTAATATGTGTAAGTTGCGAACAACACAACACCCCTATTCATTACGGTGCCGGTGTTATATGATTTAGTATTGTTTATGCGTCTATGGATTAGGTACATTGAATGCATACGCGCACGTGCGTATCATCAACGTTTTCATTCGTTGTCCGTTACATGTTATAGTTTATATTGGTATACGATTAGGGCAAATTAGGGTTAACTGTGTAATTAATTGTTGCGGGGTGTGTTTTAGTTTTTGTGGTCACTACGAGGTAAGCAAAACTTTGAACATGTCATGGCATTTATAAGATAATTGGAATGCTCAATATCGCTATGTACAGAAATCGTTTAATAATATAATTGTAGGAATTTTATGCATCATATATGTACTGCATCTACCAGATAAATTGCTAGTTGATTTGCTTAAGAGATTCATCTCGGTAGATAAGCGTCATAATCTCAAATAGAGGTTAGAATACGTTGTGTTGTTTTATTGTTTGTACGTAGAATGTTTTCAAATATTATGAAATAAAGTAAAAATAAGTATCGTAAGTATTAGAATGTAGCTACCATTCCAATTATTGTAAATGCTCCAAATGTATTAGTAGGTGTTGATAATGTTGTACGATGTTTTATTCATGGTATAATCTAATACAATTGGCATTGTTTTAGAGGCCACAAGGAAACGCCATGAAAGCGCCACTACCGAAGATATGAAAAAAGCCATAGGGTTGTACCTGGCACCAGCCAAGGCTAGACTTAAAAATGAGTATTTTTCATTTTTATTGGCTTATTCAAATAAAATGATAATAAATACGTTTGTTTTTTATTTAGAACACTTCAATTAAAAAATAGTGATTAATTTGATAAACCTTCAGTATGCCTTAAAAGATGCCAGAATTATTGATTATTAACTTGTATGGTGAGTGTGAAAAAACAAGTTCTTGCCTTTTAGACAACTGTATGTATGTTTCAACTTTTCGTTATCGACGTTATACATTCCAAATAACCAAGAACAATTTTAGTTCATTTTGACAAATTAAATAGATTGCATCAAAAATCTCAATTTTCATATAAATATTTTACAAATATTTTAGAAAAAATATAGCGCTTACATTAATTTTAAAATATGGAATAAATATTTTAATTGAATATTTTATTTATATTTAGAAAAAAATATGAAAAATATATTCAAAAACCTCTCACGAAAAATATTTATAAAATATATTTTAAAAAATATCTATATAATATTTCTGGCTGTTAGGGGAAATATGAAACCCAAATATTAAATTGTTTTAGGCATTCGTCATCATATAACACAAAAATTAAGTACAATTAAGTCATTTTTTGTATAACCTGTTGAAATACTCGACCTTATTCTGGTTTTTTCGATTCCGAAATTTTGTACAAAAAAAAAACGAAAAATTAGATATGCGATGATACACTATTTCCAGTTGGACAAATAATCCCGACAGACGGTGTATATACACAATCAAATCGTGAAAATAAAACAAAAGCAATAAACTCCTCTCTCTCTCCTCTGGAAGAGGCAGAAGAAGCGGGAAAATAAGGAAAACAAAAACGCCGAACGACGAAGAAAAATTTCGAATGCTGTCGACGGACGAAAAGTGGCCAGTGCCCCCCTTCACCGTTTACTCTCGCCCTACATCGGCCGTCTCTGTCCGTCTCACTAGCCGTAACAGCCCTGACCAGACACAATTACAATTTTTTGTACCGTCGAGCATTTTTTCCCTCGACCGAATGTTATATGTTTTTATTTTTATTTCGAGTTGCTTGACCGGGCCACCGGCTCTTGGAACGCGCCAAATTTTCGGGCGTACACAAACGAAATCGTGTTGATAGTGGTCAGTTAGAATGCCTGAGCGTTTATTATGGTCGACGCAACCAGCGACAGAAATACTAATATGCAGATGACAAACAAAATATACGTTTATATGCATACGTAACAATCGAACGAGGCGCTCTGTTGATTTCGTTGCTATTTACATATATACGTCCATCAGCGGGGTTATAATAGCATCATCTTCTTAAAAATTAAATTTCGCACGTGTCGACCAAAGGAAGGAAGCTCTATGGCGCCATAGATTCTAACGTAGGAAAAGTTCGAAAGGTTAAAAATGTTACGAAACGCCAGCAACGATGTTAGAATGAAAAATTTGCCTGACAATGCAATAACATAAATATTAATATCAATGTATAGTTGTATGGTCAATAGTTGCGTTATTCTTTTTCTTTTAATACATTATTTTTGTAACATTCTAACGTCAACGAAATACGAGAACAAACAGAAATTGTGGAAATATATCTCCAGAAATATCTACACTGACGGAAATGGAACTGTCATTTAACAATTTTTTTCTATTTTGCGTTCATAAAAATGCAATTGTAACACGCTTTTGCGTATCGAAAAGTGCTTCATTGTGATACGCCTTTTTTCATTTCTATAGGTTGGCTGTATTGAATACATTATGACAGAAAGCAAAATTGACGTTTAATGCATGTAAATTGTAAATACTTTAATCAAAAATTCTATACAAATTTAGTTTACATTGTTATTGTTATGAAACGTGGAATTACTGTATACATTTACACTGACGGAACAAGTATCTTGAGCATGTATTGTTATGCCAGGCAAATTCTTCGTAACAAAGTTTTGCTGAGGTTATGTTATTGGCTTTAATGGTAGACTCTTGTGATTGAGAATCATTCGATGATATAACTCTAGAATGACCAGATGTACTTGGCCCTGATAAGTTGTGCGCTACAGCCACTTTACTTTCATAGATGTTTCGATGTAACCTCAGCTACCGCAGATGACTTCCATCCACCATGACGTTTTATAGTCAGCAAATCACTGCCTGCGTCTGCTAAGTGTGTAGCACTAGAACGTCTGAAGCAATGTCCAGTATAAAGCTCTGAATTGGGCAATTTTAGAAATCAGCTATTAATTTAGGCATTTTGCCAATCGTATTAATTCCAATCGGGCACGATATACAATAACCATTGCGATATGTAAGGAAGAATCTTGAATGATTAATATTTTTTGGTCGCAGGGCGACATATTTTTAATTAAAGTAATCCATCTTTCATCCGTAATTGCAAAACTCTTACGATATTATTTTTGTTTTAGGTACTGTCACCAAAATAATATCACTCTTAAATTCTAAATCATGTATGGACATATTTGTTAATTCATCTCGTCTACAGGCACCTGTGTAACCCATTATTAAAACGATCTAAAATTAAATCCATTACATAAAAATTACATTTTGCAAATAATATCGTACCTTTATTGCTAAATACAATGCGTCAGAACCTTCTTCTATAAATTATTAATATCTTCAATGCATAAAATTTTAGATTTCTTAGCCTCGTATCCCTCAGATAATCGTTTTAAATAGGCTTGTAATTTAATATATTTTGATATGTCTGTATTTTTATAAATGGAAAAGCAAGAACGAAGCATGGAATACATAGACCATAAGGTAGAAGATTTCTTATTTTTACCTTGTAATTCAAAATATGCCAATAAAATGTTTTCAGATATTGTGTTGACATTATTCTGTACAGCCCATAGTTCAAATTGATGGTAGCATTTTTCATATACTGCTTTTGATTTTTTCGGTAATAAATTTATGACGGCGTTATCCGCAATATCACGCAGTTGTGGTGGCGTACAAGATAAATTTGTCTCAGTATCACTCATTTTTTACAGTTTACAGAGACTATATTATGAAATATATTGTTTAAACAATTTAAATAGCCGAATTTGAATTTTGAATTCGTCAAATGTCAATCGTATGTCAATGTGACCAACTTCATATAAAAATAAAACTAAACATTTTTAATGAGATTTTTATTAAGTATTTATTATCAATTTATAATGCAAAATAGAAAAAATAGTATAAAGGACTCGTTTCATAAGGCTTTTTGTCGCACTCGTTCATTAGAAAACTCGCCTGCGGCTCGTTTTCTAAACTTGAACTCGTGCGACAAAATCATGCCTTATGAAACTCGTACTTTAATATACTATTGCAGTTTTAAATGTACATGCATTGATATGCTGATAGCACACTTTCGACTTGACGATTGCCGTTATATGAATAAAATAAAAAGGATGAAAATATGATTTCTATCAGTTAACAAAGTCGAGTAATATACGCATACTATTCTGCTATATGCTAATATATCTGCACAGTGGAGTATTTAGCCGATCTAGCTGGCCAAAACTATTCTGAATTGTTTAACTGATTCAGAGTATATTAAGAGGGTATAGAATAATGTTTTAGGCAAAATAGATGTAATATTTTGAAAATTATTGCGTGATAACACTGCGTAGGCTTTCACGGCCGGTGTAACTATAACTAACTTCAGGATAACTGAACTGAGTTCAGTTATCCTGAAGAAGCTGTCAGTATGAACAGCGAAACGTCGAGCGAAAGTTTTGACACACGGCGAAAGCCGCAAGAAGCTGTTAGTTATAATATTGCGTGATATTAAATATTATTGAATGCGTAGATACATTTATGGTAAATATTCTAACGGAGATGAACAAAGAGAGGTTGAAAAAAAAAAAACGACATATCTGCTCTTTTAGGTAAATAATTTCACTAATAAGTAGAGACCGGATTATATGCAAAGAAAAACTGGAATATATGCGCATATATATGCATCGATTTTTGAGAAAATATGCATAAACCTGGGGCATATATGCAAAAAAAAATGGACAATATGCAAAATTTTTACATAAAATAAATAAGAGCAGAAATTTAAACATTAACTTTATTGCACAAAATTTTTTCACAACATATTTCTAAATCAATTTATAATTAAATGTTTTTCAAAATTGTGTAAAAGAAAGTTTTGTCTTCCATCAGAATACATATGTTTCGAAATAGAAAAGCTTCTTTCAACATCCACAGACGTAATTGGTGCATTTTTTAACTTTGCAATACATTCTAAACTAAAATTAAAGTCGAAATCGTTTACTGTTTCACCTTCTAAAATTTTCTTAACTTTCTTCAATTTCAAATACACCGCATTTTTATTTATCACTTTTTTAAATTTATCGTATATAGAATTACCTATTGTACCCTTAACCTTCTTACATAGCATATCAAATTCGTCTACTATTTCGACTGATTCCGAGAGCGACATCCCTTGCGTTTCTAGTTTGCGAATGGAACTTGAAACAAAGCTACAATTTGACTTAATATACAAAAGGTTTTGTAGCAATTCTGTTGATGTTACTATCCTTTTACAGTTTTCTAGGGCAATGTAGTCAGCAGTGATTTCAAGAATTACATTTTTTATTCCTTCAAAATTATCGGCGAAAAAAATTGCAACCTCTAACCATGTACCCCATCTCGTAATAATCGGTTCAGGAGGCAACTTAACACCGGGAAGTCGCTCCTTATAAAATTGGATTCGTAAAGGTGCTTTTAAAAATACTTTTTTGACACTGCTAATTAAATCATTAATCAAAGGGAATTGATTCCTAATGTCTTTGGCTACACGATTGAACCCATGAGCTAAACAAGTGGTATGAATAATGTTACTATAAAAAAAAAAAAAATTTGCGCGGCTTTTATCATGTATGGTGCAGCGTCGGACAACATTAGTAAATTTTTTTCACAAGGTATACTTCCAGGTAAAAAGAAATTTGATAAACCTTCTTGAACGAATTGGGCAATTGTCACATTATTTGTTTTTTGAAGTTCTTTACAATAAATTAAATATGATTTACCTACAATATCTTCATGAAGAATTCCTATTAACAAATGGGCAATATAACGGCCACACTTATCCGTACTTTCATCTACCATGATATAAATAAAATTATTCCCTACCAATTGTTGAATTTCTGCTATTGTTTGCTGGTAACAAGATGTGACGTAATTTTTTCGTAAGGTACTTTTCTCAGGTATATTATGTTTGCAATATTTTTGCAGAAATGATTTCAAATTAACATTATTTAATCTTGCTAATGGTATGTTAGACGAAATTAATGCGTTACACAGATCCGTATTATATTCTTCTTGTTCTGAGTTTCGTGAAGTTGATGCTACACATTGACATATAGATTGCTGCACACATGCGGATCGCTTTAAGTTTTTCACATTTTCCAATATGTGATGGAGTTTTAGAGTGTTGATCAATCAGGTATTTTCTCTCAGAAGACACCTACAACAACAATTGTGATTTTATATCAAAAGTTATTGAATTTAAAAACAATTGTAAAGCTTTTAGTAAAATTAAACTTACCCAGTTTACTGCAGGTTCGACATAATATTTTGTCGCCGTCCTTTACCAGTTCAGGATATGGCTTAATCCATAAAGAAATTTTGTTCGCTATACTCATTGTATGTACGCACAGTATTTAAAAACGTAACACAATTACATGCTGTTTCGCTCAAAGATATTCAATGAATGAATAGTTTATTTAGGAATTAATAATAGTAAAACGTATTTACCACATCCCTTCAGCTAGGCGAAATTAAACACGTGCAGTTCTTGGAAAAAAAGTATTAGAGAAACCAATGTAAAAGATTTATCGTTCTGAGAATTGTCGGTTATCGATCTACATTAGGAATTACTAGGAATTTTTACTAATAGAAAGTATAAGAAAAAGCTTAAATATGCAATATATACAACTTTTGTAAAATTATGCATATCACACATTTCGAGGGGGTAGAATTCAAATTTGCCGCGATTATTTATAGTTATTGAAAATGTCAAGATCGTATTAAATGTAATACAAAATCGTTGGTAATTCAGACTTGAATGTTTTAAGTTACCAAAAATTATGGTGGGAAATTTGAATTTTGCCAACAGGAATAGATTTCTTAATTAACCACAGCTGTAATACTCAAGTGCATCCATATCAAGTAGTTCGCTTGGTCCCATTGCCTATTTTTATACGTCCCTTGCCCCGCTGCTTTTTAACTCCCACCGTGGAGAAACTACACTGGCGCCGCTCTAGATTAGGCCAGCAGAACTACATATCTTTGACCATATGTATACTAGTATAATATTTGGTATTATTTTAGTTAGCAATAAACGAGGTAATATATTACTGCAAGTTGCACTAAACTGATTTAAAACTTTGTGAATTAATAAAATGGAGGCCCCACCACTCAATGTGGTCACGAGCCGCCACTGGATAAAGCTCCTGGCGTGTAATCCGTGTACCTAGTTTCGAATCTGGCAGCGAAAAGTTTTTTTATGTATAATATAGCAAAGAAACTACCTTTTAGCTATAAACTTTCAAGCAGTTTGTCACAACTATCCTACAAAATTCCGCAAGGGAATGCTTTAAAATCTTCCTCTGCTTCCATTGTCCAATAAACAGATTGAAATAATCCGCTGCAATGTAAAAAAAACATATTCGTTACAACTGATAATAATTTTAATAATTTCGCCATGTCTAAACATTTTTGTGTTTTTAATAATATCGCATTTTTACAGTCCGGAAGTATCAATTTTAAAATATTATGGTGTTCAATTTACTTACAATGTCACATATTCCACGTGCCTTGTTGTTTACGTCCCTCTGCTTGTAACATTCCTATTATCAGGTAAATAAAACTAATATTTGAACAATCACAACTGCCGAATGAAATAACCAGGAATACGCCGGTATAGATAAACTATTTCTTATAATAAAATTATTAGTACACATTTAGAATAACAAACAATTCATACGCGTTTACTAAACAATAAGGATATTGCAAGATAAAATATTATTAATAATTCCACAATTAAGTATTGCATATTAAAAATTAAACATAATATTATCGATAAGTTTTCGTAAATCAGGCTGAGCTATTACCCCAGGGTATAGGTATTTATTGATATTTAGCAATGATTTCTTTTTAACTCGCATTTTGTTATTGTAATTCAAATATTAGTTGACGCACAGTACCAATTATTGTTAAACAAAATATTTTTATCGCAACTTCAATAAGCTATTTCCCAATGCTGAATCTTTCTCATCGGTAGTTTCCTTTTCAAAACATTAGGATTTAAAACGTAAGTATGTGCGTTGAGTATTTACATACGTATTATGTGTTCTTGGAAAATCTTAGATGTGTGCCTCTACAGTGTACAAAAAAATTTGGGTCCTTTCGCAAAACTTTTAAAGAGGGGATGTGGCTTCTAAAATACCTAATACCTAATTAGAAATGGTTAAAATGCAGGATCTTCTTCAGTTATTTATAAGCGAAATATCAGACTTTAAATATTGTGTACCTGGTTATACAGGGTGAGTCAATAGTCCGATATCGGTCGATATTGACTTTAACATCTCTCATAAAAGATTTTTCAATGTGGCATCCTACGTGACGGAAAGAAGTATAACTGAAATAAAAATTTTGCGTATAGAAGTACTTACGAGATCAGATGTACAGGCTGTTAGTAAATTATGAAAACCCAAAAATCTTTCGACGACTGTTTATTACTAGAGCCTTGCACGGATACTTTTTTTCTATTCTGAACAGCATCCACATTTTGACTATCCGAATTATGTATTTTTAATATACCGGGTGAGTCAATAGTCCGATATTGATTTTAACATCTCTCATAAAAGATTTTAATTCAACATTTGATTGAAATTCATTTTAATTAACACTAAATAAAGAAAATTCTATTAAGACAGCGTGTTTGACAGTTTGGTAATGTCATAAAACATAGTTTCACCACCTACCTTTTATGAATAAATGTTATTTGTGGGACAATTTTTTAAAATGTCAAATTATCTCAGAAAGTATAAGTTTTAGATATACCCTACTGCGAACAAAAATAAAAGATCATAAAAAAGTACATATGGTGAAATAAAAAAATATAGGGTGTTCAATTTAAAATAACAAAATGAAAGCCGTTTAAATATCAAACAAATTGATTGCTTCTGGGAGACCACCCTGTATAAATTTACCAAATAGCATACAATTCATAAGAAAGATCTAAGCTTTCCTAAGCTACTCAGCAAATTTTAGAGTTTAATTGTCAATGATAATGCTGGAAAAAAATGTTAAATGAACACGTGCATTTTGAAAATTTTATGTAAAAAGTTAAATAACTTGGCAACGTTGCATTCGAAATTTGAAACGAACATATGTATTTTAAGCATTCATTACAGCACATAAACATGCCTAAAGAAATAAGTGTGGTTTCATTTGAAAAAATTAAGTTGAGTACGGTCCTGGAAAACTGATACACCCCGTGAACATGAAAATATTTTTAGAACGTGCGTTAGGTATGAAGCCACTGAAAAATATTTTACGAGAGATGTTAAAGTCAATATCGACCAATATCGGACTATTGACTCACCGGGGAAAAGTTTACAACATTTGGACAATTTAATTGTGGAAACCTTGTAGAATATAAAAGCAATACTAATTCTGCAGGATTCTCGAACTTTTTTAAGAATAAAACAAAGATAAATATGTGAGAGAAATAAGGGTTTTGTTCCATAAAGGTGATCAAGTAGAAGCCTGTGTAATAAAAAGTCATATGTCCATCCAAAGTTGTCCTTTCAGGATGGAAATATGCAGCCCCACTGAGGTTTGCCAAAAGACGATCCGCCAGTTGCCTTGAAAATCATATTCACAGATTTTAAGATTTTGCTCTGAAAAGCTAGTAATAAAGTAAAATTGGAATGACCCATTCTATTTTGTAAAGACGTGTAAGGTGCTTTCCATTTATCGTCTGGATCACTTCACTTCAGTTTTGTGCGTTAAGCTACTTACGAGTTACTTACTACGAACGACATAACCTGGCAACTAAATGAGTTTGAAGTGAACAGTTCATAACTTAATGCAGAAAATTGAAATGAGGTGAGTCAATTGGTAAATGGAAAGCAGCTTTTGTCTCATGTTTATCATTTTGATCCTTACAGACTAGGATAAAGTTTGATTGGGATTCCATAACAGACTGGAAATTATAACTGACAGCGAGCAAATCCTCAAATCTACACTGATAGTAAGTATCCTTTTCATTTAAAAGGAATTGCATTAAACCAAAAGTTTTTTTGCGTTTTCTATATGGCCAACATAATTTGGTGTTTCCTTGAAAAGGAATATAAATTTGAACCCACGCATTTCTTCGGAAATAATATATTTTTCGTTGAAATGGTTTATTCTTTTAAGTGAAAGATATTGATAGTTGAGTCAAGTCATCTTTATTTTGAACTTGAAAACTATGTAGATTGGCAGAAAACCGTAAGCATTTTGAATCAAGAGATTTTTCCTCTTCATATAACATTTATTCACTTTGGACTTGACTTTTTTTGGCGGTTTCACCGAAAAGCGTAAACCCATCAAAATGTCGTGATCATTTTTGATTGAAATAAAAATGTAATTATCTCCAAAAATTCATGCACTCCAAGCCTTTACCCCTTGGTATTCGGGGAATTGATCGCAGCGACCATTCCAGCACCATAGGTGTCCCATTATTAAAGAAATCGTCCTTCCAATGGTGATCGACTCCTATCAGATGTTGATCTGGTAGATATACCAGGTTAGTATGTTGTAATCGTATATTCCACCCTATTTGTGCAAAATATGTTCTGTTACTGGAATGAAACATGAGATGCGCCATTTATGCGACAATTTCTGTACTACACATAAGTATATTTGCTGAACTATATAGGGAGAAATCTGCTATACGAAAATTATATTATATTGTTTCAAATAAATCTTCTAACCAAATTATTCGTTTGATTGAATACAGGAATATTTTTTAATATTATCTCAATCGAGTAATAATTTAGTAACCAAATGCGTTAACAAAAAACGTATTTTTTTTCCGTGGTAACAATTTTAAACGTTCAAACACTATATACTTCTGTAAAATGCGTTGTTTTATAAGTAATGCAACATTAACTGAAAAGATTCCAATTGTCCCTTAAATTCCTTTAATCTTGCACGAAATATTTATCTTTGTTCATTATAGTTTGTGTATCTGAGACACATGCATAAAACTAAAATACCTTCGCGTAAAAAGGCACTCAGCTTGAATGCAGACGTTTGCATTTTCCGCTAAAAGTCAAAAGTTTTAAATCAATGTATTTATGTGTGTCCACGCAAATAAACTAAAACGCAGGGTGTTTTTATTTAAAGTAAAGTTAATATAATAATAGCAAGCAATATATTATGTGAATGTGTATTGCTTTAACTTAAACAGAAGTTATACAGATATTATAAAATATTAATCAAAACTAAGGTGCATTCCATTTAATCAAATTACGGTTACTTTTCGTCCAAAAGCATGTATTTAAGAAAAAAATAGTTTTCCGGCAAAACAGCACGCTACTTTCAAATAAAATAAACACTTTTCTGCGAGAAGGTATCCTTTTCGTTTAACATGATAAAAATCAAACGTTGTAAAACTTTTCATTTAATGCAATCTCTTTTCTCAATGCACATTAAAAAAATCTTTTCACAAAATTGCCCAAAAATCGTACAGAATTTTTTTTAGCATATATGATCTTATTCCCACTATAATACCGTTTCATTAATGGTTTGCTGGCGTAACAAATTTACACTGAAAAAAAACGGTAACTTATGTGATTTTTCAATTTTTTTATTTTTCTACTTTCATTTCCGCCATTCAATTGTTTTCTCATTTTTATTCAGCTGCTTCAAACAATACTTCAGTATAATACCACTAACAAGGAAAGGCGCTTAAGGCGATCTCTACTAAGCTGCTTTAGTCTTCTTTGATGGTCCTTCAATAAAGGTATTTCCATGAATTTGTGTTCATTGTTTTTCTTTTACCCAACTTCTTACTCTCTCCTTCGTGCTGTATTGTTAGACACTCTTAAAGCAGGTTTTGGATCTACTATATGAAACCGATGATCCCTTTCTTGCTAACTCATCGGCTTTTTCGTTTCCTTCGATAACTGAATGTTCCGACATCCACAGCAAAGTGGCTTTATTGCCGTCTGTCAGGCTATTCAGCTCTCAAATACATTCTCAAACCAGTCTTGATTGTATTTTGAGGTTCACTAGTGCGTTCAGCCCCACCTAGCTGTCTGTTTTGCAAGATCTCCTTGTCTTTAAAAACCCTCTAATTGATTTCAATTGCATAATATTGCTTATACATCTGCCTGAAAGACCCTGACATATTCTCCTAAAGGAAGGATGTGATCATTGTGTTTTACACCTTACTAAAGATTCCAGCTTCACTTCTCGTTTTTCCACGGTTTTTGACCCGCCTGTAAACCAGATCAGTTTCCATATAAACGCCGCAAAACCTATCTTTGTAGCTGGATTGATTACAGTTCACCCGATCCATGATTTCTACCTGGAATTTTCTGTTGAATAGATATTAGTATACTGCTTAGGCTGTCGAATATCCTTGAACGGGTTATGGAACATCAAATTCGAGATTTCGTCTCTGAAAATGCATTGCTTCCCAATGTGCAATCTGGCTTTTGCGCTGGCCACAGCTGCACGACTGCCTTGCTGCGTGTTACCGATGATATCTTAGGAACTTGTGATCGGGGTTTGGTCACTATTTTAGTATTATTAGATTACTCCAAAGCTTTTGATTCTGTTGATCACGCAATGCTTCTGGATGTCCTAAGAGTGAAGGGTTTTAGTAATGACGCATTGGCTTTATTGGGAATTTTTTTTTTTTGTGAACAGTCAGTGCAGTCAGTAAGACTAAATAACGTTATTTCTCCGCCTCTGAGACTTTTGCAGGGTGTGCCGCAGGGCAGTATATTAAGCCCGATTCTGTTTTCTCTATGTATCTCTTCATTCATCGAACACGTTCATTATATGAAAATTCATTTCTACGCAGACGACTATCAACTGTACTATTCATTTGAGCTGTCGGATTGGGCTGAGGCTGTCACCAGAATCAATTCTGATTTGGCGCGTATACATGCGATCTCCACTGTTTACCGTTTACAAATTAATCCAGTTAAATCCTAGGTTCAAATTTTTGGAAACCTCGACTCATGTAGTAGTCTAAAAGACAACATTACTATTCAAATAATCTGTAATATTTTAGGGGTTACTAGTAATGCTAAGAATTTGGGACTGACTGTGGATAGAACACTTCGTTTTCGTGAACATATTGCACGTTCTTTACAAACTTCTTATGCCTCATCAAAGAAACTTTACTCACTTCGGAGAATACTTGATGAATCGATCAAAAGAAGCTGTGTGATTCGTGTGTGCTGTCTCGCCTGTCATACTGCGCGCGGAGATTTATCATCCATGTTTGGACAAGGAAACGACGTACCGTATCGAAAAACCACAGAATGGGTGTGTAAAGTGCATTCATGGGATCAGGAAATATGATCATGTCTCTTATAAATTAAAAGAAACAGGTTGGTTGAATATGAAAAACTGTAGACAGCTGCAAACTCTCACTTTCTATCATAAAATACTTATTTTTAAGAATCCATCTTACCTCTACAATAAAATAAGATTCAGAACTGATGTACACAATCTCGCTACGCTCTTCCGGGGTCTGATATCTCCACCACCTCATAGATCAGCCCTGTATACAAGGACTTTCTCATTTAATATTTACAGCAGGTATAATTGTATTCCCCTGTACCTAAAATCTTGTCATGTTAACCAGTTTAAGTTGAAGCTGCGAAGCATACTGTTCCAAGAGCAGTAAAGTCAGCTTGGTGTGCTCTGTTTCTAGAACTGTTTATTCTGTTCTAAGAACTGTTGAAGCTGTTCCTAGAACTGTTGGACTGTTTCGTGAACTGTGATAGGCATCCGGAAAAACCGGAAGTAAAGTGAATTTAGACATCCCGTGTAAACCTTATGGGATTTTGGCCCTGAATTGTCTTAGCATATCTCCTACAAAGGCCCCTCGCCCCGCGTTTCAAAAACCCTCCCTAAGCTACCGCGGATCTCGTCCCCGTGGACGCCATCGTCTTGAGCTGCTCCTCCCACCTACAGCTCCGCTCTGGGGTACCTGGAGGAGAACGGCTTTGAAAATGGTCTAGAAGCCCTATACTTTACCTACTCATATATAATATTTTCTTCGGAAAAAATACTCCAGTTTTAGGACAAGGGTCATAGTATGTGTTTTGGTAAACTTTTGAAGAATAAACTATATTTTATAAAGAAATTTCAATAAATGTTTAGCAAAAAAAACTATTCTTTGGATTGAACCTTATTCCTCTGGTACAAGTTTTTGTATTTCTTGGAAAAAAGGTAAAATTAATAACACAGTTCGATCCTCTGCTATTGTGGTATTACGAGCCTTAACTAGTGTCAGCAAACTTATTTGCAGTAAAATTGAACATTAAACAAAACTATCTGTTTTTATGTCTAAAAAATTATTATTTTTGAAGAATGGCCCATGTATTTCTTTGCGAGAAAGAATATTTTTTCCAATGTACAAATTCGATACTTTTAATAGGAAACTCATATTTCTAAAGGAATTAGACAAAAACTAACCTATGCTTCTAGAGCTCGATTTTAAAGAGAAATCAATTGGTGAAATCCGGATTTTTATATCTTCTTAATACAAGAGATACAGAGTGTTTTCATAAAATATGCAATTCTTAAAAAGCGTTGTAAGTTTTTTATTTGTGAAAATGCTTGATTAATTTAAAAGCTCTATCTAGTAGGGCGTTTTTTGGCTCAGAATTCTATGTTCTATTTTTTTGTTTTTCTAAACTCGTACTTTTTGAGATATTATCAAGACTTGTGTTTTTTTTTTATGTGGAACATCGTATATGTCTTCAGAATTAATGTTACCTACTAGTGTTTTTATTATCCGAAAGAATTAAAAAATGGATGAAAACTATGAAAAATACGATATGTTTATAAAAACTGGCGAAAATGCGGAAGCTGCATGTAATATTTACTATGAGCGATATCCTGAAAAACAACAACCTTTCAGAGACGTTTGCGTAAGGTTAAAGAAAAATTTAATAAATTTTGTATCTTTTCAAAAACCGAGACCTAAAAACTAGGTGGCTTAAAACAGAAACAAATATATCTATAAGCATTTAAGGAACTAGCTGATTTAGTTTTACTCATGATAAATTAAAAAAAATTGAATACAGTAAGAATTTTTACAGAATAAATCGTCTTAATTACCTTTAACCATATCAGTAATGCTATTAATGGTTTCCTTAGCTTGTTATTTGTATAACGTTTAATATTAAAACCACTTTTTTTTCCGGCCTTCTTGAAATCTTTTATTTGCTTATTTACTACCACACAGAGAAGAATCCGCATAGTAATATTTACACCTCACTGTTGGACGAAAATTGTAGTAAGAATTTTTACTATTGTGCGAAATTTTTAAACGTCGCTACAGTTTTGTATACCACAGTTACAAAAAAGCAATAAAATTGTTAGAAAATATTGTAACACAATCTTCTAGAAAATATTGTGAAATGTTTTACAGTATTTTACAACTAGTAAATATAATAAATTGCATATGATAGAGTGGGAAAAAGTTATATACCAGAATTTTTATACTGGGAAACTTTATAGTACTCGAACACTAGTTCACGGATCAAATTAATAATTAATTAACTATAATTGCAATATTCTGATTTCCGCTAATGTTAAGAAGGACGTCGGTCTGCCAAAATCTTGGACATACCTCAAAATTTACGAATTGCTGTTTCTGAAGCCGGACATTGGCCTGTCGACATGGCAGTAATGATTATATCCACCATGTGCCAACATCGCTCGAGATTTACGCATTGTCGTTAATTAAATCAACAAAAACCCTCAAACTAATAAAATCTCATTTATTTTAGAGATATTGCGAAAATTATGAAAATAATTGGTATAAAAAGCGATCATATTATTTTGTTATTTCTAATTTAACAAATCCATTAATTTCACTTAAACAATAAGTACTCTTCAATTAACAAAGTGAATATTATTAAGAAATAAGGAATACGCTAACCACAATTGTAGTTAATTTAATATAATTATTATGTTCAAATTACTTTTTTCCAAACCTAGCCCATACTTTTGTAAACAGGTTCTGTGATCTAAACATTATTATTATGGCGAAGTTTTCTACTCATATAGCTACGTTCAATAGGTATATGTGATACAGCCATTGTTGTAAAGATGGCGCTTCTCCTATTTCACTCAAACACGGTTATAAAAAGTTGATTTGGTGCATTTACCAGAAAAACATCGTATACTGGCGAAGGAGAATTCACAAACGTCACATACAGAGCAAAATAAATGAAGGGTGCACGGGAATTTGTGAAAATGAGATAAGGGTGCCATTTTGTAGGAAATTCTGAGTATTATAATAATGCGCGTTCAAACTGTTTCAAAAATGGTCATAGTCCGTAGAAATCAAAGTTGCTATGATGTATTTTTGTTTTGAACCTTTAAGTCGCAAACTTTAAAATTCATTTATCTCTTAATGTATGAATACGGACTTTGATCGTTATTCCCGTGCACCCTTCAAATTAATGAGATCAAACTTCTCAGATTAAGGGGATCGTTTATTTCTTGATCCAACAGTCCAGCTTTACTGTACGTCAAAATTCTACTGAAAATTCACTATTGCATTTGCGGGAAGCAATATGCAATTTATGCTCCTTTTATGGGTAGGTTATGTCAAAAAATTGTGCAACAAAACTATACATTATACAGTAAGCAATTATTCACAACTAGGTATATTAATTATAGCAACAGCGCAGTTAATTTGTACGCAAAATCTTAATGTAGGTTCACTACACACAGATTTGTAATAGTAGCAAAAATGCTGTAAATATTTCGTTGATCATTAGTTGCAGCTATTACTACTGGCCTAAACGCACTATTTGCAACAAATGATCTGCACTTAATGCTGCTGTTATTACACAGAGATTTAAAATGATTGTCAATTCCGCTCCTATAGATAGTAACAGGGTGTAGGTATATGCCGCGTGTTTGTAATGAAGGTTTGAACTAAGTCAGTGTTGGAACATAAGAAAGTAAACGGATCTGTCATAAATAAGGAAAACGTAACCTATATTTGAATTTGCATTATATAAACGACTATGGATTGGTGTTTCTGCTTGTAAAAATGAAATGTAATTAATTTAACTTTACTAAATTATAATTTTACAATTCAGTACTAACTGGTGTTTAACTAAATTTATTTATTACTTTAAATTATAACATACAATTAGTATAATTATTAAGTGACAAAACTGCATCTCTCAGTTCTTCTATGGTATGCATGCGGTTTATATAGATCCTATTTTTTAGATAGCCGAACATGAAGTAATCTAATGGGGTTAGATCAGACGATCTTGGTGGCCATCTTTGTGCTCTAACGAACCTGTCAGCAAAAAACTGTTGAAGATATTGGCAGGTTTGTCGAGCAGTATGTGCTGGAGCATTATCGTGCTGAAAATAACCTGCTTCAAGCTCATTTTCTTGTAACTCTGCAATAAAAAATTCCAACATCTGTTGGTAACGTTGGGCTGTTACAGTTTCCTCGAAGAAAATTAGCCCTATTATTCGTTGCCTGGACATAGCTAACCAAACTTCAACTTTTATAGGATGCAATTGCGTTTCTCGAAATTTGTGTGGATTTTCGGCATACCAGATACGATAGTTTTGTGAATTGATGTAGCCTATTAGATAAAACCAGGCTTCATCCGAGGAAAATGATTTGTTTAGCAAGTCATCGTCCCTTAAATTGTTATTAAACCAATGACAATATTCCAATCGCCTATAGTGATCTAATGGTAATAATTCCTGTACTGTAGAAACTTTATAGGGATGAAAATGTAACCTTCTTTTAACAGCTCATTGCGCTGAAGTGTATGACAAGCCTATAAAATTATAAAATGTAATAAACTATTTCACTT
Source organism: Protaetia brevitarsis (assembly GCA_004143645.1). Classification (NCBI taxonomy): domain Eukaryota; kingdom Metazoa; phylum Arthropoda; class Insecta; order Coleoptera; family Scarabaeidae; genus Protaetia; species Protaetia brevitarsis. Next base: position 162,889 of record RXPK01000007.1, read on the forward strand.
AATGTTAATATTGATTTTTTACCTGTTTGTTGAGCTATTACCACAGATAAATTCCCTTATTTTCTTACAGTATTCAGAAACACTATTGTTGGTAATATTAGATGTAAATATAAACGATTTGAAAAAAATTATAAGATAAATAATCGAAAGATACTACAACACGCACGCCAATGTCGCTAAATGTCAAGAAAATTCATTTAATGTATGAAATTTGTATGTAGCTAACTTCGCTCATTAGATTGGTAATAAGTATAGATAAATTTTTCCGGAAAACAGTTTTTTTCTTACGACAATCATTTTGAATCACATGGTATATACGATCTATCAACATAAATTGTGTAACAAAAGTGTGTATTTTGTTGCAAAAAATGCGATAACTAATTTTGTGAAAAATTTTAATACAAGTTGTGCTCGTCCCTATATGTTCAATAACTTGTTGTACAAAACTTTATAATTGTTTGAAAATTTACAACATTTTTCCTGTACATCCATGGCCATCTTAAAATAATGTAAAATTACAAACAGAAAATCAAATATTTCAAAAACTGTTTAAATAAAATATCAAGTGTGTTATATCATACTAAAGGTAATTTTATACGCTTTTCAATAATGTAAAATATATAGGGTGTTCCATATAAAAAAAAGAACAAAAGTCCTAATAATATCTGAAAATATACGAGTTGCAAAAAAAAAGAAATTAGAGCATAGAATTCTACGTCAAAAAAACGCCCTGATCAAGTTTTCAAATAAATCAAGCAATTTCAGAAATAAAAAAGTTACAAGGGTTTTTAAGAATTGCATATTTCATGAAAACACTCTGTATCTCATCTTAAGGAAAATATGAAAATACGGAATTCCTTTTTAAAATCGTGCTCCAAAAGCTTAGGTCAGTTTTTGCGTAATTCGTTTAGAAATATGAGTTTTCTATTAAAACTATCGAATTTGCTGCATTCTGTACTTTACACAGATTTTTTTCTATAGATCGCTAATAGAAATATACAGATAAAAGAAGCCTATTTTTAAAATATTCAACAATCACCGACGCAAACGGACAAACCGACGCCAAAAATGCCCTTCTTCTTACACTTCTTCCGTATATGTCCCCATGCTACACATTACACAAACACACAATACAGAGTCGTACATGCATCCCCCCTCAAAAATTATATAAAAGCGGACGTACACCAAAAACGAATTGTAGTAGTTTGTAACGAGCGCGGGGTGCACAAAAGCGTATAAGTTTTAATCCGGCGATATTTGGTACCTAATATAACATAAGAACCGCTCGCTCCGTGGTTGATCATGAACGCGGCCCCGTTGTACTCGAGAAGCAACCTGATGCAGAGACAGGACGCCCTGCACGTCCTGAAGAGGTACTCCAAGTTAGTGCGATGGAGCCAGGACGAAGAGGCGAAGATCTTGGACGTCGGCTGCGGAGATGGCAACGTTACAGTGGACATATTGCTCCCGTTTTTACCGGAAAACGTGCGCAAAGTGGTCGGTATGGATATTTCCGAAGAGATGTTAGATTTCGCGAAGAAATACCACTCGAATGGGGACAGGGTGAAGTACATCAAAGCGGATATAAGTGATAAAGATGCCGTGGAAGAGATCGATGAGACTTACGATCATATATTTTCGTTTTTCTGTTTGCATTGGGTGCAAAATCAGAGGTAAGCGCGATTTTTTTTTTTTGCTTTTTTCTGGTATTGTTTAGTGAATTTCTAATTTAAGCGTTTCAATCGCATGAATGTCACTTTTAGTTTCTTAAACCTCATCAACATCTTCATAAACATGCGTTGAATCAAGCATTTATTTGCAAGAATTTGGAATTTTTTTAGACTTAAAATATTTGCCACATCACCTCGACCATGCATGGTAAAAATGCAGAGCAATTTTTCCACAACTTTCTCGCTTTGATTCTAATACGCACATTTATGCAGATGCAGACAAGGCTTCTCATAAAATTTATCTAAAGAAACCATCATAAGTTTTAGAATTTCCTTTATCTTGACCAAAATTAAACAATTAATTAGTTTTACATACAAATTTTTGGATGCACAATCAGATCATCGATTTCCAAAGGCATAACAACTATATAATAAATTGTTTTGAAATACACAGAGGAAATTTTAGATAAAATATAAAATATATTTTGAAATAGGGTGTTATATACAGGGTATTCCACGTAACTGGTTCATTAAAAGTTTATGATGTTCTATTATTTACTTATATTTGAGATTTTGGCACCAGTATCTGTTCGATTGGAACTATAAATGTGAAATACTTTAACCAAAATATCACTTCCGGTTGACCGGAAATGGATGTCAAATTTGTTATTTTAAATAGAATGATATAATTTTTTATTCATTTTTGGATTCTACAACTAAAAATACGTCAGTTTTCATTAGCTATTCCTATAGCTACATGTTGCCGTTTTTGAGTTATTTAAGTTTTTCTTTCTTTTTAGTGATAATCAATGCATCATTAAGAAATTAATATCTCGGTTAATACTGCAAGTAGAGACTCCAAATTTGCTATGTTGTGAATGTAGATATAACTCTAAGAAACGGTATACACACTTTACATTCTAACATACAGGGTGTTCAGAACTGAGGAACAAAGTGACATATTTTCAAATGCAGAAAACTTATTTTTTTTAAATAGAACAGTAGGAAGTAAATATCATCCCCTATCGCTTTATATCAGCATTCCCTATACCTATCTTTAATAGATTTTGAGATATGAGCGACTTTTTGTTAAACAGACTAAGTATTCTTTTTTTTAAATAGAACACCCTGTATTTTAATTCGGAATTAAGAAGTAAATATCATCCCCTATCACTTTATATCAGCATTCCCTATACCTATCTTTAATAGATTTTGAGATATGAATGACTCTTTGTTAAACAGACTAAGTAGCCCTATCTTTGCGTGTTTGTAGCTGGCTCTGAATGGGATTAATGTCAAATTCATTGACTAACCAAAAGTGTTTATGTATATCATTGTAATTACACTTTCGTACAACGCAATATTAATAGAAATGACTATTCGAACAGACATTCTTGTATGGTTATTCAAAAATAATACATGAATTTGACGTGAAGCCATTTCAGAGCCAGCTACAAACATTTAAAGATAGGGCTACTTAGTCTGTTTAACAAAAAGTCGCTCATATCTCAAAATCTATTAAAGATAGGTATAGGGAATGCTCATATAAAGCGATAGGGGATGATAGTTACTTCCTAATTCCGAATTAAAATATAGGGTGTTCTATTTAAAAAAAAAATGAGTTTTCTGCATTTGAAAATATGTCACTTTGTTCCTCAGTTTTGAATACCCTGTATGTTAGAATGTAAAGTGTGCTTACCGTTTCTTAGAGTAATATCTACATTCATAACATAGCAAATTTGGAGTCTCTACTTGCAGTATTAACCGAGATATTAATTTCTCAATGATGCAATGATTATGACTAAAAAAAGAAAAACTTAAATAACTCAAAAACGGCAACATGTAGCTATAGGAATAGCTAATGAAAACTGACGTATTTATAGTTGTAGAATCCAAAAATGAATACAAAATTATATCATTCTATTTAAAATAACAAAGTTGACATCCATTTCCCGTCAACCGGAAGTGATATTTTGGTTAAGGTATTTTGCATTTATAGTTCCAATCGAACAGATACTGATGCCAAAATCTCAAATATAAGTAAATAATAGAACATCATAAAATTTTAATGAACCAGTTACGTGGAATAACCTGTATACTGCATTGAATATTTAACAATTTTTTACTAGAAAGATGGGACATTTGATTGAGTCTCTTTTATGTTTAAAAAGTATGTAATGCTGCTTCTTGTTTAGGAATGTCTTGACACTGTGTGAGTTTTTTGAATGGTACAGTTTTTTTAACCAGTCATAAATTGTTTGTTTTTAAAAATTTTCGAACTACTTGAACATGACGTGTTTAGTTAACAGGCTATTCCACGTAAGTGGTTCATTAAAAGTTTATGATGTTCTATTATTAACTTATATTTGAGAATTTGGCACAATTATCCGTTCGATTAGAACTATAAATATAAAATACTTTGACCGGAAATGGATGTCAACTTTATTATTCTAAATAGAATGATCTAATTTTTTATTCATTTTTGGATTCTACAATCATAAATACGTCAGTTTTCATTAGCTATGCCTATAGCTACATGTTGCCGTTTTTGAGTTATTCAAGTTTTCCTTTTTTTATTAGTCGTAATCATTGCATCATTGAGAAATTAATATCTCGGTTAATACTGCAAGTAGAGACTCCAAATTTGCTATGTTATGAATGTAGATATAACTCTAAGAAACGGTACACACACTTTACATTCTAACATACAGGGTGTTCAAAATTGAGGAACAAAGTGACGTATTTTAAAATGCAGAAAACTCAATTTTTTTTAAACAGAACATCCTGTATTTTAATTCGAAAGTAGGAAGCAAATATCATCCCCTATCACTTTATATCAGCATTCCCTATACCTATCTGTAATAGATTTTGAGATATGTGCGACTTTTTGTTTAGCGGACTAAGTAACCCTATCTTTAAATGTTTGTAGCTGGCTCTGAATTGGATTAATGTCAAATTCATTGACTAACCATGAGTGTTTGTGTATATCATCGTAATTACACTTTCGTACAACGCAATATTAATAGAAATGACTATTCGAACAGCGACATTCTTGTATGGTTATTCAAAGAATAATACATGAATTTGACATTAATCCCATTCAGGGCCAGCTGCAAGCATTTAAAGATAGGGTTAGTTAGTCAGTTTAACAAATAATCGCTCATATCTCAAAAACTATAAAAAATAGGTATAGGGAATGCTGATATAAAATGATAGAGGATGATGTTTACTTTCTAATTTTGAATTAAAATACAGGGTGTTCTATTTAAAAATATATAGTTTTCTGCATTTGAAAATATGTCACCTTGTTCTCAATTTTGAACACCTGTATTGTTAGAATGTTTAAGTGTCGGTATACTTACATTATAAATACAGGGTGATTCCAAAATTAGGTAACAGGTGACATATTTTCAAATGCAGAAAACTATATATTTTTAAATAGAACACCCTGTATTTTAATTCTTAGAATTATATCTACATTCATAACATAGCAACAGTTTGGAGTCTCTACTTGCAGTATTCATCGACGTATTAATTCTCAATGAATGCATGATTATGACTAAAAGAAAAGAAAAACTTAAATAACTCAAAAAACGGCAACATGTAGTTATAGGAATAACTAATTAATACTGATGTATTTATGGCCGTAGAATCCAAAAATGAATAAAAAATTAGATCATTCTATTTAAAATAACAAAGTTGACATCCATTTCCGGTCAACCGGAAGTGATATTTTGGTAAAAGTATTTCATATTTATAGTTCCAATCGAACAGATAATGGTGCCAAAATCTCAAATATAAGTAAATAATAGAACATCATAAACTTTTAATGAATCACCCTGTATACTAAAGGCGTCATTTAAAGTAGTTCGAAATTTTTAAAAACAAACAATTTATGAGTGGTTAAAAAAACCATTCCATTCAAAAAACTCTTCCACAGTGTCAAGACAACAACAACATCAACATAAAAGAGATTCAATCAAATTTCCCATCTTTCTAACAAACAGTTGTTAAATATTCAATGCACTACATACTTTTAAAAAGATTTCCAGAACTTGTTCAAAATTCATTAAAACATGTTTCGCAGGAACAAAAAAAAAATCGCTACAATAAATAATATTAAACGACCTTTACCTAATTCGTCCTCCTTGACAAAAAAGAAGTTCGTAATCATCCATTATTTACATTCATAACCAAAACAAAATAGTTTCGTACGATTATGATAAGCATCCTTACGTTCTACGTCAATGATCACATCAGTCCAAGCTAATTTCTAAACTTGATGCCATAGAATTACACAAACATTGTTTATTATTTTGACAAATATTGCAATCAAACAGCGCTATTACGTTTACCATTGCTGTAACTACACATACCTAATATGGATCATCTAGCGCTGGTAATCTCATACAGGAAATACTTTTTTTTTCGTCTGAGATAACCCAGCTAACATAAAAATCAAAACATTGTCGTAGGATACAGCGTAAATTAAGTAATTGCTGCTTACGAAATCGAATGTGTGAAATCCGCCTCTCGGAAGGAAAATGTTGAGAAATGATTAAACTGGATGTTGTATTCGTGCGTCGCTAGATGGCGCTTGTTAAAGCTTTTCGACTCCGGTTGACCGGCTTAGACGGTGAATCAAGATAGCCGTGGCTGGATGTGAAGCAGCTTTCACCTCAAACTGTACTGGTATAGGTGGATAAATAGGGAACCTATTTTAATATACATTTATTTATCGACTATAAGGTAATAATTAAATATGTGTCAAATTCAATTCTTTAAGCATATGTACCATCTCATGTTTCAAAACAACGTGCATTTTTTACACATAAAGTAATGTATATTCTCTTTGAATTATTTCATTAGTTGAAAGTACGAAAAAATATTCTACAAGAAACGTAAGAGTTTCAAACGAAATTTAAAATTACATTAAAGTGAAATTTGTTTTTCTTGCTATAGTTATCTTCTATCTTCAATAATTCTTTTGTTGCATTTAACATTTTATTAGGAAGAAGTGATTTGTTAGAAAAGAAATTGAGGAGTTTTGAGCATATTTCTTTGTTTTAAATATTTTATAAAAGGAATTTTGCTTTTCAATTAAGTTCAATTCAATTAAAGTTTGAAAATGTATATTTTTAAAAAAAATTCAGTCTAACGTCACAACTGTTCTGCCCAATAGAAAATTAAAGATTCTGTTTTGGGCCAATAAAAAATTTATTTGCGGTTTGACGTTCACCTATTGTACAATATGTGTCTCCGCTGTCAGTTAATGTGTCAAATTTTCAATTGTGACATTCACTTTGAAAGACATCATCCCTAAAATCTAGATTTGCTGGAAAAATGTGCTATAATCATATCATCAATAGATGGTAAATTTTGGTCAGTACCTATTTCAAATTCAGAATCTAATATAAGTTCTTTGTGTACCATCACCTACTTGATTTTTATAAATTCTATAACAATAATCTTGTAAACTTACTTTGGCATTTTTACAATCTATTTTCCTAATACTTAATAGTTGCCCAAGATATTGTAATATCACCCAATTATTAAATAATCATACCAAATGTCACTTAAATACTAACCAAAAACCATTAAATGATACCTGACAATATGTGACACTAGGCGAACGCAAAAATCGTTATCATTTTTGAATTGATTTTATTCAGAAATATGAAACCCAAATGTTGAATTGTTTTAGGCATTCGTCATCTTATAACACAAAAATGAAGTACACCCAGGTAACATGGTGACGTGAAGTGACGTTTAATAGACGTCAATATCGCGTAATATTGACGTCCATAAACGTTATTTCACGTCACCATGTTACCTGGGCAGTAAGTCGTTTTTTTTGTTTAAATAACTTGTTAAAGGACTCGATCCTATTATTTACCTTTATCTTTAAAATTACATTTATGTTTATTTGTATGGGCACTTTCAACTAGGCGGATGATAACCTGTTAAGCTTGAAACCGATCGTACATCATACTTACACAAGTGCGAATGCTCACAAAAGAGTTTCTGGCCGCGTGATACACATTATTTTTTTGAGCCGACAAAACTTAATTTTGAGGGTGGAACGAGGGAATTGGGAAAAGGGAAAAGGGATAGGGAATGGGAACAAGGGAACAGCGAAAAGAGAATTGGAAATGCGAGGGAAAATCTAGTGGGAAAAAGTAACAAGCGATAGGAAATGGGAAAAAGAAAATAATGAAAAGGCAGTTGGGAAAAGAGTATAAGGAAAAGGGAATGGGAAACAAGGAAACAAGGGGAAAAGGGAATTGAAAATTGGGGAAAGGGACTAATGAAAAGGAGGGTTGGGAAAGAGTATAAGGAAAAGGGAATGGGAAACAAGGAAACAAGGGGAAAAGGGAATTGAAAATGGGAAAAAGGGACTAATGAAAAGGGAGTTGGGAAAAGAGTATAGGGAAAAGGAAACAGAGAGCAGGAATAGGGAATGGGGACAAGGAAACGGGAAAGGGAAAGGGAAAGGGAATGGGAAAAGGGAATGGGAAAAGGAATGGGAAAGAATGGGGAAGGGAATAGGAAAAAGAATGGGGAAAAGGAAAACGGGAAAAGAAAATAGAGAAAGGGAAATAGTGAGAAGGAATTTGGGAAAAGGGAATAGGAAAAGGGAATGGGAATAGGGAATGAGAAAGGAATGGGAAAAGGAATGGGAAAGGGAATGGGAAAGGGAATGGGAAAGGGGAAAGAGGAAAGGGAATGGGAAAGGGAGCGAGACAAGAGAACAGGGAAAGGGATAGGTAATGGAAAAAAGGGGAGCGAGAAAAGAGAGCAAAGAAAAGGGGATGGAGAATGAGAACGAGGGACTAACGAAAAAATCAGAAATGCGGTAAATGGAGTAGGAACACAGGAAAAGGGAAGAGGGTTAATGGAGTGAGAAAAAGAGAACAGGGGGTAGAGAATGGGAAAAAGGGAATGTGTAACAAAGAAAGAAAGAGAACAGGGAAAAGGAATAGGGAAAGGGAATGGGAAAAGAATGGAAAGGGAATGGGAAAGGGAATGGGAAAGGGAATGGAAAAGGGAATAGGAAAGGGAAAGGAATAGGGAAAGGAAAAGGAAGACAGGAAAAGGGAAATAGTGAAACGAGAATTGAGAAAAGGGAATGGGAAAAAGAGAATATGAAGAGGGGTAGGGAATGAGGAAAATGGAAACCGGAAAGGGGAACAGTGAAACAAGATTAGGGAATACGGAACAGGAATAAGAGAGGAATAAGGAAAAATAAAAAGAGAAAGGGGAGAAGAAATAAGGAAGTGGGTAAACGGATAAGGCAGTAGAAATAACGAAAAAGAGGAAAATTGGGGAAAAGAGGGAAAGCAGAAGGGAGTTAGAAAAGAAAATGGAGAAATGGGGAAAATAAAAAAGAATAAGAGAAAAGGAAAAACTGAGAATCAAATATTAAAAATTGTATTTATATTACAATCAAAGAAAACCACAGCTTCAAGCTCTTAATTCAAACGAAAGAAAACAAAAAAAAAAGCAAAAGAAAAAGTGTCAACACTTTTTACATAGAATATATGTAGGTATACAAGATAGTTTTGGTTTCATATCAAGGCAACCGAATTATTCGCAGAAAAAAAAAACACAATTTCTGAATTTTCTCAAACTTCCGTCGACCCAAAAGTAAACAACTATTTAAATATAGAAAAAAAAGTGACCGCCTTAGAAGATTAGAAAGTGCATTTTACCCATCTAAAAACCACACCCAATTTATTTGTTTATTAATATGACGTAATAGGGCATCAACACTATTATCGAAATGATTTAGTTCGTTGAACTCTTCTCCTATCCTACAGCCGTGGACCGTAGGAACACTTTCATTGGTTTTCGGCCATCAGAAAACGCTAAGCCAAGGTCGGGACCTCCAAAGCGCACCTAGAACTCGGTATATTGGGCATTCGGGCCGGCGTGCATTTCCTAGATGTTCATTAACTCATTTAAGAGAAAGGTTAACGAACCCCGAATGCGCACAAGAGAGAAGTGACCGAAACTGCCCTCGTAGAAAGAGCATTACATCATCGCTAACACTCTATTACCTACCGTTTCGTAATGGTGAAGATTTAATTGATAATTACCGTTTTTTTTTTCGGATTTAGATGGTTGTTAAATCTTTTTTTTCTCTTTTGCAGAAAATGTGCGGAGAATCTTTACGACTTGCTGAAGCCGAATGGTGATATGCTGTTGACATTCTTGGCCAGCAATCCGATATTTGACGTCTATGAGAACTTGTCCAAGTATCCGAAATGGTCCGAGTACATGTGGGATGTTGACAAATATATTTCGCCCTATCACCATTGCAGAGAACCGGAAATCACCCTTTCCAAGACGTTGAAAGCAGCTGGATTTCAAGTGGATACTTGCAAACCATCGACAGAGTTTTTGTCTACCCCGATTTACTATTGTGGAGAAGTAGGTTTTATTGGGATTTTTATTTATACTTTCCTTGGACCGGTCCTATAAATACAGCGTAAAAAGATTCGGTAGATTCGTTAGCCTTGTTAATATTATTTTTTTGACGAAAATCTTGAAGAAATTTAGCAATTTGTGATCTGAGAGTTTCAAAATTGATAAAACACAGCATTATTTGGTATTTAAATAAAGAGTTACGCTTGTATTGTTTTGAAACAACCCTAACAGCCAGAAATATTACATAGATATTTTTAAAAATATATTTTATAAATATTTTTCGTGAGAGGTTTTTGAATATATTTTTCATATTTTTTTTAATATAGATAAAATATTCAATTAAAATATTTATTCCACATTTTAAAATGAATGTAAGCGCTATATTTTTTCTAAAATATTTGTAAAATATTTATATGAAAATTGAGAGCTTTTATGCAATCTATTTAATTTGTCAAAATGAACTAAAATTGTTTCTGCATATTAGAATGTATTAACGTCGATAACGAAAAGTTGAAACATACATAGAGTTGTCTAAAAGGCAAGAACTTGTTTTTTCACAACTCACCATACAAGTTAATAATCAATAATTCTGGCATCTTTAAGACATACTGAAGTTTATCAAATTATACACTATTTTTTAATTGAAGTCTTCTAAATAAAAAAACAAACCTATTATTATCATTTTATTTGAATTAAGCCAATAAAAATGAAAAATACTCATTTTTAATTCTAGCCCTTGGCTGGTGCCAGTCACAACCCTATGGCTTTTTCATATCTTCGGTAGTGGCGCTCTCATGGCGTTTCCTTGTGGCCTCTAAAACAATGCCAATTGTATTAGATCATACCATGAATAAAACATCGTACAACATTATCAACACCTACTAATACATTTGGAGCATTTACAATAATTGGAGTGGTAGCTACATTCTAATACTTACGATACTTATTTTTACTTTAGGTTTGTTCGTTGGTGTTGCACCAATTACACTGATGCATATTGTCTCTTTCTCAGATGCATAAAGAGTAAATCTTTTATCCTGTTTTAAGTAGGAGTCAGTGTGGAAAGTGTAGCACCAGCGAACAAACCTTTTATTTCATAATATTTGAAAACATTCTCCGTACAAACAATAAAACAACACAACGTATTCTAACCTCTATTTGAGGTTATGACGCTTATCTACCGAGATGAATCTCTTAAGCAAATCAACTAGCAATTTTATCTAGTAGATACAGTACATATATGATGCATAAAATTCCTACAATTATATTATTAAACGATTTCTGTACATAGCGATATTGAGCATTCTAATTATCTTATAAATGCATGTTCAAAGTTTTGCTTACCTCGTAGTCACCACAAAAACTAAAACACACCCCGCAACAATTAATTACACAGTTAACCCTAATCTGTCCTAATCGTATACTATTATAAACTATAACATGTAACGGACAAACGAATGAAAACGTTGATGATACGCACGTGCGCGTATGCATTCTATGTACCTAATCCATAGACGCATAAACAATACTAAATAAATCTAATAACACCGGCACCGTAATGAATAGAGGTGTTGTGTTGACGTTCGCAACTTACAAATATTACAAATACAAAACGCAGATATATTAATAGTTACAGCGCTCAACTTAGATACTAATTAAATCATATTAGATATATATTATCTAATTTAATCTTTAAACTATCATTTTAAATAGGTACATACCTACTTAATATGTATGCATATTTTACCCATCTTATATTATTCGTCCTACGAACCAAACGTACAAAAGCAAAAATTCAATCTTTTTTTTATATGAAATAAATATTTTTACAGAAATACAAAGCAAAATATTCTTGCAGAGTTATGAAAAATATATTGAGAAAACATTTGCAATAAAATATTATTAATGCTACATAACATATATATTTTCTTAAATGTTTTCCTAATATATTTTATGCATATTATATTAATATAACTAATATTCAAGAAAGATTTAATATTTTTTTAAATATTTATAAAATATGAAATAAATATAGTTGGTCACTGGGAAATCGTTTATTGCACGTTTTTACAACGATATATAATTACAATGCTTCCAATTTTAAACAATCAGAGAAGGGGTTTTGGAGGCGCTCTTTCAAGGCCTGTAGTGCTGAGTTATTATTATTATTAGCGGTTCTTCTCAAAATAACAGTTGATTAGTGGAATATTTATAAAACTTTATCAACATTGACGTTTCAATATGTCTTAGAAATGCATTTTAACATCTGTAGATAATCCTACTGACTGCGCCAATTATTAATCACAATATCCTATACCTATTCCTTTCATGCGAAAGTTACAAGCTACTTCCGAGGAATTTGAACACTAAAAACGAACATTTCTTTCTTCTTTCAGAAGCCATTGCTGCTGTGAGTCCCTTCCTAGCGCGCATACCCGAGCACTTAAGGAAAGAATACGAGGCAGATTTCTTAGAGGAAGTAAAACAGATGAATTGCGTCTCCAGAAACGAAAATACCAATGAGGACAACGTATTGACGCGCTATAAGTTATTCGTGGTGCACGCACACAAATAAATGAAAGAAAACTATTCTTGAAGAAGCAGAATTAAATCAAACGTCATTATTTCCAAAGTATTAAAGAACCAGCTAGATTTTTTTTCTTTTTTTCGGGGCATTAGAAAGGAATACTAGGGATCTTCTCTTCTCCGCCTGTTTTTTCGTACAAACTCTACCCTAATAGCCAAATTTAAATTTCCCGCCACCATTCTTAGTAACTTCAACGTAAAGACATTAAAATAACTATCAATGAAGAACAAAGTAGTAGGTAATTTTATGTTTCGACGTTGAAGTTACTAAGAATAATTGCGGGAAATTTAAATTTGTTTGAGTAACGACTCGAATATACAAAAAAAAAAATGCGATGTGTGTTATTTATACTAATTTTTAATACTAATTGTTAATACTAATTGTTAGATGGCGTAAGCGTATCCAAGTACAAATTTTTAGTACGTACTATATTAATTTATAACTTGTAACTAACTTAATCTCAGGGTTTAGGAGCTTTATAAATCTTTCTAAGCTATAGCAATTTGTGATTTATGTGATTAATATACTTGTGTCTACTGTAATTATCTATACCTCATTTTCTCGTTATAAAATATATATTTTTTTATTTTAAGTCTAGATGTACCTGATGAAAATCATCATTATTTTTATAAAATAATAGATATAGAAATATAAAGAATAAAAATTAACATTAAGAAAAACTTTCTTTTGTAGAACTAATTATTTCTAAATTTAAAATTCCCGCCCACGTCAGGGTAACAGATAAGGGTTGACTTGAGTTGTAAATGCATAAAAAAGTACATAAAAAGAGCAGCGTATGTAAGATATTGAGAAAAGCAACATACGGCGCGCCAATAAATTGGAAATTGAAACAGAATGAGTTCAATTTTCACATTTCAACCCTATCAATTCGTTCATTGTAAAATAAGAAATTATGCATGTGAAACAGTCACAGAAAAAATCCTCTTTTTGTCATCTTTGTCAATTATTTATCATTAGTCTTTGCTTGATACAAAGAGCGTACCATGAGATATCAAAATGAAGTTGAAGTAAGTGTATGAGTCGTAACATTAATCGAACAAGGACACAGCTTACGTCATATCGCAAGATAATTTGATGTGAGCCATTCTGTCATGTGCTGGGTTTGAAATTGATAGTTGAAGACAGGAAGACATGTTAAAAAAGTTAGCCAGGGTCTTAAACCTGCGACCATGACTGAGCAAGATAGATATTTGTGCAAATGCCATCTACTGGTAGAGACTTGCAGAGTGAACTTATAAAAGCAATGGGAATTCAAATTTGCACAAAAACCGTGCGAGAACATGATCTTAGATCGAGGAGACCAGCTCGGAAATCACGGCTGATTTTAGTTCACCAAATTGTTCAACACTATGTAAATTGGGAAGTGTAGCAGTGGTCCTGAGTGTTTTCGGTTGACACGTTGTGATGGGCGTCTTCTAATTTGGGCGCGTACAGGAGAACACAATCGTGAAGGAATGGTTCAGGAAGTGAATAAGTTTGGAAGAGGATCTGGCATCGTGTAAGCTGGAATCTCACTTCATACTCGTACAGATTTTGTTTCTATGGCAGGGCAAATGAATGATATGCTACCTGCTAGAGCTTTTATAAGCCCTAGATTTCTGGTGCAGCATAATCATGGAAAACCACATGCAGCAGATCACACAAGACAATTCCTGAAAGTACACCAAATTCTAGTTATGGACTAGCCACCTCTTAGCTCAAATCTAAATCCGGTCCAACATTTGTAGTACCAGCTAGATTAGAAGACCAAGAGTGGCTCCAGAAACTCAACAGCTTTTGGTGGCATTGTAAAAACGTATGCCTCAAAGGTGTGGGGCGGTCATTCAAGTTAGTCACAAAAGTATGTCACAGATAACAAAAAAAAAATTAAGTCAGGGTTGCTAATAGACGCACGACAAGTTTTTCACAAGGTTAAACTCACACTCATCAGACATACAACAACTATGCTTACGAAAAGTTTGCGACAATTGATGCCCTCTAGAGACCTCTAAAATATTTTAATCCCTTTTAAATCACCTCCATTTTTTTTTTTTCTGAAAACCTGGTAGAATAAAATAAAAACATGAGAATGTCATATTTAATAAAAAAAGAACTAATTATATACAAATATTATATTTATAAAAAAAAATGGCTTTATTTTTCATATTTAACTGTGTTGTTTGTTGCCGGCATTTTCTGTAATTAAAAAAAAGTGTCAGAAATGGAGAAAATAAGAGAAACACTTACCGATTTTCCAGAAGTCGACAAAACAGACGTGTGTCTAATTGCTATTTCCTCTATCTTCCTCACACTAGAAAATATCCTCATATATGTACCACAGTTAATATATTATATTATTGTTGCTACCAAAAAAAAAGGTTTATGGAGTTTTTATGCATTTTCATAATGATATGACTCACGTCTGCGTTTGATTTATTTATACACGATTAGATTAGGATCATGAACTCTAAGACATTTTGGGAGCAACAGCGCGTATCAAATCACAAAAAATGTAGAATTAGGTAGTGCGTACTACTGCCTGTAAGATATTTTAAACCGTTTTAAATTAACTAAAACTGAAACACACACGTGCCTACCCACTTGGCAAAATAACATGACTATAACGTCGTCTAAATGTTATCTTGTAACGCGAAATGTTACAAAAATATATACAATGTACCACATGCAGTAACATTTCTACGACTGTTTAATGTCCCCTAAGCGATGTTACGAAACAATATTCCCAGTAATGTTAATACGAGGTCTTCGAGTAACATTACTTTAACATGCGATTAATGTTGAAGTATAGCTCTCTCCCTAACATTTATCATATGTTAAAGAGAAATATGATACAGTGTGGAATTAAATGTTCTATCAATATATCTACACTAATGTTTCTATTAGGATCTTTTATTTACTCCAAAAGTTCTTGCTGCATTATACAAGCAACATGCTGTTGAGGTTTATCGAGAGGTTATATGAATTAATATAAAACGGAATCTCAATCAGTCTTATTGAAATTCAATTTTAATATTATATTTCATGTTACACTCGATAGACGGGCCCCTCTGTTTATACGAATTTATCTTCACTTACTAAAATTACAATATTAACATTAATGCCAGAAAATATAATGGATAAGATATTTTTAAAATATAACATTATAAGTCTTTTTTTGTAGTTATTTTTGCAGATACATTTAAAATGGTCATCATATATCATATAGTTCTATGTAAAAACTAAATAGTAATACTATGAATAATATTATAAATAGCTATTTAAGTAAACGAAATACATTAATAAATACTTTAAAAAGTAAAATGCTGCTTACAGAAGACAATAAAGGCATTTATTGATTAAAAAAAGTACATTAAATCCATTTTAATAAACTTCAGTATTGAAACAGATTAGGGGCACATAAATAACATGAATAGAATCTAAACAAAAACTCACACACATAAGAAAAACGCCCCGAATGCATTTTATTCCTTTGAAATTTTGCTGTTTTTCTATCAATTTTTGTTGTTGCATAACGAAACCATTCCATGACAGTTATTTCGTATTCTGTATCTTGTGAGTACAATATTTCTTCTAATTCTCTCTGAAATTAAAAAAAAAAAAGACAACGTCAAAAATAGAGATCAGAAAAACTATTTTATTTATATAAATATTGAGGATAAGCTGCATATTTTATATATAACACTGTTTATAATTATTGTAAAATTTGTATTTGATCAAGAATTACTATCAATTCTAAGAATGACATTACGTGACATTGCTCATCCTTATAGCACAACAGGTAGGTTTTACTATAACATATATAGGTTATGACATACATACTACATATCTGTCTTAAAGATCTTACCTGATAATGTTGATTCATTATTGATGGGAATTTTTTCTCATCAAAACAATTGCGACGCACAATCCCAAGATGGTCCTATCCACGCCCTGTCCAGTCACAATTGCCGTATATTGTGAAAGAGGGGGTTCACAGATTCACGCCAACTCGTGTATGCCCGGTACGAAAAAACTTGTGATGGCAAGCGATACTAACTTTTAGGCCGTGTTCTCACCAAAAGCAACCAGCGACCGCAACGCAACAGCAACGACACTCGGCGTTAATGTTTAAATGCACGTGTTTCCACCTACTGAAACGCAACTCAACTGCAACGCAACCAGTTGCAAATTGGTTTCATTTAAACATTAGCGCCGAGTATCGTTGCTGTTGCGTTGCGATCGCCGGTTGCTTTTGATGAGAACACGGCCTTACAAGTGCGCAGTGCGCAACCACAACCCCACTAACATGATTATTATAGGCTACAAAAAATGTTAAAAAATTTCATCACCATTATTTACTTTATAGAGAAAATTTGCTGCATTAGTTTTGTGTTTTCAAAATTCTAAATTTGCAGAAACATATATACGTACCTATACCCTACACTTTATAAAATGTAAATATGTTAATGTTACAAGCGCAAATGTTGTAACATTCCTTGTAATGATTCGCCTTGTAAATATGGAAATGTTACAACTAAATATTACCTCAACATTTCTGACAACAAAGTCTTTGTTTTTGCAACATTGTTTTAAAATATTTTTTCCTGATTACATTGAAATGTTACTGTAATGGCCTGTAATATTTCTATCATTATTTAATGTTGCTGTAAAATTTCAGAAACATGTTTTTGTTTAACATCGCTGTCTAGTAAATAATGTAATATTACTGGGATATCTGCAACATTACTTGCCAAGTGGGTAACAAATGATAACGGTCGATGACAAGATGGGGGTAAAACTAAAACAAATCAATAGACTTAATCGATGAACGATTAAGGCCGAATTATGCCGGAAATACACGAGGCCGCCATAAATAATACAATAATCATGTTAGCGTTTTCAATGAGCAGATTCCGTAAATCTTGTTGCCGTAAATGATATTAATAACGTTGTCACAACATTTTACTGTCAAGTTTGTCGTCGACAATTCAAAGTCTAGCAAGTGGGCCACGTTGGGCGCCAACAGCATGCGTGAAAAACTGAAAAAATATTCTCTTTAAATGTGTTTATTTAAACGGAATTAAAGTAGCAAATTAGATGACTGCAAAATTTACTACAAAATTTAAAAGTACATAAGTATATGTATAATCTGTTCAAGATGCAACTGAGGGAAAAAAAAAACATTTAATGAAAGCGTTTTCTTTTTTCCGTAAAGTTGTCTCCCATTGAACTATATCTATGATAAATAAACGATATATGACCATTTCCAAGATTTCGTTGATTTCTTAAAACTATAAATCACATTATAACTATTATTCTTAATATATTGTAATTTACTGGTGCAGTTCGTTTGCATGTTTCTTGCCAAAAAATTACTAATTAGACATGTCATTTTGGAGTTCCCCGTATCCATTTGTTTTTCCCCAACGCATCCTTTTCCAGTGTTGCCAGTTCAATATCAATATTTTTAGTATCTGCATATAAAAATTCAGTAGAAATTAATAAATAAATTTTCCGACAAGCCAAGGAACAAATAAACAAGAACAGCTAGCTAACAAATTGTGACTGCGCGGAATCGCCACTTCTTCTGAGTTTATTCTAGCCAATAAGAAGCCAACCTAGTCAAAACAATTCTTGACAATTATTTGACAGTTTTCGAGATTTTTATAATCTATAAATCAAGCGAGTAATAGCTGCGAAAAGGAACATATCAACCTGAAAAAAAGCAAGTTATTCCATCTAAATTGAAGATTGGCAACCCTGCTAATAATATCGTACGGGTGCGAAAGCCAATCACAGTCCGTCACTGTCATATTCAATTCGACTTTGCGGTTTCTTTTCTATCAAATAAAACTACAATGCTTTTAATGAAAATAAAACGTTTATTGTTGTCGTACGGTTTATAAAACGTCGTTCTTGGACTTGGGTTGCCCGCAACACCGCCTGTATCATATGTCGTAAGCGTAATCGTCGTCGAATTCGTCCGGGGTGCAGAAGAAGAACTCGATCAAATTCAAAATCGGCCCCCTGCTGAACGGATTGAAGTATTTGCCGCGTTTGTCCCGCAGGTAGGAGTACTGTTTGTAATTGAACATCTCGTTGGTGGTCAGGTTCATGCACGCATGTAATACCTGCAAATCAATGCGTAAATTTTACAAAAACATCTCGACTAAACAGGGGCTTTATCAGAATACGGAGAGCTACATTTAGGAATGCGGTTAGATGAGGCATATTCTCATTGTTCACCTTTGTATTAATCTCAAATATTATAATATTTGTTCGCTATTTTCTTTGCATAATAAATTCAATATGCTTATATAAAGTAAAAATCCATTTTGGTAAGGAAAAGAATTTGAGCTTTGTCCCTATCCCTGTCTGGTTCAAACATATTCCGCCCATCGAAAGTAAGTAAATTATACTCACAAGAGAACTTCGCGAACTGTAAATCGGGGATTCTAATAAAATTTCACCAGTTTCTAGAACCCTATGGAGTGTTACTCAAAGACACTTTCTATTGCTGCGGAACTTCAACTTTAGGGGGTACAATTTGACTTTGAAATCCGCCCCAAATTTAGTTTATATAAAATAACTTTTAAACGGTGAGAGATAGAAAAAAGGTTCCAATGGAGTACTTGCAGCGATTATGTAGCCCTTTCAGTTGATATTGCTATTTATCTACAGGGCGTTACAGTAATTCTACTACGCTGTTGAATATACCCTGGGTTAGAATGACAAGACCATCTGTATGCCGCAAAGTTTTATGTCTTCATTATCCTGCTTTACTAGTAGATCATCCATGACCAAGTTCCATAACAAAGGAGATAAAACTCCGCCCTGCGGATGTCTTTCGACCCTCACTAGCAGTGTCTCTCCCATGATGGAATATAATATCAAAAAAATGGACAGAATAGAAAGTGGTTCTTTTAGACACATCCTATGATTAGATACATTTAAAAAGAAAGAAAATTTACAAGATGGATTGAATTATCATTATTATTTTTATTATAGTCTCGAGAAAGCGATATCTGTTTTACAGCTTGAGATCAAGTGACTTTTAAAAATTAAGCTCTTATTTTATGTTTAAAAATAATCAAGTGAATGTATAAATAACAAATCAAATTATATTAATTGCTGGGTTATTTCTATTAAATTTTATTTACTTTATTTGTATATAATTTATTTTTAAAATAGGAAATGTATTAGAAAACAAAAGAGTAATACTTCATAAGTTCATTACCTTAATTCAATAAATATTATTATTATAATTACCCACAGGTAAGAAACATCGTAAAATTCGTGTTCCTAAGAAAATCACACATATCCTGTAGACGACGACATTAAATATGTCGGCCAGTGTACAAAACGTGAAGATAAAAACTTGTATAAATAAAAATATACGTTATAAAAGAAAATTAGATTTGTAGAATCTCCTGAATTGAGTAACACTCTCTTTCCACTCTGTTATATAATAATAATAAAAATAATAATAATAAATTTATTCATCCTGAAGATCCCCCAGGATACAAGCGAGTCTATGGCCTTATGTAATTTCTTTTCTAGTAAGATGTTTGTGGCAGTAACCATTTCTAAGAAATAATTCTTTACTATAGTGAATATATGATACTGCTTATAGAATATACACAGACGCTAAGCTAAGAATGCCTTGTTGTTTAAATTGTGATCTGCCACTCTCACTATAATTTATGTTGCACAAAACTCTAATTGCCCTCTTTTGAAGCATGAATACCCTATCTGCTTCCGTCGATGTTTCCCAGACAAGTAGACCATATGATAAAAGAGAGTGAAAATGAGAAAAATATACTGTCTTTACAGTCACATGAGTCGCATGCTTGACTCTTCTAATGGCATATATGGCTGCTGAAAGTCTGCTGCATAACTTATCCACGTGGTAATGCCATTTTAAATTACTATCAATAGTGATGCCCATAAATTCCACGTTTTAGGATTCAACATTGCGAGTTCTAAAAGTAATTGAGTTGGTTTTGTCTTGGTTTAATTTTTAAACTATTTGATGTAAACCAATCCTCTGCATTTCTGATAGCTTTCTCGGAGTTTTCACGAAGACCGTGAGCATCTTCTGCCTGTACCGATAAACACAAATCTCAAGGGCATCAACATTACAAGGGATATCGTTTATATAAATTATAAAAAGCAGAGGTCCGAGGATCGATCCCTGAGGCACACCATACTCAACGCATTCAAGGTGAG
This sequence comes from Protaetia brevitarsis, assembly GCA_004143645.1. Lineage (NCBI taxonomy): Eukaryota > Metazoa > Arthropoda > Insecta > Coleoptera > Scarabaeidae > Protaetia > Protaetia brevitarsis. The sequence continues at coordinate 183,805 of RXPK01000007.1, forward strand.
AGCGTGAGTTATTCCAGTTTGTTCTTCCAAACAGGTAAGATTTGAACAAGTCAAGAGAGTTTCCCAGTATACCATAATACTGGAGCTTTTCCGATAGGATGCAATGATTGACCGAGTCGAAAGCTTTTGTTATAATAATAATAATAATAATTTTATTAGTCCATTTAGATCAAAAAGCATTGACATAGGACAAACCAAAGAAATGGGAGAAAATAAGAATACAACAAAAAAACAAGAAGCAAATATAAACAAATTCTTATGAAAAATAGAACATAACATAAACTGTGTTTTGAATTAATAGTAAAAGAAAAACGAAAAAATCTATTGAAAGTTATCATTAAGGTATTCGTTTACGGAGTAATACGCTTTCTGAATTAATAATAATTTTTACTCTCTTGTTGAATAATCTAATGGAGTTGATGTTCTTTATATCTGCTGGAAGATGGTTGTATAGTACAATGCCTTTGTAAACTGGATTTGCTTCGAAGTAAACTAATCTATGCTTAGGAATTTGCAGGTCGTGGTTAAATCTGGTATCATACGTGTGTATATCTTTCAGTTGTGTGAATTGTGCAATATGTTCTTTAATGTATACTATACATTTCAAAATATAAGTGGCGGGTATTGTGAGTAAGCGATGTTGTTGGAAAACGTGTTTGCAACTGTCTCTATAACGTAGTCCAAATATGCACCTAATGGCTCTCTTTTGTAAAACCAATATTCTTTGTGCTGCAGAGGCACTACCCCAACAAACAATGCCATATGTCGCTTTTGCCATGAAGTTGGCATGGTAAAATGTTAAACAGGTGCTAGCGTTTGCGATAGCTCTTAGTCTCCGCAGAGCGTAACAGGAACATGCAATTCCCTTGATGAGAGCATCTATGTGATTTTCCCAGTTTAGAGACTGATCCAGAGTAATACCAAGTAGTTTTGCCGACGTGGTTTCTTCAATAGATTTATCTGCCATTTTAACAAGTATGCTTTTGTTTATTCGGGTACTTGATGTTGAAAACTGTATTGTTTTTGTTTTAGCTGGATTCATAGAAAGGCCATTTTTAGAGAACCACTTGCCTATATCGTTTATTTGAATCGAGCAACTCTGGGACAATTCTGTTACATTTGACTGGCTATTGATAATAGTGATATCATCCGCATACATTACAAGTTTACTATTTTCAGTGTTCAACTTGAGGTCGTTCATGTATATTGAGAACAATAGTGGACCTAATATAGAACCTTGAGCCACACCAGCGCGTAATCGGACTTTATTAGAATAAATCTGATCAAGTTTTACTACTTGCTGTCGGTTTGTAGTATAAGATAGTAACCAGTTCTTGCAGTTCCCTCTAATTCCAATGTCTTCTAGTTTCTCTTCTAGTTTATTATGGTCTATGCTGTCAAATGCTTTAGTAAGATCTAGTAATGTAGTTAATACAATCTCTCCATTATCAATCCTCCTATATAATTCATTTAGAATGTCAGTAAGAGCCGTTATGGTCGAGAATCCCTTACGAAAGCCATGCTGTTTGGAGGTTTATCAAGTCAAACTTGTTTAAGAAGGATATCAGTCTCTTTGCCATGATCTTTTCCATTATTTTTGATAGGATTGATTGAAGTGCAAAGGGCCTGTACTTACTTAGCTCCTCTATGTCACCCTTTTTGTGAACGGGAATCACTTTGTTAGTTTTTAAACAATTCGGAAAAACTCCTGTCAAAAAAGATTCATTTATAACGTGTGCGAGTGGTGATGAGATGTAATGTATACAACATTTAATTACATTTGTAGGAATTTCATCATAGCCTGCCGTTTTCGAGTTATTTAATTCTGATACAGTGTTTATTATTTCATTTTCAAGAACGGGTTCCAAATATATAGTGTGATTACACGTTAAATCCAGAAGCGTTCCTTACGCCCAGGCATCTGAATCAAGACCATTATTAATATGTTGAACCGTTTGTGAGATCCCAGTAACTGTCGAACATCCATTCCTGTATCCATGCTGATTAGAGAAAAATTATTTCTTGTGTTCGAAGCAGTTGGTCAGCCTGGATGCAATTGCTTGTTCAAACACTTTGGACATAGTTGGCAAGATACTAATAGAGCAACGGTTTTCACATTTATTTTTATCACCACTCTCGAATATAGGAATGAATGAGGAAAATGATTTTGAATTATCCAAACCATAATTGTGTAGAAGTTTAGAGTAAGCAAGACTTGTACGTGCTCGTATAGCTGCTATATCTTTGCCCATTTCGTAAAATATTTGGTTAAAACATCTGCGGACAAGAAAGAACTGGCCTTCGGGTTTTATCTCGTTGTTGATTGATGATGACGATCCACTTTAGTCATACTACTTACTGGATTTCTCTATGAATGTAGTATTATGTGTTGTTGTTTCAAATTTGTCACTTTTGAGATGTAGTCTTTTTTATGCTGCGATATATTTGGTAATTAGAACCATTTTTTGCTGTTTTTGTTACTATCGCCCAAGCATCTAATATGTTCTTTGGGAGAAGAATCTAATCATTTCTAATTCTTTGACGCTTTTATTTTTTATTGTTTATTTCAGGAAAACACACTCATAATGACAGCTGCTGAGCAGGGAAAGTGTCATAAAACTAAAAATCATCACCCAACCGTGACTCGATAATAAGTATTCACAAAAAGGGCTGAGAATATTGAAGCAAGTTTGGGATAACTTCAAATTTCTTTATGCTTTGCTTTTCGTTTGCTCCAAAGATTTGACTGACAATACTTACTGATGAACACGTCAAAATCCATCCCAAGACCGAAAACACGAACGCCTCCAGCAATCCCAAAACGTACATAACACCAAACCCTTCGATCGCTATACAATAGGTGGCGAAATATATTGTAAACGAACAATTGATGGCCACGCTCATCACGAACAGGAAGAACCAAGTGCGGTTCTTCAATCCCACGCAGTTGTAGATGAAGGGGCAGTGGTGGTCGAAATAGGAGACGCACCTATTGCATATTCTGCAATGTTTAGCTCGCAGCGGTCTCAAGCACCTGCAAGTATGGCAGAGACGGTTCAGAATTAAATTACGTTTCTTCCATTTATCGAAGTAGGGGATCTGTTTGATGGCGCGCGTATACGAATCGGTATTCGTCGGTATGTAACCCGGATTCTTCCGATTGGCTACCACCCAACAGACCCACATGACGATGTTCCAGTAGATGAAGCAGTAATGGGATCCGCGCAAGATGTTCCAAGTGATTGGAACGCACTGCCAAAATAGTAAGTGTGTTTTTTTATTCGCGTTAATTAAGCTATCAGAAAACGATCTTACCCTAATTATATACATAGGGTAGCCCCACAGCAGCACAGACACCATGAAGAATAGAAGTGGGGCTTTGGAATTGCCAGCTTTCCCAAACAAAAGTCCCCAGATCTCGCTGAGTGACGGGAACCAACTTGATCGCCTTTTCTTCTCAATTTGAAGCACCTGGACTATATCGCCGTGACGATGGCTCTGCGCCAGCATCAATGGGGTCTTATCATTCTTATCCAGCGGTTCCAAATCTAAATTATTCTGAAACAATCGGAATTTACGTGTTACACTGATAATGGTGACATAGCTGCTGGCTTTGCTTCTTGCTTCAAAGTGAAATATATGACAGGACACCAATATATAATGTAGTGAGTGATGAGGATATTACATCGGAAACTTTTGATGTAGGTGAGATAAGTTATAAGGAAATAAGACCATGAATAATGCAATTAAAATCAAAAGCTTCTCCTAGAATTGAAGGCATTCCGAACTATGTATATAAGACCTGTGTTGACTTTTTAATTGCTCCAGTGAAACATAACTTTAATTTACCCTTGCGAAGTAACCCTTTTCCTGATGAATGGAATGAATTGGCAAAGATCATGTGGTGACTGATTAGCGACCAGTCTCCATATTGCATGCTGTTACGATTTTTTTTTTTTAATATATGATCAACTTAAATTTAAATTAACAGATTGTCAACATGGATTTTATAAAGGAAGATCAACTGAGACAAATCTCTTAGTGTTTTCACATGATGTGTCATCAGTAATGGAGAACAGATCGCAATTAAATGCTATTTATGTAAGAATTAGAAATTCCAGCCTGTATAATACAAAGTATTTAAATTTATTTTATTAATACGTTAATGATAGGTACTGCGGCATTTGTTGAAGCAGCGTCTACTTGACTGACGGAGGAAAACACTGTTGGAAAGCATCTTTGGCTACTTCTAAAACCAAACGCTACTGAACAAAAAGATTGTTTTCCAACAGTGGCTCGGCGGTCAAAAGAACAGGAGGGGTTATCTGTGAAATGGGATTTGGTTTTGTCATGAATGAATTTGGGCTGACCATCCCCTAAAAGTTTCCAGATAAGAAAACCCGTTTCGTTACATTTATATTGGTTTTAATAAGGTCTTTGATAAAATAAATCACCAAATTCTCTTATTTAAACTATAGTCTATTTTTAAAGTGGAGCGAAGAATTTCTGAACATACCCCAGGCCCAAATCACACTCACGAAAATCTTGAAAACAAATTACGAGTATATCTGTTAACTATTGCCGTAGAGCTCTGAAAAGAACTGGTAGAGTATATAATGAAATAACGGAAAAACAATAGAAACAACAACAAGGCTTAACCACAAACAATGTCAGTTGACGGAATCTGAGCAAGTTTGATACAATGTTATTTGGCCTTGCTTTCAACCAATGAGAATTCACTGTCCATGTGGTCTGTTCAGAAATTCGTCGCTCTACTTTAAAAATAAACTATAGATAGAATGGGTTTTTCTTGTAACATGATTATTTTTATTTTCATTTCTACTTGTGACAAATTTTGTTTTATAAGAACACACAATCAGAACCTTTTCTAGTAACATCCGGAGTACCTCAAGGTGGTAATTTAGAGCCTCTATTATTCACTCTGCTTGTAAATAATCTACCGGAGATTTTTAAAATAACTAAATGCCTTCTATACGCAGATGTCTGCAAGATTTATGCTAAAGTTAACGCCCTCATTGATCCACTGGATTTACAATATGATTTAAGTTGATCATTTGTTTGGTGTCAAATCAATAAATTGAGTCATAATATAGAGAAATGTGCTGTTATGAGTTTCACGGGGAAGAAAATTCCTTGCATCTTTAATTACATATTAAACAAAATAGATCTCGGACGTAAAAAAAATGCATTAGAGATTTAGGTATGATTTTTGAATCAACATTTTACAACTTAAAAACAATGAAAGCTTTCAGAAATTTAGGTTTTATAAGAAAGAACACTTCACATTTTTATATTTTAATTCCATAGTGAGATCGAAGCTGGAATTTGTATCGTCAGATTTGGAAAATTTTTCAGAAACTCAAAATGTTTGCGCGTCCGCGTCTTAAATATGGACAAGAAAATTTGATAGAAACATATTTAGTTAAGAACGATTGGATTTGCGGTTACGACCAAAAGCAAACTGTTTTTTTTTTTGTTTTCCTTGCGTTTTATTCGGAGGAGAATTAACAATGGCAATGGTCCAAGTATCGATCCTTCGAGAACCCCGTACTTGATCCCTACAACATCAGATTTCAAGTTATTCCATTCGGTAAGTTGTGTTCTGTTATTAAGATATGATTTTATAAGAAGCAGAGGTGTTCCTCTGACACCGTAGAACTCCAACTTGTTTAATAAGATGTCGCAAAAAAAAATAAACTCCACTTTGCCATATCGTTAAATCGCGATTGTAATAATGGCCCTTAGCAATAAACTTTTTTCTAGAGAGATATGGAAGTATCAAGTTATCTTTAGCAAGATTTTTCGGTTTTTTTTTTTCTTTTTCTTGCCGGACAATCTATTTCTGTTGGCCTTCGTCAAGTCCCTTAACATTTACCATTATTTATATTAATTATATTAAAAACATTTGTACTAACATATATCTTGCAATAATAGAAATATTTTTTTTTTGTTATGCTTTCTTCCAGTTTTTAAATAAAGCATTTATAGTTAAAATTATAATAATACATAATTATTAGGTTTGTAATTTATTAAAGAAACAAATAAGAGCATCTTACCTTTTCGCATAGTAATTTAACGCAAATCACACTGCCAGAAATGCATGCCAAATGCAACGGCGTCGATCCAAAATAATCTGGAGCGGACAAATCAGCTCCAGAATACATCAACAGTTTCATGACATCGACATGGCCCTTATATGCCGCCCAATGCAGGCTGTATCTCCATTTATGTCGACTAAATTGTTCAAAGCGCCCATTCCCAGTAGAAACGCCGCTGTCGCTGTACGTCCGAACATACAAGCCGTCATCAGCGGTGTCAAGCCCTTAAAATCGGCGGCATTGACGGCAACGCCGGCTTGTAGAAGCACCTGGACTACGGCTGAATGTCCTTTACGACATGCCCAGTGTATTGGACGAGGTCCTTGCGTTCCCAGGCAAGACATGTCGACTGGAGCGTTCTTGTCCACTAGGTATCGCATGATTTCGACGTTGCCATCCAGGGCGGCCCAATGGGCTGGCGTGTAACCCCATTCGTCTCTCGCACGTAAGATTTGAATGCCGGATTTTTCGACTAGCTCTTCAACATCGCTCACCTCACTAGAAAAAAGGTTTTTAGGGGTCTTAATAAGGAATTTCAATTACTTTTGATAGCAATACAAATTAGAACACACTTATTGTTAGTCCACATATCAAGTGGCCGGTTTAAATGGGTTTCACTGTAACTTCAGTTTAGTTTAGTTTATTTATATCATCATTTCCAATTTATACATTGGTCAGTTTACAATAATATATTTTTTAAATAGATCTGAAAGAAAAAAATTGTATGAATCTGGAATATGTTTCGCAAAAGTAAAATTTTGATAAAATGTAAATCTGTTGTTTTCGACAGGTTTTTCTGTAGTCACAACTTATGCTACGATTTTAAATGACTGAAAATTGTCTTGTTAGAAAAGAGAATGTCAGTTTATTCTTTTTATATATATCCTTAATTATATCCCTTAAGTTTTGAAGAAGGTTTGAAATAGGTAACATGGCATAAGAACAGCAAAATATTACTAAAATGTGAAGTGATTGAATGAGTAAAACTTGAAACAAGGTCGTTTTCAATAGGTTTCACTAAGCACACATTGAAAATTTTCAGTGGTGCTAAAACAATTATCTGATTACGATAAGAAATCTTTTGTAATAAAAAATGGGTGAAAGCTTAACAAGGTATTAAGGGGTCGTTTTACAGTAGCCTGTAAATTACTTTTTTCATTAATAAGGAAACGTTTACCTAATGACAAATGAGAATTTTATCATATTCCCGTAATAAAAATTAAATGAAAGCTGAAACTAGGTAGTAAGTTGGTCGTTTTCAATAAGTTTCACTATAGTGTTTTGGCATCACCATTTTCCACAGATAAGGAACCAATCATCTAATTAGAGGTGAAAACTAGAAGGTAGGTTTGAATTATTTTTCATAATAAATATTAGTTAAAAGCTTAAAAAAGTAGGTGCTGTTGTTAATAATTTTCTTTGTAAGCTTACATCTATTAACATTTTTCAGTCATAAGTAATCAGTCAATGTAATCAAAAAGAAGACTTTTAAAGTGAATCTAAGTTATTTTTGTTTTTTTCAAAATAAAGGCTAGGCGAAAGCTTAAACAAGATATTCGATGGTCGTTTTCGATAGGTTTCACTGTAGTAATATCTGTAATTATAAATTAACATTGTTTTAGGCGACCTTGTCCAAAAATGCGTTTTGTCCTACTGCTTAAAAGCAACCGAAAACTTACCGCTTTTTGGCCGCTTACATTTGTAAAGAGGATTAAACGTCAAATTATATTAATGTCGAATGTTAAAACCATCTATTTGTCATCCATTAGGAGCATTACAAAAGTCAGTACATTGATTATAACTATTATAGTATTATTTTATAGAGAAGATAAAATTCTGTGCATCACTGTCAAAAAGTGTTTTCTCTACTTTCTTAAAATCAGAGCAGAGAAAGCCACTTTTTTGGCCTTGGTGCACAAAAAACTATTTCAGTGATATGAAAAGTAGTGTTTTAAAGTAAAAGAAAAATATAAAATTAATAATATGTAAGGAGTCAATTTTTGCAAGTTTCAGCGTGGAAAATTCTCACATTAACATTATCTAAAGGTACAAAACTGTTTATCACGTTAGAAAAAAAGTCTTGAAATGAATTTAGATTATTTTTCTAAATAAGAAATGGCTAAAAATTTGAAGAAGATATTGGGTGGTCATTTTCGATAGGTTGCACTATATAATCATACCATATTGATATTAACTTTTTTAGTGCTAAAAAAAAAACTTTTACCTATAATCAAAAAAGGATATCATAAAGTGAGTTTAGGTTAATTTTTACAATAAAAGATTGGTAAAGATTTAAACAATATCAGATAGTTGTTTTAACAGTTTTCGCTGTAATCATAATATATAGTAAAACCTCTAAACAGCGCCCAAAAAAAAATTACTGTCAACACTGTCGTTATATGACTCGTTCTTGAGAGAGTTAAAGAAAAAAAACGTTTATTTTAGATATGTATTTGTTCGTTTCCGATAGTAGTTTTCTATCGATTTACAATAAATTATATTGCACATTTTCAATTAATGTTATCCCTTTAAAAACATTTTGTTTAAAAGAATATATTTCTTATATTCGTAAACATTCAATAAATTCGTATATTATTCTTATATGCATCACCTTAAACAATTATTCCATAATTAATTAATCAATTCCAATCACCCGTTTTCGTATTACGAAGGGACAACGTAAGGCTGATCCCATAATTTTATTTGCATTATACAATTATAAAAATGGTGCATATCAAAATTATGGTTTTTATAAATGGAACGTTGTATATTATTAAAATTTACATTTTAAAAAAATTGGTCAATACTTTTGAAGGTCAGCATGTAACAGCAGTGTACGACAATCCTTTGATAAGTTTAACTTCTATATTCAATATCTTTAACCATGAATTTGTACAAAATTGATCTCAACTACACCAATAACTTTAAAAGTTGTTATAATGATTATAATTTGTACTAGTGAGTGAGCCTTAATTGCACACAGTTGCAATTCTTGAATTAAAGAGAATTACATCACAGCAGATAAACTATTCTTTTTATGATTTCGTATTTGATTAATAATTATTTTCACAGCTTTATAGTAAAAAAAATTATGTGATGTTTAAATGTGGCTACTTAGAATCATTTTCTCACTATACATCTTTCATTCATACACACATTTTCACAAAGTTATTTTATTTTATTCTACATTTATTTATATCCCAGTGAACCAAATTTAAATTGCCCGCAATTATTTTTAGTAACTTCAACATTAACGCATGAAATTATCTACGATTTTGTACTAGATTAATAGTTATTTGAATACCTTTAAGTTGAAGTTACTTAATATAATTGCGGGAAATTTGAATTTGGTTGAGTGAGATGTATCTATATTTTACTTTAAATTTATATACAATGTATGATATTTGATATAATGTATATTAATAGTGCAGATTGCATAATTAAATATTATTATTACTAATTAATATTAATCGGTAATGTCCAGAAATAGCCAAATGACAGATATCATTGGTATTTGCACTGTAAACATAATTTCTGCGTGAAATACGAAAGATGTCCTACATTTTTACTTGAGACACGCAATGATAAACGTTGCTAGTACTAAGTGAGTGTCAAGAAGGTTCATTTAATTGCGTAATTGATAACACGAGCGTAATTAATTATTTTCAACAAAACGCACTACATATTATCTTACTCAAAACAAACACATAAGACGGTATCAAAGGAAGCAATATCATCAACCTTCAAATGCATCGGGCACGGGTAGATAGAAAAAAAGAGACCTTGGATATCCGAAAATAAACGGAAAAAAATAATAATAAAAACGCGACGTTTTCTCACCCGGTTTTGACGACATCGAAGATGGCCCTATGTGGGGACTCGGTTACGTCATCCGCACCCACGGTCACATTCGCTTCCCTCTCGTTGACGGCGGTGGTCGGGTGTTCCGTGTCCGCCACCATGCTGCAGAATGTCTGGGGCTGCGCCCATACGCTGCGGGCGGAGCCCGGGCTCGGGTAAACCTTGCAGAGCGTTCTGACGACGTCGAAGGGGAGCCCGCGGGAAATTCACCCCTGAACAATCGATTCGCTGGGATGCGGTGATTTTTCTTGCGTCGCAGTTTATTCAAATTATCATCGGTTATTGCAGATATCGATTTTAAAAATGCTGCGCATGCGTTTCTGTTTGCACCAATTTTTCGCGCGATACCAAATAAGAAGATATTAATATATTTAATTCCAATAAATAAAACAGACAGATATTTTTATAAGAAACCATATATGATATATTAATTATTAATATTAGAACAGTTGCTCATTTTTATTATTTTGGAACTTGTCAAAAGTATAATTCTTTAAATCGCCGGTAGATGACACACTATAATAATAAGTTTATAGTGTTGCCAATATGAGAGATTTTTCCCTAAATGTGAGATATATTTTTAAAGTAAATATTGTTTTAGATAATATCATATGTAATATATGTTGTTCATAAATATATAAGTAATACATTTTTAGGAGATATTATTAAATTAACAATATTCCAGCAAGGGGAAAGTATTTGCTATCGGTTGGCGACATCGTTCAGTTCACGTTTGACACATATTGACGTATGGCGTAATATGTTTTGATTTTTACAGACGATATACAAAGCAATTTCCCCTTCAGATACAGATAAGAAGGGAGCTGTGTGTCGCACAAAGAGATTATTTAAGGTCAACCGTCTTATCTCCGTTCATCGTTATAATTATAATTATTAGAGAGAATGTGTCATCCGAATACATTCATCTGCAATCGGAATCGCATAAAATCCTCCTTACGCGATTTTAACGCATACATTCGCCTGCAAGTACGAACTATGTGAATACAGAAGACTGAATGCGCGACCATCCGAAAAAAACAATGGAATACTCGGTGAATACGCGCCCGCTCTTGCAGCAGGACAGCGACACTGAGAATGATGATATCGTGACACAAACCTATGAGGAGACGACGGCAGTGAAAGAAACCAAGCCACTATTTAGACCACTCGAACCCCAAGACAAGTACAACATGGCTTATATAATATTCTATATAATGGGGATAACGACATTGCTCCCATGGAATTTCTTTATTACGGCAGACGATGTAAGTAGATATGATGCTTTTATTTTTAAAAAATTGACTAAAGTATAAGGAATCTAAGAGAAATTAGTTGTAAAGTGATGTATCAGACACGTTTGATGTTGTATTGTTTATTAAAAAGAAAGGTATTGCTATCAGTGTTAGATTTTAACTAATACTTCATTATTTTTCTTCTTAATTTTTGTATGGTAAAATTTTTTTTACGGAATAATTGAAATTTCAAATTGGTGGTGTTTATTTTACTACCATAACTCATATTTTCTTTATTTTTGTGCAAGGATTTCTTATTTTTCCCAGTATATTACTTCGGTTTTAGTATAATTATGTTGTAATAAACAAAAAAGAGGATAATATTATGAAGATTTTTGCATTTGAAACTGTTTATTAGTGATGGGCATTATCACATGATGGAGAAGGAATCATTCGTTTATCAATAATCATTTGATTATTGACAATCATTCCAGAATTCGATTGTGATGTTTTGATTTTGAATGATCATTTGAACTATGAATAATCATTAGACTATGAATGATAATTCAATTATAAAGGACATGGAAAATGGACATAACCTAAAAAAAAAACTCCTAATTAGAAATAATCCAGTAGGAGACAAAAAGTGACCTAAAAGAATGGATTATATTTATTTTGTCAGGAACCACCCACGCAGATAATGTTTAAACACTTACTTTGCCCAGCCATCTATGCACCTTTTCATTAACTATGCAGGTAATAATTGCATTACTTTACTGAGGTAAGAGAAAATCATGGGAATCAAACACACTCATTCTTTCAAAAAACAATGATATAATCACCTTACATCTAACGAAAAAATCGTAAATTTCGTTAGGAACATGAATATTATTAGATTGCCACAAATGTTAAAAAAAATAACAGATAATCACCATCGACTATTACTACAATGTACTACGAACCTATTCTTTTAGGTTAGAAGAAGAATATAACGCGTAAGTTAACGAAAAAGTTTTTTTTCTTCGTTTATCCCCTTAACAGTTACCTACTTGAAAGTTGAAAGATATAGTGACTTTACTTGACTTCATTTTTTTTTTTTAGATTCAATTTTTATGACACTATAAACATAGAAATGCAATAATTTTTTTAGGCCTAAAAATTAATATTTTCCGACAATTACGAACAGAGTATCAAATACGACAGCCAGAGGACATCCTATTGCTTTAAATTGATATGCAAGTTATAGATTTTCGATACAGAGCCAGCTCAAAGGACTGGCTCGACGCAGATTCTGTGTTACCAAGAGAATTCCTTTTTTATGTAATACTCTTGTTTGTCTATATCTCAACAATAGTTCGTGTGTTTTGTTTGTATATTTTTTATCTCGTTTTCTTAGGGAAAATTCGTACTTTATCGTTGCATAGTGTAACGTTTGTGGGGTCAAACTATTAATACAGGCCATATATACCGTGAGATCGAATAAGACTGTCGTGATCCTACTCCACTTTCCACGAAGATTATATCAATATTTACATCCACAGTTTCGAATGAAGTTAGTTAATAAAACAGAGTAAAGTGCGGTCATTGTACGGTTTTTGCCTAATTGCGCGTATGCAACTTAATATACACTAATGTCAACCCGGACAACGAGTGTAGTGCACCAAAATTGCATCTAAGGTATGAGTCATTCAACTAACTCCCGCGCAAAAATAACGTATATATAATAAACATTTTTCAAAACAGTATATTTCTGATAACAAATACAACCAGGTTTAATTAAAGGTATAGAAGGTTTAAACAATATATATTGTAAAAATACACATTTATGTCATATCTTAACTTATATCAGACATTCTTCATAATTTATACGAGGTACTGAATGGACAATAATGGATGAATGCTTTTCATAGCCATACGGTCTACAACAAAAATATAATATAAATTAAAAAATTGAGAACATGCTTCTTTAACATAATTTACCCTTTAACATACCTTGCACTATGTAGAACATATGTCAAATTTGACAGCAAAATACGAGGCAACGCTCTATTACTAATTTCATTACAATGATTGGGTGATTGCGCATCGCGGAAAGTAGTCTAGGATCAGTGGCGGGATTCAGAACCTCACGATTCGTGTCGAATCGTCAAAATTTTTGTCGACATGTCGAATGGGTAACAATCACGGTATTCAGACATTAGTCGAATTGAATAAACAATCACGTGATATCGACAGATATGTCGAACCGTGTTCGGACAAGCTTCAAGGTTGACGATTGTATAGTTATCTCTTTTCTAATAACTATACCGTTAAATCGGTTGCGTCGAGAATTCTAGATAACTCTCGGCAATTTTGATATGCGCGTAGTATATTTCGACGTACATAATATGTGGATGTAAATATGACAAATAAAAAATTTCCCTCAGCGCATTTCGCATTATCATTAAGTATCCGAAGATTTGCATCACGTATTAGCTCCACATTCTTAGAATAAAACCTTTTTTTATTCATGTAATTATGACCATGGTCTTTTGAGTATTGCAACGTGCGTGCAATAAGTAGCAGCCACAACACCTCCTATTCACCATTATTAAAAAAAAGGAATCTTCTTTTGCTGACAGGCATTCATTGTGCTAGGGAAACATAGTTTTCATCTAATTTCGCTATAGTAATTTGACGGTTTCAAACGCGGCCAATTGACGCTTGACATTTAGTAAACAGCATCAACAACCTCGAAATTACAAAACCTGTTTAAGATATCGATGTTGCCAGTTCTCAAAAGATATTCACATTCGACATAGCTTCTGAATCAGTCGATTCATATTTTGTCGATGTCGAATGAATCGATTCGCGAATCGACTAAAGTTCTGAATTCCAGGGCAGGACAATCATTCTTCATCTCAGTGTATTTAATAAAATGTATTTTTTTTTTCTACACTTAACGTCTATGAATACAAACAAAATTGACAATTAACAATAAGTAATATGAAAGTAAGAATTTGTATTTCAAAATAAACATTTGATCCAAAATGTTTTATGACTATGAAAGTAATGGACTACATTTCAATGTTCACTTATCAGAAAACGATATCGAACTTTTAAATACAGGTATTTTTTTTGTATACCTATTATTTTGGATTTTGGGTGGCAAAAGAATTATCCGTTATCGACCAATTGTATCTTTTTTTTTTTTTGCCAAAAAAACCGCTCACATCAGTACTCACCATTAGATGACGTAATGAAATACATCAACAAACATTTGGTGAATGAACTCTTGTTTTCCTGAAATTTTGACTAAATTCACGCTAAAGAAATTCCATTGCAAAATGACGCGTCATGCAAAAGCGCTCTCTATGAGCAGTTTTGTGATCTACCGCTCTAAGAGGTGACACCATCTGTCGGCGCAACAAGAAACCCAAATTGCAAGTTTAAAAATACGCTACAATACATTAAATTTAAAAACGGATTGATTTTAAATCATTGTGCAATTAAAAATTATACCATTTTCAGCGCTTTCAGTAGTACGACATCAAACATCTGGTACATCACTATTTTTTACTTAACTTCAGTTTACTCCACAATCCTAAAATACATATATTCTTGCGAATATTTTGTGTTACAGTATTGGATGTACAAATTTAGAGACGTCAATTCCAATTTGACGACGTTTGGAGATCAGAAGCAAAGAACGACTCTGCAAGCTGAATTTACGTCTTATCTCAGTGTCGCCTCTTCGGTTCCAAATATTTTATTCCTAGTCCTAAATACGGCTTTGAATCACAAATTGTCCTTGCAGAAGCGCATCATAGGGTCATTACTCGTCATGCTAGTGTTATTTATAATTACTACAGTATTCGTAAATATTGATACCGATTCCTGTAAGTTAATAATCATTTCGTATACAAATCATTTTTATGTATTGCCAATTTCGTAGATCAAGACGCGTTTTTCGCTATAACTCTAACAATAGTGGTATTATTAAACGGTAAGTTATTACTGATTTAAAATTCTCTTGATTTATTTCTATTTTTTTTTTACGGCAGTAAGTAGTGCAATCTTATCGAGCAGCATTTTCGGAATTATGGGCAAATTCTCGTCGAAATACATAACTGCCACTATCGGCGGTCAAGCCCTTGGAGGGATATTTGCAGCTATAACCCAAATAACAGCGCTGGCTATTGGTGCCTCTTCCGTACACAGCGCTTTTGTGTATTTTATGGTGGGAAATATAATGATACTAGTAACATTAGTATGTTACGTGATTTTATCGAAAACTGTCTTTTTTAAATACCATTTATCGGAGAAAATGGGTCTCACCTTGAACGAATTCCAAAGCGAGTTGGTAAGACCGAGGATTGTCGATCATAAAATCATCTTGAGAAAGATTTGGATGCACGGCACTGGAGTATTTATCGTATTCCTAATTAGTTTATCCTGCTATCCTGGCTTAACCTGTTTTGATAGAATCAGAAGCTCACGGTGCACTATGGAATGGTAAATTCAATTTAAATGTCGTAGAAATCTTTTTATAATAATCTTCAATCAATATTTCAGATAAATACTTCGTTCCAGTAATCGCGTACCTACTATTCAGCACTGGTGATTATTTCGGCAGACTAATCGCTGGGAAAGTACAAAGAGTAAGGCGAATATTACATCTTTACGATTATTTTATATATAAATACAAATTACAGCCCAGGAAAGGCACGTGGCTGATCCTGCTGAATTTACTTCGAATTGTGTTCATTCCGCTTTTAATTTATTGCAACGCTCAACCCAGATCTCAACTTCCTGTTATATTTACCAGAGATTACCAATATATTATAATAGTATTTACGTTCGCTTTAAGTAATGGCTATTTAGCGAATTTAGCACTGATATGCGCTCCAAGGTAACGTATAAACGATGAAAATGCATTGAATAAGTTCATCTTTTTTCTTTTTTTTATTGTTTTTAAGGGTTGTGGAGCAACACGAAAGGGAAATAGCTTCTTCAATGATGACTATATTTTTAGGTGTTGGTCTAGCAGTCGGTTCTGCTATTAATCTATTTCTAGTTAAATTAATATAAGATGTAATAGTTTTAATGTAGATAATGAAATTATGTGATCTGACTTCATAATATATACATATATAAATGTATTATGTAGATGTTAATTGTAGGAAACACTAGTCTTAATAGATATATGAATGTATCATATAATAGATTATCTTTTAAATTTTATTTAAAAATTATTTTTTTTTATATTATAGTAAAAACAAAACATACATTATTATGAGTATTATTTACATTCCCTCTGGAAATACAAAATCGAAATAAGATATTGAAATAAAACGGTTTTCTAAAATGAGAAAAAAAGATCAAAAGTGCAAGCTTAGAGTGTTAGAATTATGTGGGGTTATAAGAAACAGGAGTAATGAAAATAGATTTTTTTGTTTATGAATAAAAAAATTGAAAAATTTAGAAATACAAATAAAATTATTTCTTCAAAGTGTTTTCTTTGCTTCAAAGCTAAAACGAGCTACAAGGTGACATCACCCTTATTGCCCAATAACATGGGTGTCCCACAAGAGTCTGTACTTGGCCCACTGCTTTTTTCATTGTTTTTAAACGACATTTTTTAATTTCTTTGTGATTTCATGGTTGCATGCTATGCCGATGATATCACCGTAATCATTTCGGAAAATGAAAACAATATTGACGCCCTTACAAATATTATGTTGGACAAAATTTATTGCATGCTTTTGTGCTAATAAGCTAGCATTAAATTTAAAAAAAATATTTTATTATAAATTGCTTTTTCAAAAGAAATTAAACAATGAAAATTAGTCTTAAAATGATTTAGAAGAGAATGAGTCAATTTTTTTTTCAAAATTTGCTTATTTTCATAATTTATATATTATTTGCTCATTTTACAAACTCAAAATCAAAATTTCTAAACGTTGAAATTATTTAAATTACCCTAATTAGAAATTACATTTTCATTTATTTGAAATTATTTATTAAATCTTTTCTTTCAATTTACGTGTCATCGTGGAATGATTTTATATGAATCATTGGAATGGAAACCTTTTGTTTGCTTCATTTCATTATATATTTTACTTAGTTTCCTAAATTTACCGAAGCATTTAAATAAACAACAGGTTATATTTATCACAAATCTGAAAAAAATAGTTTATGGACATCAACAAAAACTTGTGCTTCAAAATCCATAATCTAAAATAAACCCAAGTATTAAAAACTAAATAATTAACGTAGAAAAACAAAAAAAATTCTTAAACGCAAAAAAATAAATAAATTAGGCAACCAAATGCACGTCTCATCAGTGGCAATGTAATTGACCTGAGAAAATCATTTCCCCATATTTTCTCTCAATTCTTCTTACAGTATTCCTGAATTTGCGAGAAATACAGTGGGAAAAGGTTCTTCTTGTAATTATGAAAAAGCATCATTCATGGATCTCTCTGGTGTATCTTTGGTTGCGTGCTTTTCAGGTAAACAATAAATAGCCGCTAGTTTTTATAGTTAATATTTCATATTATTCCAGTAAAATTTAATTGGTTGGTGTATAAATAATTATTTTCATTAATATATTAAATAAAACCGTTTATTTCCAGGTTTCTAAACTAAATAGAAAAGATAGTATTACTTTTAGCGCCATCTCTTGGGTTAATGCCAAAAAAAATTGCCTGCTTCAAGACTCGTTTCAGCTGTGAAATTACAGATTATTTTTAGAAGTGGTTGAGAATAACTTTTACAAAAATTACAAGGTTTTTTTGAAATTCTACTAAAATGGCTATGACCTATGAATTTAGCTCGATTTTCCATGGGTTGCATTTATTTTTTTTACACGACAAAAAATAAAATATTGTCAGAATATCAAAGCGTTGTTGGCAAACGTATATTTCAAGTTTAATTAATGCATGCAATCTCCGAATAATTACCTCTGATTGTTGAATTTTTCGAAAAAAAAAAAAGTTAAAATGCTTTTTGTTAAGGAACTGTGATTTTTATCTATCCAAGTTATTTTATAAAACGAATATATAATTTAAAATATTGTAAATTGCCTACACTGTGGACAAGTGAAAGTGTCCCCACATAGTCAATTTAAATTGCCCGCAATTACTCTTAGTAACTTCAACGTTGAAACATAAAATTACCTACAATTTTGTACTACAGTAATAGTTATTTTAATGCCATTACGTTGAATTCACTAAAAATAGTAGCGGAAATTTTAAATTTGGCAATTAGGGTCCGAGGTTGAGTGCCAACATTGCCAACGTAAATTTTGTACTGCCAACTTCAAACAGTTGATTTTGAATAATTTTATACTACATATACAGAATCGTTTTAACCTTACGCCTCATTTTCGAAAATACTATGACATTTCCCAAAAGCAGCGAGTAGAAACGAAAAAAAAAAAAAATTCGTTACTATAAATTAAACAATTTTAATTTTGCTAATTCTTTTTTCTTTATATTTTTTTTTAGGTTATAAATGCATGGTTTTGACATTTTTCACCACTGTAAAATAGTATCTGATAATAGTTAAATTATATTGTGTTATCGGTCATTTGTCGAAAATGTTATTATTACACACAAAAGGAAAATCGTAAATTTCTGGTAACATTCGCATAATTTCTTCCTTTTTACATTGGCATGACTACATCTAAAATCGTTAATTAATCCAACCACTACAACGACGACTACCAAAAGGAGCAAACGATTGTGTTCTCTAACGCTGATATCACTAAACGAAGCTATCGTTTTCTCCCTCCTCCCTCTCTTTTCTTCACCTATTTATCAAGTTATTTTCTAGTGATTTGAGATCATGTCACACGGGTTAGATTATTATTGTAATTTGTAATAATAATAATTTATTATTCAAAGAACGAATTGTTGATCTAATAATTACTAGTATAAACATCAGAGGCGCTAAAATACGAGTTCACCAACATTATAAGAGTTACCGACCCTTTAGTAATTCTTTGACAGATACAAAAATATATGCATTTGGTAAATATTTTGCGAATTATATCGCTAAGTTAACAGTTCTTTTAAGTAATGTCAAGACCCCATTTCGGCTTCCACACCTTTAAAATCGACCTCAATGTGATTTCACGTAATATTCGAGTAAGTACCTGATGCTAACACTGCTACTTACTGCTTGACGAACATAACCTAGATTGTAGGCAATATGTTGCATACGCAGCTTAACTACCTATCTTTAAATATTTAATAAGTGTAGAACCGTAATTTTTAGTACAAAGCAAAATTACTATTATATTTCGGGGTTTATAGTTAAAAGGAATACCTATTGAGCACTGTTAACTTATCAGACCCCTTCTCGATTCGAATCTGACATTTAGTATGGACATATGTTGGAAACATGTAATCGAACATCTAAGACACTGTCTTTTATAACCAGGAATGGCTAACCATTGAGTAATTTTGCTTTGATTACAGCTTAGAATGATTTTGTTCATTTGAAGTTAGAATTTTGTTCGATTGTATGAAATCTGACTTTTTTTGCAATGCATGAATATCCTATTGGGAATACTGGAAAAGATGTTGAAAAGTCCATTATTTTCGATTTTTTTGTGATATAAATATGGTTTCCTGTCGTGTCTCCATCTATTTTCATTCGAACCGTTTCCTTTAGATAACATTGTACCAGTCTTCTCAGTATTTCATTTTTCTCTTGGTTTAATGTTACCTATGTAAATGTCCATGTGTTTATCTAGTTCCTTATTTGGTTATCTTCCATATATTGCTGCATACCTCTTCATTGCCTCTCCTTGGGCACCATATTTGCATTATATTTCTCATCAATCTGCTGCTTATAAACACCTGCAACTTTAATGTTGTTATTTACGTATTATACGTCCAGTTAATCTGAAATCATATACTAATTCAGGTTTTACCATTAAATTCAATATTTTAGCCACTGTTTGTATTGTTTAGTTACTTGTTCCATTATCACGATTTCGAAAATCGCCGATTTTAGTTTCTATGATGTAGCAAATTCCATCCTTTTAAATTGCGATCCTAATAGTTCTGATTGCTTTTCTGACAAATTCAAAACGACAACCAAATCATTTAGGTCTCCTTGAGTTATCAAATGTGGCTTGGTTAAATTTTCTTCAAACTTAGAGTTATCCTCTTCATCAACACATTGACTTGATGGACGCAAATGCAACTGGTATAGGCAATTTTTCACTATGAGGGACTTGCCTCTTAGTTAAAGGTAAATTAGGGTAAATAATTGTGTTTTTTTCTTGAAATTTATACCATTTACGTTAGTAAGACAAAAATAGCAGTCCGAAATGTGACCTCTTGGCTCGGTTCAAATCATGGGTACAACAAACGGCATATGACGGGTTAAATCGGTTAAATTTTTCACATAGGTTGTGCAACAAATAGGAGAGTCTTGATGGGCCACAGCTAAACCAAAATACGAGTGACAACTCTTCAAGACTAGTTTTGTGAAATTTCGTCTTTGTTTTTTGAAAGTCAGTTCACCACAGACATAACAAAAGGAGTTAGAATTGTTGCTACACTTTCTTGACATGTTAACATAGTTGATAAATCACAATATTTTGATGAAATCACAGACAATTAGTTTCATGACTAGAGACCGGATTATATGGAAAGAAAAACTGAATATATGCGCATATATATGCATCGATTTTTGAGAAAATATGCATAAACATGGGGCATATATGCAAAACAATTGCGGCAATATGCAAAATTTTTACATAAAATAAATAAGAGCAGAAATTTAAACATCAACTTTATTGCACAAAATTTTTTCACAACATATTTCTAAAACAATTTATAATTAAATGCTTTTCAAAATTGTGTAAAAGAAAGTTTTGTCTTCTATCAGAATACATATGTTTCGAAATAGAAAAGCTTCTTTCAACATCCACAGATGTAATTGGTGCGTTTTTTAACTTTGCAATACATTCTAAACTAAAATTAAAGTCGAAATCGTTTACCGTTTCACCTTCCAAAATTTTCTTAACTTTCTTCAATTTCAAATACCCCGCACTTTTTATTTATCACTTTTTTAAATTTATCGTATATAGAATTACCTATTGTACCCTTAACCTTCTTACATAGCATATCAAATTCGTCTACTATTTCGACTGATTCCGAGAGCGACATCCCTTGCGTTTCTAGTTTACGAATGGAACTTGAAACAAAGCTATAATTTGACTAATATACAAAGGGTTTTGTAGCAATTCTGTTGATGTTACTATCTTTTTACAGTTTTCTAGAGCAATGCAGTCAGCAGTGATTTCAAGAATTACATTTTTTATTCTTTCAAAATTATCGGCGAAAAAAATTGCAGCCTTTAACCATGTACCCCAATTCGTAATAATCGGTTCAGGAGGCAACTTAACACCGCGAAGTCGCTCCTTATAAAATTGGATTCGTAAAGGTGGTTTTAAAAATACTTTTTTGATATTACTAATTAAATCATTAATCAAAGGGAATTGATTCCTAATGTCTTCGGCTACACAATTGAACCCATGAGCTAATAAACAAGTGGTATGAATAATGTTACTATAATTTTTTTTTTTAAATTTTGCGCGGCTTTTATCATGTATGGTGCAGCGTCGGACAACATTAGTAAAAATTTTTCACAAGGTATACTTCCAGGTAAAACGAAATTTGATAAACCTTCTTGAACGAATTGGGCAATTGTCACATTATTTGTTTTTTGAAGTTCTTTACAATAAATTAAATATGATTTACCTACAATATCTTCGTGAAGAATTCCTATTAACAAAATACTTATCCGTACTTTCATCTACCATGATATAAATAAAATTATTCCCTATCAATTGTTGAATTTCTGCTATTGTTTGCTGGTAACAAGATGTGACATAATTTTTTCGTAAGGTACTTTCGTCAGGTATATTATGTTTGCAATATTTTTGCAGAAATGATTTCAAATTATCATTGTTTAATCTTGCTAATGGTATGTTAGACGAAATTAATGCGTCACACAGATCCGTATTATATTCTTCTTGTTCTGAGTTTCGTGAAGTTGATGCTACACATTGACGTATAGATTGCTGCACACATGCGGATCGCTTTAGTTTTTCACATTTTCCAATATGTGTTTGAGTTTTAGTGTGTTGATCAATCAAGTATTTTCTCTCAGAAGACACCTACAACAACAATTGTCATTTTATATCAAAAGTTAAAGAATTTAAAAACAATTGTAAGCTTTTAGTAAAATTAAACTTACCAGTTTACTGCAGGCTCGACAAAATATTTTGCCGCCATCCTTTACCAGTTCAGGGTATGGCTTAATCCATAAAGAAATTTTGTTTGCTATACTCAATGTATGTACGCACAGTATTTAAAAACGTAACACAATTACATGCTGTTTCGCTCAGAGATATTCAATGAATGAATAGTTTATTTGGGAATTAATAATAATAATAATAAAAGTATTTACCACATCCCTTCTGCTAGGAGAAATTAAACATGTGCAGTTCTTGGAAAAAAGTATTAGAGAAACCAATGTAAAAGATTTATCGTTCTGAGAATTGTCGGTTGTCGATCTACATTAGGAATTACTAGGAATTTTTACTAATAGAAAGGATAAGAAAAAGCTTAAATATGCAATATATGCAACTTTTGTAAAAATATGCATAGAAATGCCTAAATATGTAATATATGCAATCACTAATTAGCGCTAATTAGCATCAATTAGTGTAATACGTCTACATATAGACTATAATTAATGATATGCAAAAAATAAAATATATGCACTTTGCATATAATCCGGTCTCTATTCATGACTATTTCTTCACGAACGTTCCTTTGCTTTCATTGTCGTAGTATATATATAATCACATGCCTCTTTTACCTTTCGGTGTAGAGGTAATAATAATAAAATTAAATTATATTCTTTTGCTACATGTGTGTTTGATTTTAAGTCAAATGTACAAAGTCCTTCCATTCTTTTCTATTTCCCGCTAGTTTTCTTGCGTTTGTCACCGTTTGTCCTCTTCTCAGTATTGCCCCTTCTACCACTTTATCCCACGTTATCTTTAGTCTTCCTGGTCCCCTTTTGATCATAATCCTCGCCTCCATTACTTTTCTCGCTTGCCTGTCTGCCTCCATTCTCTGTACATGGCCCCACCAATTTAGTTGTTTCTCCTCTATATATTGTAAAATGGGCTCTACATCTAGTTCTTCCCTTATGTCCGTGTTCCTGATTCTGTCCCTACGTGTTATTCCCATAATGCCTCTCAAATATTTCATTTCCATGCTTTGTATTTTGCTTTTGAGTCTATTTGTGAGAACCCATGTTTCGCTTCCATAGGTGAGTATAGGTCTGTATATTGTTCTGTATACCGTCATCTTAGTTTTGTAGCTTATTTCTTTTTTAAATATAAATGTTTTCTTCATTGAATGGTATAATTTGGCAGTTTTATTAATTCGTTCGGTAATATCTATGTCTTGGTTTCTATTTCTTTCAATTGTAACTCCGAGATATTTATATTCAGAAACTTGTTGTATCTTTTCCCCATCAATATATATTCTTATCTGCTCTTCATTAAATGCTGTTATCATCATTACCTTCGTCTTTTTCGTGTTAATTTTCATGTTGTATTTTTTCAGAACTGCATTCTATTCATTTATATTTTTCTGAAGTTTTTCTTCGCTACTAGCCATGATAACCAAATCATCAGCAAATATGCATTCTGTAATGTCTACTGGTGCCAAGTGTCTATATCCTATATTCAACTTTGTTAATTTCGACTTACATTCTTTCAATACTCCGTCAATAAATACGTTAAATAGTAATGGGCTTAATACACCTCCTTGTCTTAGTCCTCCTTTAGTATTAAATATTTCGGACTTCCTATTTTTACTTATGACATAGTAAATGTTGTCATTGTACATATTTTTGATATTTCTAATCAATTTATCATTCACTTTTCTTTGTTGTAAAATATTTCCAAACTGTTCCTCTAGGAATTCTATCGAACGCCTTTTCTAGGTCTAGGAAGCCAAAACATGCTTTTGTCCGACTCAGTATAACCTTTTCTATTATCTGCTTTATTGTGAATATATGATCGTTTACACTTCTGCCTTCTCTAAATGCGCTTTGTGATTCCTCCATTATAGCTTCTGTATATTTTCTTAATCTGTTTTCCAAAATCCTTTCATATGTTTTTGTTACTGTACTCAATAGTGTTAGTCCTCTGTAGTTATTGCAATCACGTGTATTTCCGTTTTTGTGTATTGGTACTATTAATCCTATATTCCAATCTTTTGGTACTTGTTCACCTTCCCATGACTTCTTGAATATTTTCAACATCAGTTCTATGCCATTTTCTCCTAGCGCTTTTTCATTGTCGTAGTACTAGTTATAAATATTACCGTATCACAAGAAAACTGAGGCCAATTGAAACAAAACAACTGCAGTTTAATAATGAGGGTAGTTAAAGTTCGTGTGGCATGACTAGTGTTGACCACTGTTATTATTATTTCCTTCAGATTTCCAACTAGGATGCAGTGGATCACCCACCTAGAAGGAGGCCCGAAACGGGTCAACCACGCAGCAGTCGCTATAGGTCACAAAATCTACTCGTTCGGTGGTTACTGCACCGGAGAAAATTCTAGAGATTATTCTCAATGGACGTCCACGTATTGAACACCTCCACCTTCAGATGGACCAAACATCCGGTGAGCGATCTACCTTACTTCGAGAACGACGACATCCTCCCGTACAAAAGATACGGCCATACAGCCGTATTATACAAAGATAAGATTTATATATGGGGCGGCCGCAATGATCGGGCTTCTTGCGCGGTGCTATTCTGCTTTGACCCCGTCTGGCATTGTTGGACGGCACCTAAAACGCACGGAGACATACCGCCGGCGAGGGACGGTCATACGGCTTGCGTCTGGAGGAATAAGATGTTTATTTTCGGCGGTTACGAAGATGACATGGATGCGTTCGGGAAGTCCGTTTACGTGCTGGATTTGGACAGCATGTGTTGGTCGCACATACACACGAACGGTATCAAGCCGTCGCACAGAGATTTCCACAGTGCCGTCTGCATGGGGGATAGGATGTACATCTTCGGTGGTAGGGGGACGGAGGAAAGAACTGAGTTTTTTACGCACGCAGAAGTTTACTGTAATGAGCTATGGTATTTGGACTTGCGGACGTACGAATGGGTGAGTCCTGTCGTCGAAGGGATTAAACCGATTGGAAGGAGGAGTCACTCGGCATGTAAGTTAATATTTTGTCATTATTTTGGCTTCTTTTTCGTAAAGACGCCATTTTTTTTTTCAAAGGTGGATGTTACACTATAAAAGCTATTTGTCAAATATTT
This sequence comes from Protaetia brevitarsis, assembly GCA_004143645.1. Lineage (NCBI taxonomy): Eukaryota > Metazoa > Arthropoda > Insecta > Coleoptera > Scarabaeidae > Protaetia > Protaetia brevitarsis. The sequence goes on from RXPK01000007.1 coordinate 209,391, forward strand.
TTCATAAAAGACCCCTAAGAAAGAAAAAATTCGATAGGGTAATATGCTCCTAATACGTTTAAATATTTATACTGGTCTGTTTTTTGTCATTCCTCTGACTTCAATTTCTTTGGTTTCCTTTTAGCGATTTCGCTATAGGTTCTTTAGATTTCCCTTAGATTGCTTTACTACTAAAGAATAGTTCCGCTGGCGTACTACAGGTGTCACTGCTGGGCTGATTTTAGAAAAGTGTACGACTAAACAAATATTAAACGTTACCTGAAGTGGTTAAACGTACGTGGAATTTTCCGTTGCACAAACGCGTAAAAATATAAGATAACCCAAGAGTCGGTGCGAGACGAATGAAAATAGTTTAACTGCGCGCGCAGCGAAGAGGTAGAGCATTCATAAATGAATTGTCATTTCGCAAAATTGTTATGAAATTAATATTAAAGGAGGCAAAACAGTTAAGTAAATAAAACAAAAACCAAAGCACACATATGGGCTTTGGGCTTGGGATTAATATTCGTTTTATAATGAAATTATAACATATTTTTGCGTTAAAACGAAGATACATACATACAACATTTTTCATAGTGCCTGCTTACATATTATATCTCATTTACCGCTTTGATTTATTTGCTGTGATAAAATATTTTTGCTTTTAGTGGATTAGTGGACATTTAAAATAATCTTTATTTCTTGATATATAAATTTATATATTTTACAAAAAAAAAAAATGCAACATTGTTATTATTTGGTTGCACTTTTAAGGTATTTTCCTCAATTTTTTTTTATCCAAGTGTATGTACAATATTAGCCTCCGGTAGTACGCTAGCATTAGATCATAAGCTTTTATTGCTCTTGAACTTTTTATGTTCCGTTGTTTGTAGAATCAATATTGAAATTAATTTAGAGAATTAGCAGAATTCAAATTTCCCGCATTTATTTCTAGGAAAGATTTTCATTTCGTTTTTGTTCGCTGCTTTTAGGAAATTTCCAGATTGCTTTTAGAAATGAGGCATAATGCTAGAAAATTTTATTAGGTATGCAACAAGTGCAAATACAGACTATTTATATATCATAAAAATTGGACTTTTTAATAAATCCAGGATTTATAGTGGTATCTCTGTTTAGTACGTTAATTAAATAGTGATCAAGTATAATCGATGAATTCATAGAAGAATAACTCTGCAAACATACATTCATTCTGTAAAATAACTTGAATAAATATAAACCGCAGAACTAACACTTAACATTCGATTCTCAGACCATCCACTTATTTGTATGCCAGGGGGTAGAATTCAAATTTGTCGCGATTATTTATATTTACTGAAAATGTCAAGATCGTATTAAATGTAATACAAAATCGTTGGTAATTCAGACTTGCATGTTTTAAGTTACAAAAAAATGATGGTGGGAAATTTGAATTTTGCCAATAGGAATAGATTTCTTAATTACCCACAGCGATACTACTCCATATCGAGCAGTTCGCTTGGTCCATTGCCTATTTTTGTACGTCCCTTGCTTTATAACTCCCTCCGCGGAGAAACTACAGTAGCGCCGCTCTAGAATTACGCCAGCCGGAACTACGCTTTGACCATATGTATACTAGTATAATATTTGATTATACTCAATAAAACAAGATTGGAAAGGACCATATTTATTGTTCATTTTTATACACATTCATCCAATCTAGTGGAGACCAATAATACTTTATATTAATATATAGGGTGTTAGGTGCTGTTAGGGTACACTTTTGAATTCATCAGAAAATTCTATAACGATTACGACTAGGGATTCCTATGCCTATCTTCAACTGTTTCTGAGGTATTACGATTTTTGTAAAAATGTTGACATTTACACTGTTGTACGCAATTCATCAATTTTCACTTGCTTTAAATGCCAGAGACCATTTTAACATTACCAAATACTATAATACATCAAAAACAAATTGAAAGTTGCAAAACTTGATTTTTTTTTTAATTAAGCACCTGCATATATTTATATTGTCGGGCGTAGAATTCTCTCCGTAATGTTAACTGATCCACTTTTTACAATGAAAATGTTAAGAAGTTCTCATCGTTTCAGTTGTCTACAATGATAAGATGTACATATTCGGTGGATACAATGCTTTAATGGGTAAACACTACAATGATATTTATTTCTACGATCCCAAAGTCAATAAATGGGAATTAGTGACTCCGTTGGGGGAGCCACCATGTATGCGAAGACGGCAAGCTTGCGTTTTAGTGAAAAATAGGATATTTTTATTCGGAGGGACAAGGTATAACCTTATATAATATAGATAATGTGATAGTTCATTTAATGTAGTATTTTTTGCACCGATATTAGATCTTTATTTCGATCGACCTACGCGCGGCATAAAGTTCCTCTTACATTTAGAAGTTTGTATGGAAAATAAGGTCAAAAAACGAAATGTTTTACTATTCGCTGACGAAATGAAGGTCCACTTTTTTTATTAATCTGTGTGAAGCTTCGATTCATATCTTTACGTATTTATAATTAAAAGACATCTGGGAGAATTACGATTTCCTTTCACGCCTTTTTCTATAATATCTTATTTGTTTTCGGTTTGTTTTTAAAATATTAGTCAGACATCAGTTTGTGTCTGTTATTAACAGTTTTCATGAAAAATAAAATTTAATATGAACTACATATGAACTCATTACACGAAACTGATTTATTTCAAACTTCGTATATTAAATATTTAATTAAAATTAACAATTAAATGTAATACAATTAATAATATAATGAACAACTGAACAGTAGTGTATGTATTCATACTAATGATTAGTGCATTGACATATTGCATGTTTGGGGAAGCGAGGAAAACTCAGTGGCGTTGCGCGCACGCAGTCTGTGCTTAGGTACTTGCATATGTATCCATTGCTATGGAATCTAATTTAGAATCATTTAAAACAGGTTTCAAAGTCAAATGAAGAAGTAATTGAAAGGTGAAGCGTGTATTCGGTTGCCTACGTTACAGGAAAATTTTGAATTTGTTAAGAATGACTATTACGGTTCTATGGGAACGATCCTTAGCCCTGCTAAAATCTTACATTAGTGACAAGCGCCAAGCAACTCTTTGGAATAACTGATTCTCCAACATTTGTGAAATAAAGTACGGAGTACCACAGGGATGCATTCTTGGATCCTTACTATTCTTAATATATATATGAATGACTTGCCTGCTAGTGTCCGGGGTGCCAAACTATGTATATATGCTGATGGACACATCTTCTTTTACGGGCACCTACTATCCTTGACAGCAACAAAATGGAGAAGTAGTTAAAAAAGCTTGCGGATGGTTCGCTGCAAATAGGTTGAAAGTGAACAAAGACAAAACCCAAAACCTACTGCTAACCTCAAATCACGTGGACTCTACCTCAAATTCCAATGTGAAGCTTCTTGGTGTAACGTGTTAAACACTAAATTAAAGTGCAGTGGACACATTGATAGTTTGGCCACTCGACTCTCGTCGGCTCTGTATGCATTAGGTCGGCTAAGGCGCATATGACGCATAAAACGGCTTACTTCGGCAATTTTTGGCGTCATCTTCTGGGGTGTATCGTGCGAGGCTTCGAGGATATTTATTCTTCAGAAGAAAGCTGTCACATCTCTCTGTAACTTGAATTACAATGAAAGCTGTAGAACCTATTTCAAGCAGGAAGGTATACTTACCGTGGCGTCCGTCAGCTATGTTCACAGTAACATCCACAAGTTTTTTTCCAAACGGGTACAATCATCACTACACGACCCGTAATCGGGAGCAGTTTAGACTACCATACCTAAAGCTTAAATATGTGAGGGACTCTATCAGCTTCAACGGTCCTAAATTCTACAACTTACTTCCAACCGAGGTAAAGTCACTTCCCATTCAAACTTTCAAAACCAAAGTCAGAAGAATCTTGTGCGAGATGAAATGTTATTCCATCCAGGAATTCGTGGCAAAATCGAGGCGTTAATGTCGGAAGCTAGCGAACATTATCAGTTTATCTTCTTATTATTATTATGATTGTCTTTTACATACTATGTGTTGTTTTTATTTACATTATATATGTATTTTTCTCTCTTTCTCATGCCATTGACAATATTTGTTGCTAATAGCAACCCCAGTCGTAGGTTCGGGAACAGTTGAATCGAAATAATTATAACGATTACTATATAAATATTAATATATATTTAAAGTTGGTGAATTATAAAAGAAAAATACAAAAGATTTACATTACAGCATCAGCTGATTAAGGTGAATACAAGAGTTATCAGTTAACTAAGACAAAATGTCAGAGTAATCTTTACGTTATCAGTTAAGCGAGGTAAAATACATATAAAATAGTAGGCAAAATATAAAAGTTATCTTTATGTTATCAGATTAATTACGGTCAAAATATAAAAAATTATACAATAATACAAAGAGAAAGAGAGTGTACCTTGACTGACCGCGGATGGCCGGTAGATGAGGTGAAGCAGGTGACCTTGGTGTTTTGGTCCGTAAATTCCACTGGTAGCGGTGCAGTGGCGAATACGTGGACAGTCTCGCAATGGACCTGGCGCAATATCGAACGCGAAACACACTCCTGGCAGTCCAGGCATAACATAAACAAGCGATTTCTAACTAAGTGACTCGCATGAAAGAAGCCACGAATGCGGAATGAACAAAGATATCATGGAGATCACATAAACACGTAGCTTCGCTTCGGATAGTGGCGTGATCTACCGCAAGCGGAAGGAAGTGGGAAATACGTAATCACTAATGAGTCAAATGAACGTTCAAAAACCAAAACTAAATATAATTAATGTGAAGATGTGCGGAATATTCTAATAAAATGAAATACTATAAAAGTTACTTTTAGATAAAAAAAAAATGTTCTTAATCAAAATTACTGATACAATGTAGTTTGTGTAAATGACGTCCCCAATACTAGATGATGGCACAAGGTTTAAAATTCAATTTAGTTTAAAAAAGACCATAAAATAAGAAACTGATTCGCGCACTTGGCGGGCAACACCATCTTAGCAATAGGTGCTAAGTATGGCCTTAATTATAATGTAAACTTTATTTTCTATGTTAATTCAAGCTTACCTGGTATGTTTTTATTATATTTTGCTCGGGGAGATTTTTCATTCTTCGGGATGTCTATTTGGTAACTTTTGCTGTATTCCCCTCAAACTGGAGTAAATAACGGTATCTTAATGTCAGTTACGAGTATCTATTTAAAATTAATGTGGGCTTGCCTGATATAGCGATAACAATCGAAGGCTGATTACTGGTAATTTTAGTTTGAATCCTCATTCTGTCTGCGGCCACGAAAGACCACGGTTGATATTGAACTCCTATAATGATTTTTATCCTATCAAAAATATCAAAGTTCCACGAAGTGTTTACCTAAAGAAGTATCGATACTTACGATCTTACTTTTACCTATAAAATTGTCAAGAATTTCCTATAAGATTTCCTACGAAGAATTCCCGGCCAGAATACCATTCCATGCTATTGACAAAGACGGGGGCCTGTCCAACCGAAAGTCCAACCTGTACCCAGAGAATAATTACCATCGTCGTTTAGAGTGTGTGGTGCCTAGTCTAGTTAGTATTTAAAAAAAAAGAAAATAATTAATTAGTTTCAATTCTATATTAACCAGAAATAAGATTTTTATAATTTATATTCACTACGTTAATTTGAGGTTAGATTTATACGAACTGCCATTAGTTTTAGTTATTTTAGGAATTTTTAATATTTAACGGTTGTATTCAAAATTCACTGAATTGGTCTGTGATAAAATAATTATTCTTAACAAATTTCGATAACCTGGATATTAGTTTTCTATTAAATTTATAGTCTGCTATTTACAGGTAGATGGCTCCGAATTTTAAATTTATTCTTTTTAATTTGACGTTTCTTTAACCTCATTCATTTAAAGTGCCAGGAAAGTTTGAACACGTATTTTATATTAAATAAATTGTTTTATATAGTATTTATAATTCCAACATACGTACCTGTGATTTAAGAGTCTCAAAAGTGGTAAAACATAGCACTATTTTAAATAGTTAATGACATCCTTATTCCTACTTCTATTATCTTTTTTTTTTAATAAAATACAAGAACAAAAAAATGTCGCTATTACCTATTTAAATAAATAATACAGTTATATGTCTGATCTTGTTATAGTGCTTAAAACGTATTCAAAATATGATAAATTCTTTCAGCAATTTTTACATTTCAATGAAAGCCTGAACGGAAATATTTAAATGCTGCGCAATATGAATAAACAGATACATCTGAGAACGCCGTCAAAGTCTAGAATATTGCGAAAACACAGCTGCGTTGGGTTGTGCCTCTTTACTCTCTCAATGATATATAAATAAAATAAAAGTATCATATTTCGTATATTGATTATCAGTACTGATTATGAAGATGTTTAAAATATTTTACTATTTATTATTTGCTGTATTTTTTGGGCATTTTACATAGAAAATGAAGTTGTCGATCGTGGAATATATAAAGAAAAAGTTTTCATTATTTAGTTTAGATAATTCACGCTATTTGGCTCCCTCACTAATATGATAAAGCGTGTAATGGAAATAGCACTCCGTGTTTTAAAAAATGTGTAGAAAGACGAAATGTCAAAGAGAAACAAACCGCTAGGGTATGAAAAAGGCAGTGTAATTCGCGTTTTATAACATTTTTAGATATTTAATTCCTAAAGTATTTAACATTACTTTATATTTTTATCAGATGAATTGGCAAATCCGTTGGTTTATCCGTCTGTTTTAAATTCTCTTAAATCTTACTCAATAAGGGAAAAGTTTGTTTTATTTCTGGTATTCTTCCTTTAGATGTAATCTCAAACGATCTTTTTTATCCTTAAAATACAATCTAATCATTTTGAAACACACAGTTTTATTCGTTATAATATGTTTGAAAAGAGGTCATACCAATTGGAATAAATTTGGAAAATATTAGTTTGCAACAGTAGATATGCTAGGACAGTTCTGGGCCAAAATTCCATAAGGTTTACACGGGGGCTCTAAATTCGCTTTACTTCCGGATGCCTATCAGAGTTCTCGAAACAGCCCAACAATTCCAGGAACAGCTTAAACAGTTCTCGAAACAGCTCAACAGTGCCTAGAACAGCTTAGACAGTTCCCGAAACAGCTCAACAGCCCTTGGTACAGCTTGAACAGCTCCCGGCTCAGGTTAAGCAGTTTCGGGAACTGTCTAAGCTGTTCCTGGAACCGTTGAAGCTGTTCTAATAGCTGCTCAAGCTGATCCTGGAACTGTTGAGCTGTTTCGAGAACTGTTTAAGCTGTTCTAAGAACTGTTGAAGATGTTACTAGGTTGAGTTGTTTCGAGAACTGTTGAGCTGTTCCTGGACCTGTTGGGCTGTTTCGAAAATTGTGATAGGCACCCGGAAAAACCGGAAGTAAAGTGAATTTAGACCCCCCCCGTGTAAACCTTATGGGATTTTGGCCCAGAACTGTCCTAGCATATCTACTTGCAACAAATATGCACGGTACCAAAATTCTCCATAAGAATGAACTATCAATTTATCAACGCTTATAAATAACTCCTCTATGCGCATCCAATATGAAACTCTATAATTTCTTCCTTAGTCCCGTTTGTCAGAGCTTCCACAGCGATCAATCGCCCGAAGATAAATTGATCGATCACAGCGATATGCACGTCTTAGATCTAAAACCGACTTTGAAAACGTTATGCTTTATAGCGATGAGGAAATACAAATTGAGTGATGCTTCTTTACCGCACCACGTGAGGTGAGTATTGTATATTTTATTCCCCCCCAAGTAAATACTCGACGTAGTTCCAAATATTCGTTTTTCACCGAATAATTAATGTTTTCTGCTAACACTATACAAATCCCACACGAGGAAAGAGGCAAGTTTTTATAATAATTTTTAACAGTGTTAGCAGTAAAACATTAATTATTTGTTGATTTTTACAGTGTGAATTCCGATTTAAATTCGTTTTTCACGTTCGCAGGGTTGCATACCTGAACATGTTCACCTCAAACAAACCTGCTCTCAGTCGACCCAGCAATTCGGCCGGATAACAATACGTCACCGGAGTAAAATTATTTCTGTATTTATTATTATTTGTATACGAGATGTCCAAGATATTTTTCTATTTTTTCGAAACCTGACAGACTTCTTTATTTCTTCGAATCGTATTCTTAGGGAATGTTTATTAAGTTTTTAGCTGTAGTTTTTACGGTTACCTGTTTTATTTTTATACCTACATAATACTAATATTATAACATAATGATAAATAATATATTGTATCTTGCGGTGGTATGTTTACAAGCGAAGATATGTAATATAAATAAATGCAATTATAAATGAGATAATTAAATTGTTTGACCGTTCGATTTAGATATGGATGCTATTATTATACGGTTTGTTTTTAAAGGAGTTTTTTTCCCTTAATTGCGGTTAATTATTATGTAAGCGTGCATATAATCGAAGTTTTTCGTGTGATATAAAAAGGATCTTTTCTTAAATTGAAGGATATTATTTACCTCAAAAATAATTTATTTTTGTAGCTATATTTTTTATGTCTGTACACATATTATATTATACATAAATATACATATTGATTATTTTAAATTATTTTTCTTTAATATCATTAATTTATATTATTGCACCATTTTTAAATTTTCGTAGCATAATAACGCCATTTTGTATTTATTACCTATTATAGTTCTGTCTTCAATATTAACCTCCAAATTATTGACCAGTGATGGTTGAGCACCGAAAATTATTGTAGCTGCGACTTTTTAACGGGAATGCAGTGTCGTCGAGTATTACGGGAACAAGTGAGGATCATGTTTCTCTCGTGGATCGATGAAATTTGGCCGCAATAGTTCCTGAAGTGTTGGTGATACATTTTAAACGATAATGTTTTTGATTTTTTTTTCCGTAATACTTTATTTTATTCGAGAATCAAACAAGATATGGGATACGTCAGTGCAATACGTGAAAACGTACTTTCTTTATTTGGTTTTAATTATTATCTAAATACTATATTTTTCCCTTAATTCCTGCAGCTACTTCTATGTATCCTTCGTGGTAGTAGTTATTTAAATTATAATCTTCCCGCCACCAACCAAAGTAAGGTAGTTTCACTAAGATTAGTTTGGTTGCCGTCAATGAAAGACCAGGTAAGTGGTAATGTAATGCTTAATATTAAATAAAGTTGCATTGCATAGTATTATAACTGTATTTGTTACGGAAGGATTATCACACTGCTCTTTTGTTAAGGAACAGTTACTACACTTTCTGGCGACATTCTTCTCTTTTCTTTATAGTACATTTTATAAATTGATAACAGAAATACTTTTCCACCAAATTGACTCTAACAAATTTTATATCTAGTACAGATGTATGTATATTAGTATGCTGGTTGTGCCTAGCACATATCACTTTATTGATTAGAGCCAGGTACACTGCCCGACAAAATTAATGTCGTCATCTGTAGCGCACTGACTATCAAAACCCCTCATCCCTTACTGCTGATTCACAATGATGGTAATGTTAATGTAATGGTAATGTTGATATTTTTTTGGAAATTTTGGAAACGTCACAGTGAAAAATCGTCTGAATGTTGGCAATACTGCAAAAATATTTAGTGTGTTCTGGAAAATATTAAGAAATAAAGCTGGTAGAAGCTAAAGAATAAAATAACCTATGTATATGTACAATGTGAATCACATAAATTGAAACCTGTTTTTAAGCGATCATCAACCAACAATGAACTCTGCGGAATTAACGCAAAGTTTATGAATATTTATACCTCAATAAGCACTATGAGATTACGTAGTTACCCGAAAGATTATCAGCTGTATTTTGAGAGTTTTAAAGGTTATATGCTTTTCACGTTATTTTCAAATTTGTATTAGCATTTGCAAAGTAATGCGCATGTATACAATCTTTAAAATGATTGGTTGACGTTAACTGGTATGTTAAGATTTTAAAGATTAACATTACATTACGTTAACATCACGTCAACATCAACATCATTCTGTACAAGTTCTGTCTAAACACAGCTATATAACCAACGTTTTAAACTTAACATTACCATTGCGTTAACATTAACATGCTAACACTAACACTATTGTGAATCAGGCATTAAACAAGCGCGTTCGGTTACTATCGGTTTATGCAGATAGGAGTATTATTGGGATACCAACGTATAAAACACTTGGCAATTATAGAAATCAGATAGGAAAATATTGTGGACAACAACATTAATTTTGTTGGGCTGTGTACCTAAAATGTCTGGATTATTGATACAAAAGTAGATATACCAACCACATCAACAGGCATTTCTCGATAATAAGCATCCAATGTAACACTAGATGGCGCTTATGTTACTAAATCGAAATTTAATAATATATTTTCTGAAAATTCTTTTAGCACAACTAAGGACCTAAAACGCATCCACAGTCATCCAAAAACTCAAATTTAAACGCTGCGGTGGGATTACGGATATATATGGTTTGCCTACTTGTATTTATCGTAAATAGTTGGAGCAGTATTAATTATTTAAAAATAATTGTGTTTTATGGATCAAAATTCTCAGAATTATAATGCTGTCATTGGTGCAATTTATACACCAAATAGAAATCAAAATATCGACACCAGACATATAAATATTTACATTATATCTTGTAAACAATGAACAGCAATAGGATATTTCTAACCAAAGGAAGAAAGTGCCCTATTGCACAACAAGTATACTTAATTAATAATAAATGTATTAAATATCTTACAGGAAGGAATGCTTGTAGCTTTAACTTAAATATGCGACTGTTACATAGTTGTTATATATCTCTTGGTAAGTGGTTATAGAATAAATAGTATATATTTCAAACTAAGGAAAGAAAGTGCAATTACAAACCTCGCCTTCGGTTCGGTTTGTAATACTTTCCCTAGGGAGGAAAAGTACACCTTTCCTCCCTAGGGAAGAAAAGTGCTGGGAAAAACTTAATTTATCATACATTACCTTTGGGTGTGTCTAAAAAATATAAACAAGGATAGTAGCGTGTTTTTGTTTGTAATAAACCATTTGATATTATATAATTACTTGCAACACAAAATTACATTATAGCAACTTTGATTTCTACGGACTACGTTTTTGAAACAGTTTGAACGCATTATAATACTCAGAATTTCCTACAAAATGGCACCCTTATCTCATTTTCACAAAAAAGGGACTTTGATCGTTATTCCCGTGCACCCTTCATATATATTCATTTCAAAACGTCAGGTATCTGTGATTTTTTGGTTATACTAATAAAAAGAAGGGCCGTCCGTCAACTTTGACAGACTGTTCATTGGCCCATTTTGAACCGATGGAAGATTAAATAAAAACTCAAATAATTGTGGCAAACGGGGCTTCTTGATGGGTTTTTAACACTTTTAAATGAATAATCGATAAACACATTTCTTCGTAATCTAATTTTAAACAACATATTTATTCAATATTATTTATAATATTCAAGTGCAAAGGTATTATTTCGGTCCGCATATTCATGGAGAGTACGTGAATGCTTTTGTTTTCCAGAAAGAAGAAAAATCAGTGAACTCTATATATTATGTAACTGGATCTACCCCTACCTATGAAAACATATTCCAGGCGTTGATGCCGAGAAAGATAGATGAACTGAAGGATATCTGTCACTATCTGTCACATTTTAGGTTATATAAATTATGTAAGAGATGGTATTAAGAGTTTGAAGGCAATCTGTCACATAGAAACTTATGTATACTTATGACGGTTGCTTCTATCTTCTTTCTTTTTCAACTTCAAATTTGCCTCAGTCAATAGTTATTTGTATCACTAGGCCAGAAACTACAGTTTTGCGAGTATGAGTACGGTTTGTGACGTACAAATACTCGCAAAAGAGTTTCTGGCCGTGTGATACACAATGTTTTTTGGGCCGACAAATCTTAATTCTGAATTGAAAATAGAAAAGAAATTTTGACATTAGGGAGTTGACAGTACAAGTTGGCACACATGTCACACCTTGATATTTTGACGTTTCCGAGAATAAATCTTTTTCTGTAATTTTCTTTCTAGTTTGATATCTATTTATCAATAATAAGTGTAATGAAGACACCAGTTCATCTTAGAATGGTTGAACAATAGCTTAATGACAATTACACGTCTGTCATGTGGAATCTAGTGTGATCAACCTTTAGTGACATTTTTGCCTGCCTAGGCAAGAAAACGGTAGTTTTCCTGCCGCTTTGAAATACTGCAAAATGAGTGTTTCTGGACGGAGGCGCAAAAATACTATTTTGTAGCCGTTTCAATAGTTTATAAATACAGTTCAATGAGAAAAATGCTTATGGTTGCGAAAACAACATGGAGAAAGTAACTCATGTTCTTCCGCCATTATTTTGGCGCCGTCTTAATTCAATTCTGCATTGTTTATGAATATAATTGGGTACAGAACCCACTAAGTTCCATAAAGAAAATAATTTTTGATTTCTTCAATATAATATTATTTATTATAAGCAAACAACAACTAACAAAAGTGACCTCGACGTAGGTCTTCAACTAGAGAAGAATTTATAAGTAGTGTGACCAGGCACACCTATTTTTCATTGCAACGTTTTTCAAATCTATTGTGATCTTTTATAATTCTAAAAGACGCTGTCTAATGTCCCCAAAAAGCTAATGAGACGTTACCAGTAAAGATGGGAATTCCGAATCTAATTATGTACTATTTCTGAGCTTCAATTATTATTATTGATCGGAAAAAAAATTGAAAAAAATTATATATAATCATACATCTTTTAGCTATACATACCATCATATGTATATTAACCCAATGTATTAAAACACTATTTTTTTTAATACATCAAGCGTGATCGGTTTTGCCCCATAATAGGGGACAATTCCAAACACCCATCTATTTTCTTATCAAAACCGATTTGAAAGCTACATGAGGTAAATCCAATAACAAAAATTTGAATTTAAAAAAGGAAACTTACGGAAATAACAGAAAATATATAGTATTATAGAAATGACAAACAGATAAATAATGACATAAACTATAATAAGTAATAAACTAAAACAAAATTTCATTCAACGCGCTTCCCTCTCAGTTCAAAAACGTACCTTCCCCTTCTATGACCAGCTGGACAATTTGGTTTTTGGAAATTTCCTAAATTTCGTCAACTTTAAGAAATACAAAAGCCATCTTTTCTCTTCCTTAGAAACTACCGGTTCTTTAAAGTATTCTGAAGTAATGAATATGGCACCCCGATGCTTTCATAATGGATGAAGTGCTCTATTTTACTGCCCTGATAGCGCTTTGGAGGTATTTGGGGTTATATTGCTGTCTCCCACCAGGCATACTTTTTTTTTTATAGTTTCTTACCATAATTTTCAATAAAACCAACGTAGAAACATGAGTATGTCATATTTCTACGTTATCCTATGAGCATGTTCTTTTACTTTTCAAACTGATCGGGGAGTATTACCCCATGAGGTGTTAATTTTCCCCTTACTCTCTTTTTATTCCAACACTTTCATAAAGTCAAAAAAAGAAACGGTGACCAATGAATGACAATTAATTCTTTTCACCTCATCCCTTTTCGAAAATTCACTTAGTCCTAGTGGGATTCCCCAGTAGTAGTTTGTTTCCGTCTGTATGAAATATTACTCGTTGTCATTCCATCGGAAATTATTTTTTTAACACAGGAAACTTAAAAGCAATAATTAAAAAGCCAGTTAGTTATCTATGTTATATAAACAAAGTTTATTAAAAGACTGTGTTGCAAAACTTTCTTATCCTTTCCATAGATGCCAGACTAAATAATTGCCATAAAATCAGGATTGATCGATTTTACCCCATACGATCGAATTTGCCCCACTCTACGATAATCTTTATTTCCATTTTCCATCAAGTACAATGCTTTAGTGTAGCTGTTAACTGCACTCAACTCTTCACTGTATTGAGAAACATCCACATAATTTTAACACACTGTAAAAATCTACCTTTAAACTGGAAATATTGTAAAATATCCATTCTCTTATAGACTGGGGTATGGCCGATTCGTGAACTAAAAATCCTTCTAGCAAATGTTTATAATTTGCAATAAGGATCCAACTCAACAGCTTTGACAGTGGTAAAATATTATCATCACTCACTGCATCTAAACATCACAAATAATTTATTACATTATACAATAACATTTTATGGTACAAGTACAAAAATATAGATAATACAGTATATACATATAATTAAAATAATAATACTGATCTCCTACTGTGAAATCGTACGAGGTAACTTTTCGAATAGAATCACAATAATATACTCGGCAGCAATAATAGATCAATATTACCGTACATAAATAAAAATTAATAATAAAAGGAAAAAAGGAGTGCCTTACGAAGTGGAAAGAGGGTTTCGATCACAATCTGTTTCCATATTGACGAAAGCTACTTTATATTCACGCGATAGAAAGTTTCTTATTTCGACTATTACATCATATTATTATTATATTTTATATTTGTAATGATCACATTGAATATTGTCGCGTCTAATTTCCTATTTAGATTGAAATAATTAAGAAGAATATTATTGTCACGTTTTCTAGAAGCTCTTCCTTTTGATATACGAGGAATCCTTATTCTACCGGCCATAAGACGTTCAATAGACTAACGTAGGAGCCGAGCAGGAAACCGAGGAAGCCGAATATCACAATGAAGATGTCCTTCCACAGCCTCCAATTGAATTTCCCTAGATCGTCGGGCCAGAACGTTATCATATCTATGATCGGGGGAAAGATCAATGCCAACGCTGAGCTGCTGAATGCTCCCACCAAAGAGATTACCGCCCCTAAGTTTGGTACAGCCGCGGCAAGAGCGAATGTTACGACTACGAGTGCAGTGCGAGTGACGTACTCTCCTATGAAGATCGCCTTCTCGCTGGGGAGATGCTTCTTAACTAGCGGCCATACTATGTTGAAAGGGACGTAGAATTGCAATCCGTACGATAAGAAGATCGCTATGGCCATCATTAGACGAACGGATTGGGCTAATCTGCGGAGAAAGGCATAATGTTAATTTTTTACGCTGATTTCCGAAATTCTATGGAGAAATGTTTACGCTTATAGCAATATACAGAGGAGGAAATTTCTCTATAACTGGTAAACGGTGATAGCTAGCATTTTTTTTTTAATAAACTGTTGTAGGATTATCACTTTTCTATAACGTAAAGTAAGCATTTATACAGCGTATTTCGTAATCTCGGTAAAGCCTTCAATTTTGTTTTATTCAATACAGTGTGAGTCTGTAATCTGGAATAAATTCAGTAAAGGGAAGACAGTATTTTTCCGGAAATATGCTCGGACACGTCGATTAGTATTCTAAATTGCCCACTTTTTCACCTGAGAAAATTTTATACAGCGTGTTCCAAGTTTGACATATGACGTCATCGATAATTTTTTTAAATGGTAGCCCTAATTTTTTAACTATTCTTAAAGGGTATATCAAATTACACATGCGTACCAAATTTCAAGTTTTTATTCCCTGTCATTAAAAAGATATTTAACAATAACTAATTCGAAAAATGAAGAAATTGATTCAAATTTATTTTTATGAAGTTTATCAAAAATGGCACGTCAAAGGGTTTTTGTTTATCATCTTTTTTGTCAAACCAGGTTGACGTCTTATCACAATGTCAAAAAACAAGGTAATAAAAATAAGTAAGAAGCGAAGCTAGTATTCGACTCGTATTGAGCGAGGACACTCAGTTTGTCGTTTCGTGAGAAACACCGTTTGTTGAAAAATCGACCATAATGCCGTATATTTAACTGAAACCCACAAAATTGAAATATTAATGATGATTGGCTACGGAGATAGGACAAGAACACAAAATGAAGTTACTCATTTATTCAGAGAGAAATATCCTGATTTACCACCCATATCTCAAAGTACCGTAAGCAAGATTGAAAAACAGTTTCGGGAAAACGGGCATTTAAGGAAAACAACTAATCATCGTCAGAGTGCGCTCAATGAAGAAGTAAAACTTAATGTACTTCTTTCTGTTCAAGAAAATCCTTGTATCTCCAGTACGCTGATAGGTAGGGATCTCGAAATTAGCCAGTCTTTGGTGGCAAGAACTCTTAAAGCGCACAGATTTTATTCCTATAAATCGACAATCCTCCAGGATCTCACCGAAGATGATCCGGATCGAAGACTTTAGTTTTGCGAACAAGTGATGGATCTACTAGACAGAAATGTTGTAAACATAGAAAACGTTCTATTTTCTGACGAATCAACGTTTATGTTAAACGGTGAGGTAAATCGTCAAAACTGTCGTTATTGGACAGACAGCAACCCACGATGGATGAGGGAAGGCCACACTCAACACCCAGAAAAAGTCAAGGTTTGGGCAGGCATTATTGGTGATCGAGTAATAGGACCAATTTTCTTCCAAGAAAATCTCAATGGAGCAAGATATTTAGAATTTTTGCAGGAAGAACTAGTTCCGAATTTGGCTACTCTATTCCCTGATCCGCTTGAAGCTGATGTCCAGAATAGAAACATCTAGTTCCAACGAGACGGCGCGCCTCCTCATTTTGCAAGACCTGTCCGTGAGTATCTAGATGATGTGTTTCCAGGCAGATGGATTCGTAGAAGAGGACCTTTTGAATGGCCACCCAGGGTCTCCGGATTTAACACCAGTGGACTATTTCTTATGGGGGTGCTTGAAAGGCGAAGTTTTTAAAACCAAACAGGAAAATAGACAACATTTTGAACATTTATTGTAGAAGAAATATGATTGAGGTGAATCAGATTTCTTCATTTATTGAATTAGTTATTGTTAAATATCTTTTTAATGAGAAGGAATAAAAACTTGAAATTTGGTGCATATGTGTGATTTGATATACCCTTTAAGAATAGTTACAAAAAAAATTAGGGCTGCCATTTAAAAAAAAATGCCGATGATGTTATATCTCAAATTTGGGACACGCTGTATAAAATTCTCTCAGATGAAAAAGTGGGTAATTTAAAATACTAATCGACGTGTTCAAGCATATTTCCGGAAAAAATACTGTCTTTGCTTTACTGAATTTATTCCAGATTACAGACTCACACTGTACAATATTCCCATTATTATTGCACTTTTACAAATATCAGTAAATTTTGAACAGACTTAAACTTATCTTATCTTTGACTTTTTAAAAATTATGTCCGTTGCATTGTGTGAGAAAGGTCGTTATAATATAATGTAGTTACCACTTCCCAAGTAGCACATAATATACAGGGTGAGTGTTTTTATCTTGAGACAACGGAATATCTCTAATAAAACACTGCATCAAATCAAAAAATGATCTTAAATTTGTTATAATGTAGGGGGTTCACTGAATGATGCCGAACTCGATCCCCCACCTCATCCCCCCAGAGTGGGAGGGGGGACAACTTTGAAATCCTAAATGGGAACCCCCATTTAGTATTGCAGATTCGGATTATACGCCATCAAGTATGTAGTTTTTGTTTGAAACTTTTTTCGATTCGTAACAGATTGCGCTATAATCGCAAAAAAACATGATTGTGAACGTCTAGAAAAAATACACAAAAAAGAGAAGCAAGCAAACGTGATTTTGTGTTTTTTTTATTTTGATGCAGTGTTTTAGAGATATTCCGTTGCCTCAAGAAAAAAAAACTCGCCCTGTATAACCAATATTCGCCTAATATGACACTAATAATACAATGTTTTTTTTTAATATTACATATAGGAAAATAATATTATATAATTATTATTATAAATCTAATATCATGTTTCAAATTTAGATATGTCACTGTAGTACTTATTTTTTCCTTGATTTACTCTAATACACCCCAATAATCTGTATTAAGTATTCAGTTTTGATTCTTATGGCATTCTGGACTTGCTGCATTAGTTTCTTTCAAAAATAAAATATTACTTTAATATGTATTTTATATATAAAAAAAAATATTTGTATTAGAATATATATTTTACATCATTTAGATATTTCAAATGTTGCCACAGCTCGTGCAACTTTATACACATTCGTTCGCTTTTGTTTATGGTGGCGTTTGTGTAATGGCTAAGGTTAGGTCGTGATACGTTGGAAACAGCCAAACATATATTACAAGTGGGCTTTGTTTTTAAGATGTAAGTATTAAATAATATAAGTAGCTGAAATGTGTTTAATATCCATATCGGAATTCAAATAAAATATAATCTTAGGATTGGACAAATCCAATCTGTCAAGATTTATGATACTTTGATGAACACTTTTTGTAGTTGCTGTAAAATTAAAAACGAAATATTTACTAATATAACAAATATTTGAAAAACATATAACAAATATCAGAAAATTATATAAAATAAATATTAAAAAATATATATAAAAGAAATATTAGAATATCATATTAAACCCATATTACAAAGTAATAAGCATAAAATATAAAAAAATAAAATATTTTTGTGCTACTTCGGTTGGAATAAGCGAAGCAAAATTTAAAATATATATCAGTACAGGTCAATTTACACTTCCAGATCTATTTATACTCAGTACTCTCATAATAAAATTGAATAACATTGTGTGTTAACAAGTCTTATACAATTTTATTCAATTATTTTATTTATTTATTTATTTATCTATTTTATTCAATTTTACAATTACAAATTGCAATTTTTATTATTTTATTACGTGAATTATTTTTAAACTGTTTTTAATTGTGAGCATTATAACTTTTATCTTTTTATTTACTTATACATTTTCTATTTATTAATTAATTATTTTGTACAATAATTTACACTATTTTTTATCCCTTTTATTCATTTTAACTTCCAATCTAATTAATTTTTACTTGTTAGTTTCTTGTTGGATTTCTTCAGATGACCTGAAGATGTCCCTTAGTGGATGAAACCGGTTGTCATCATTGAAGAATTTGTGAGAAATTAGACCATTTACTTTCATTTACCTTGCTATAATTTACTCACACAGAGTCAAAAAACCGTTCTATTAAAAAAAAAAACCTGAGATATTACCAATTGCAATTGTCTGAGTTTTTACTTTAGTGACGAACACCCTGTATATCAAAGTTGAGGTATAAACACATCTGAAAACGTAAGTGGATCTGTACTAGTATTTCAAAATTTGGTTCACTTTATGTAAGTGGTAAGGAAATTACACGCGCCTTTCTCAAACAATGTATGTAAGTGATATAAGTTTTAGAAAATCAAAGATGCCTTCGAAATGAACAAATTTAGCGGTAAGGTATGTTATTTTTCTTATTTGTTCAAAATTTACTGATATTTTTAAAAATATCAAAATAATGGACGTATTGTATTCAAGAAAACAAAATTGTCAAAATGTGTCGAGCTTAGGAAACATATTAATTTTTCGGTAAAATTTATAAAAACTTTTTTTCGTATCTGTGAATAAGTATAGAGGAATTCCCTCCCAGTGAAACACCCTGTATATGTACGTAGATCAATTCCTTAGAAAAATTTTTAGTAAAATTGGCAAAAAAAGCTGGTATGAATTATATTTTGTCAGTCAACTCATTACCATATAAAGGAGGATATACGTACATATACTCGAGACTTCATTAATCAACCAAATCAAAATTTTGACACTCACATATCGTTTGCCGGTAATAATAATGTAACACTGCCCAATCTTGCTTCATCTCCGTATTTCAAATACCCGAAGAAACCCACAGCCGTGTATAGTGACGTCACGATGATCATTCCAGTATTCAAAACTCCATTCCACCCGCTGAAATCTTGCGGCGTTTTCATGTTATTCTCCAAAGGCAATACCTTCATTACACAAAACGAATCAAATCGCAATCTTATCCGGATACTGAGATGAATGATGCAGGATGCTATTATAGTAACTCACCACTCCTATTCCTTCGAACGCGTAGATCGCCGTGCCGAAATACAGCGGCAGTTGACTCCAACTGGAGAAGGCGTTGACGTCGAGGTGTTCGGTAGGCCTTGCAACATGTAGAAGAACGTTATCACCAAGCCCGAACAGGTGAGTATGGAGGCGAATAGGGAGGCCGGCGTTAGGTACTTCAGTTTTTTCACCCAGTTCAGGAGTATCATGGGGAAGAGGAGCATCAGCATGTACCAGATGACGTTTATCTCGACGAAGTAGTGCTTTATGAGATCGTGCAAGTTGGCCGCCACGAAAACGAAGTAGACGCAACAGAAGCCCAGTTGGGTGATGCAGAGGAATATGTTGATCGCCGTTCTATTAACAGACAATTATAAAATTTTATCATTGTCTTGAATGCGTTATTTATGCCTTAATAATACGTTGGCAACGAATTAAATATAGCTATAACTTTTAAGTAGAATGCTACAGAGTTAATATTTGACAGTTGACTTTAATACGCTTGGTGTTTTGTTGAGTTGATTATTTTATTTCGGGGTTTCGTTAATTAAAAGTTCTTTAAAGCTACTAACAATAAGAAATAATATCGCAGGTTTTATATGTAAAATAATTTGTCTAGGTTTTTTAGTATTAATTAGTAGTAATTACCATACACCTGAATAAGCTACAAAAGAAGGCATGTGAGTTTCATTTCTAAATACATGTTCTGTACGTACCGCTATGGTTAGACTAGCGTTACCACTGAGTGTATTTTAAGTTGCATAGTTTTGTTGTTATGTTTACTCCGTTCGTTTGATTTCACTGTTCCGAGAATTTTCACAATTATATTTTTATTTTCTATAAATTTTAGGTAAATAGTTTATTCTATGATTTAATTAATTAGGTGTTAAGTTTTTTTTAATTAACTTTTCTTTTTCCTTGTTAAATTCATTTTGCAATTTCATTTATTTCAATCAGTACACAGCATATTTATTTGGCAGTCCCAACGTGAGGGCCTTTGTTTTTATAATTGTAATCAGTAAAATTAAGATCCCATATTTCGAATTTGTGAAAATTTCGCGTTATTTTGAAAAAGGTAATTTACGTTTTTGTTTGAATCTAAATATTTTATATACATCGCTGCAACAATGAATCCGGACAAGCCCACCAGAGAACAAGGAAGACCAGAGCTGGCGGAACCAAGAAATTTTTGGCTGTGAGGAGTCGGATGTGGCAGGAACAAAGGAAAGGATGGATGAAAAGCGTATTCAGAGAGGTGGAGGAAACAGTACTAAGGAAAGTTTAGTATGAATGATGTCTTGTCGATGTTAAAAGAGTTAATGATTACTAAAAGAATAATACAGAAACAAGACAGGTGTTTAAAGAGACAGGATGAGCGATTGAGACAATTTGATGCAGAAAAGAGGTGTATTTAGATAGAAGGGGATAGAATTAATTGCGGTTCGGATACTCCTGATGAGGAGAAAGTAGTTAATAATTTAAGTAGAGGAAAGGAAAATGGTAATGTTAATGATGAAATAATGGAAAATAGTGATAGTAGTTTTAAGAATGATATACAAGGTTGCGCAAAAGTTGTTAGAAGTGATGATATACAAGGTGTTGTTTTATCCGAAGAGGATAATGAGGTTGAAGTTATTGGAGAGTCAGAGTTAGAGGTAGTAGAAGTAAACAATTCCCAGATAGAATCCCCAGATGACATTAATGAAACTGAAATCGATTGTGATGAGAAATCTAAATCTGAAGTCAAGGAAATTTCAAAGCAGTATGTATCCTTAGTAGATAAGTTCCCTAGTATTGTTGTTGATTATAAGCACTCTCTTGAAGTAGGCGAGTCAAAGCCTTTCAAGATCAAGATTTATCCCATTCCCAAAGCCATGTTTGAGCGTGATTTAAAAGTATGTTTTTGTTCTATACGCCATCCTTGTGGAAATCCGTGCGAGAGATACATCCAAGAAGTTGTGAAGTTCCTCAGAATGCAGACCCACCAACGCCACACCGACTGGGTCCGACATGTTCAGAACATAGAAGATTGGATCAATCAAACTCCAAACACCACCACGGAAGAATGTCCATATACGCTGATGTATGGAAGAATGCCCAGCCGACCCTGAAACCTTCTAGAAGAGGATGTCTACCTCGAGATTCGTACCGATGAAGCCAGGAGGAAATTTCGGCTCCGTGGAGATCAGTACGTCCATCAGGAGAACGCGAAGGGTTCTGGGTCTACCAAAAACTTCGTTCCGTTCGTGGGACCGTATAGAGCGGCTAGAGTTTTTGATGGAGTCACCTATGAACTTCATTCGATGGACGATATGCAGAACAAGGGTCGTTATCACATTTCAGCACTCCAGCACTTCCACCACGACCCCGGGTAGTTTTCAGCACCCGGTAGTGACGTTTTCACCCCTGTGTGCGGAGATATTGTTTTGGTTGCTTAGTGCGGGACATTTTGTGTGCAGACAATTTCTAAGGAGAAACACTCAATTTTCGTTGAAACTTTCGTTTTCCCCTTAGTAATTGGGAGATGTGCTGTGGACGAATACCTTGTATTCGCGAGAGTTTTTTTTAAGATGCACAGATGTGCATATTTTTATCCGATTTGCCTTTATCGATGCTTCGTGGGAGTTCCCACAGATTCAATTGTTTTAATTTTTGTATAAGAGTTAGTTATTGAGTTAATTGTTTTAATTTATTTATTTAAATGTTCAATTGTTTAATTTGTTTTCACTTTTTAAATTGATAGTGTTTGCTCATGTTAGCTCATGTCCTTCTTAAATGTAGTTGTTTTCTATGATCTTTGTGCGTTGCAGCGCACGCAGTTGTGGTATTTTATATATAATACGGTATGTTCGTTTTGAATCTCAAATTCGTCAAGTCCAGTCAGATGACGTATCGAAAACAATAAAATACATGCATGGTAAATAGCAAAATGTTAAAATCCAAATTATTCACAACTACCAATTAATGTAATTCAAATCAAGCTTTGCTTTAAAAAAGCCCGTTTTAAGTTGAAATTTACTTTATCTATCTTGTCGCCATCTAGTAGCGCTCGTATTTATTTCTACAATTATAGCGAATTTCGTGAGTGTTTACAAAGTGTTTTCGTGGTTTTTCTAGAAAATTTAATCGTGAAAACACCTTAACGTTTTTAAAATATGTTCCGTAAACCCCGTCCGGATTTTTTAAACTTACCTTTCGCATTAACAAAACCCTGACGATCGAAATCCATTTTAATATAATAATATTTATATATGTAGCGCCATCTATGCTCCTATCTGACGTAACTTTCGTATGCGCGTAAGCATACCGTATTATTTGTACCATGATATATATGCGATTGTTTTACTCTGAGGGGCCAGTTCTTTGAAAGGTGCCGTGTAAGTACATGTAATTTTATTTTCATTGCTGCCATTTTTGGTATTTCATTTTTATTTAAAGATTTGTTTCGTTAATTTTGAAATTATCTCATCCATCAAAGAACTCATTATATAATAATTGGTATTATATTATTGTGTACACAAATTAGATATAGGATCATTTATTATTTTCAGTTCTGGAAGGTATATTTTAAGTTTAAAGAGTTAATTTTTCGTTTTTTTTTTAATTTTGCTGATTATACGGCATTAAGCTGTGACAATGTCGTGGTTTTTTCATCCTTATGACGTCTTTTACGTGGGCACAACGACCTATTGGGTGACTTTAAATCTACGTGAAAATGACGTGGGCTGGTTTGCTGGGACGTGATCTCTGACGTAACAAGGCATAAATAAATTATATATAAATTAAATATAGCTATAACTTTTAAGTAGAAGGCTAGAAAGTTAATATTTGACAGTTGACTTTAATACGCTTGGTGTTTTGTTGAGTTGATTATTTTATTTCGGGGCTTCGTTAATTAAAAGTTCTTTAAAGCTACTAACAATAAGAAATAATATCGCAGGTTTTATATGTAAAAATAATTTGTCTAGGTTCTTTAGTATTAATTAGTAGTAAGTACCACACACCTGAATAAGTTACAAAAGAAGCTATGTGGGTTTCATTTCTAAATACATGCTCTGTACAACTGTAAATTGTATTCGTAAGCGATCAGAATCCCTACTCACCTCGCCATCTTCGAATACGGCCTCAGAGGTTCAGGTCCCATCTCGAAAGCGACTTCGGTCACCTCCGAAAACCCCAGAGCGGATCGTTGCGTCCGCCGACACAACTCGTGCGCGCAATTCACCAGCATATGCATGCAGTGCGTGCACATGGCGCCCATGAACATGGTGCCGAAAAAACCCACCGCTAAGCCGGCGTTTCTGAAAGCGTCGGGCATCGCCAGGATACCGGTGCCTATGTTGCCTTTCAGCAGGTGGATCATCGTGTCCAGATTGGAGGTGGGGGCGTCGATCTCTCTGCGCATCACCGGGTCACCCTTGCCGGCCGCCATGTTGCCCATGTCCACGGCGGAGGCGCCCACGTTTCCGACCAACGGTTGCGAAGATTCATACTCGCTGAGATCGCTGTCCAAGAGGGGTTGCTTCTCCTCCTTCATCTTGCTACCCCTTTGCTGTTTGGTCGCCCCGTTGTGACCCTGTCGAATTTTGAGACATCAAAAAAAAAATTTCAACGTAAAATTCATTTTAAAAGAAAAATAATAATAACAATTTGATGCATAGCTTAATACATGCAGTAACATGAAGGTGGCGCTAACTTAATGTTTCTAACTTTATGCAGCCTATACAACATACATATCTAATTCGAAGGATTAGTTTTTTTTCGATTTTCAACAAATTGCTATATAAAATATATTAAATGTAATAATATCATAATGGAAAACTTGCTTCTAAAACAGTAGTACCTACATATTGCTGTGGTTTATACAACTCAATTATCACTGAGATGTAGTTTAAGTTGCATATTGCGGTTGTGATTTATTTGTTTGATCAGCTGATTTTCAATTTACCGAGAATTTTTCACAATTTTGTTTTGTTTTGAATAAGTTTAGTTTAAGAGTTTATTGAATGATTTTATTTTGTAGTGTTAAGTTTTTTTTTAATTAATCCAGTCTTTCAAATGTCTATTGTTCGCTTGTGCTGCTTTAATGCGTTTTCTATTAAATATTGTCGTTGTAATGTTATACGTCTGCGTTGTGGGATTTTTGTAAGAAAAACAATTGTAGGATTTTGTTAAGCACTTCCTTGTTCGACTATTGACGTGAGTAGACGTATTTCTTAAATATTTGTTGCCATTTTGTAATTCATTTAATATGGAAATTTAACTTCCCTGTTTTATATAGTCAATCAAGGAATTTTTATTGTAATAATTGTTAATGTATTAAAGTGTGCGCTTTATAGATATAGGATCAATTATTATTTTTTTGTTTAGGACGATTTATTTTAGTTTTTTTCTCTCATTTAGATCTTTAAAGAGTTATTCTATTTTGCTGTATCTTTTTAATTTGTGAAACCACGTGGATAGAAGTTCAAAGATATTGAATAATCTTCCTGAACAAATAAAACTTTTGCTTTGCATAGGAAATAACATTGTCCCTATTTTAAATTAGAGTCAAGTGCAGTTTTTATTTTAGGCCAGAACCTTCAGTGCAGGGTTTTTTTCTGCACAATTGTAATTTAACTAGTGGTGGGCACTATCGATAGTCGGACCAACTATCAATAGTTATCGATAGTCTACCATCGATAGTTGACCATCGATAACTATCGATAGTCGACTATCGATAGTTTCAACAGTCAACTATCAATACTTACAACTGTGAAGTGTTGTTTTAAATGAAAACAATACAAATGATTTAACATATGCAAAACGTGTCTGTGTGTATTTATTGTAAACCGAAACTGCGACAGATTGTTTAAAAAATTATGTATGTGTGAAAATGTGTGTGTGTTTTCTGTATGTGTGTGTAAAAGTTATTGAAGTTGTCTAAATATGGGATGTTAATGCTGTGTTAAAGTGGTTGTCAAATCCAAATAAGTGAAGATTGGCTTAATGTTATAATCTATTTGTTCATTCAAAAGATGTATGTTAGGTATTTTCTTATGCCGTTCTATTTGGTATGCCTCCAACAGTCTATGTTTTTGACCCTTATCACAGTTGTGAAGTAAGGTAATGTTATCATTACAAATGCTTTTATGTCCATATTGTATATGTCCAATATACAAATATAGCAACATTGAAAAAGAATTGACGTAAAAATTAATAATCACTGATAAACGGTTCGCTTTCGAAAGACAATGATTCAATAGAAAGATCATATATTTACCTGTGAAAAGACGAATGAAACTTAAATCTTGAAAATGTGTAGTTTTAGCTAATTTACGCACGCAGAAATACCGAAAAGTTTTTATTGCAAGTATTTTGAAAAAAAATTCTACAATTTCTTAAAAGCTAAAATGGTACTGATTTAAAAAAATATATATTTTTTTGTTAACAAAAACGTATCGTTTAATAACAAAAAAAAACGATTGAAAAATGAAAATTGTTTATTGTCATTACATGTTTTTTTGTAGAATATTCATCATTATTATACAAAACACTTAATTAATTTAACCTAATTATGAGAATACTAAATAATGACATTTAAATACTGTCAATGAAATTCAGATATTTTACTTCAGTTGAGTTACGAAAAGCGAAAAAAAAATGATTCGTATGTAATTTATTTAAAAAAAAATGATTTTCAAACCCTTTAAAACATGTTTACACAAATTTTTAAATTCAAATTGAAATCTGAGCGACTTTTTCAAATAACTTCTTTTTTTGAATATCAAGTAATCTAACTTCACTTTTTAGCGTTTCATGGCATACTTTTTAAATCCGTCACCATTCTGGTGGTTACGTGACATGTGTCAAAATAAATGCCAGGGAAATTTCATTCAATAGAATTTCAAAAAACACGTCTCATTAGTTGCAACATTTAGGAATGTCCGTCACTACATAATACATTATTAAATTAAATTTAATTAAATTCATTAATGTACATATAGGACTTGTTTTTTGATCTGATTTCCTATTTCTACCATTAACATTTCAGAAATAACTTTAGTCCGAAACAATCTATTTACATAGTAATTGAAACTAGGTAAATATACAGTGGATTTACTAAATCAATTATTATATTGTTTTATTATATAATTGTTCAACTTAGTAAAGCTGTTGCTATTTTATAATCTCCAATATACATTTGTTATTATTAATGATAACTAGAAATTATTCTCATTAAAAAAAAATAGGAAAATGGTCCTCTATACCTTCATTTTTAATAAAAAAAAAGTAATTCTTCAAATAGCATTTTAAGTTTTATTTATACTCACTAAACGTTGTTAAAATCCTGAACACACAAGGCCAAAATCCCACTACCTATTACACGCAAAACTCGATATATCCAAGGCAACAAGAACTATCACACTATTTTTAGAACAATATTTGCGAAATATACATACGTTTTACAACGCACATAATTCGCTTAATTTAAAAAAAAAAAACAGATGACTTAATCCTACTACAGAACTGCACGAACGCTTAATGCAACAAAAAAAATGTAACACTTCAAGTATAAAAACAGAACACGTTACCCTGTACATGCTGCAAATTCTATTGTAATTGAAAATTTCTCTTTTTATCCGACAATAACACAAACGCACATTAAAAAATCGTGAATATCACGAGGGAGTACAATGCAAATTAATCCAGTTAGTACCACATGAATAGTTTTGGATCGTATGGTGAAATCTATAACGTGGAAGTTTTGCATGTGTGTATTATAAAAAGTAGTAGATTGATAATGGAAATTGGTGTTTTTTATGACACAGATTAATCGATAAGATAAATTGTAATGGGCTTGTAGAGCTCTAACACCTATAAGTATTTAAAAATTATAACATTATTGAATGGTAAAGTTATAATCTTGTATTAGAAGCTAATTGCAATATATGGCAACACAGGTAAGTAGACATAATATACTATGGATTACGGCATTTACATCAAAGCAGTTTATCAGGATGAGTATATTGCAAATATGAATTCCATTGCACACACAGACCAAATTTCGTATTGTATGCTTTTAGATGATTAATTTAATGAGTAATATGTATGTTTGTAACTAAAACACATAAGGCATGTTAACAAAGACTTATCTTGAGTTCATATTTCCTTTTTAGATTTTTCCTAACATAATCAAATAAGCGAAATTAATATTTGCTCTTTTCTCTTTGTTCCTTCGCGTTAGAACACAAATGGCGCATAATAAGCGGTTGTTTGTGTGGTATCCGTGCATAACTGTCACTTTTTGACATGACATGCAGTGTTGCCAAGTGAGAATTATAATATAAAGTTTCTAGGTGGCGCTCTCAAAAATCGCTAGATTTTGCAACCAATTGTATAACGAAGTGGAGAATACATGAGGTACAATTAATTAGACAATGGTTTTATTTTAACTAAATTTTAACATAAGAGTATATTAATGTAGAAAAAGAAGACGACTAGTACGCGATTCGAAGATCAGAATAAAATGGACGATTTATTTATAACCTTGGGGGCTGATTTATTCTTAAGGAAGACCCTAATAAGTAAATAGTAATAGCTGTAACGATACAGTATTCGATGTACACTATTTTTCGCACTGATTTTGAGACAACTACCACGCGCTCTATACGATCCAGAAGATAATGGGAATTAAGGTGACTAGTATACAGGATGATTCTCAATATATGCGACAAATTTTAAGCGCTGATTCCTGGGGTTATTTTGATCATAAAAGTTCATAAGAACATATGTCCAAAATCGCTTAGTTCTAAAGTTGTACAATGTTTAATAGTAAGTTAACATAATTAATGTTTTTAATATAAATTAACAAAATAATTAGTAAAACGAAATTAACTTATACTAACTGTTGAAATTGACCGCCCCCAACTGCAATACAAGCTTCTATCCTCCGTCGTATTGACTGGCGAGTCCGTTCTAAAATACCAGGGCTATTTCGAATTGTTTGAAAAGCTGCGATAATACGATTTCTCAGTTCATAGACATCTTCAATGGGAGTCGTATAAACTAATGATTTAAGGTGACCCCAGAGAAAAAAGTCAAAAGAATTTAAGTCTGGAGACTGAGGAAGCCACGGCTGTGGACCTCCCCGTCCTATCCACCGATCTGGATACGTACTGTCCAAAAACTCACGAGCAACTAAACTAAAATGCGCTGGAGCACCGTCATGCATAAAATACATTTGTAATCTTAATTGTAACGGAACTTCTTCCAGCAGTAGGGGTAGCTCTCTTTCAAGAAAATGCAGTATACCTCCCATTTAACCGCATCGGTAAAAATGTGGACCTATCAAGTGATCTCCAACAATTCCGGCCCACACATTGACAGAGAATTGATGTTGATGACGGGCATTCACTAGTTCGTGCGGATTTTCTTCGGCCCATATGTGATTATCATGAAAATTAATAATCGCGTTTCTAGAGAAAGTAGCCTCGTCGGTGAAGAATATTTGAGCCAAATAGTCAGGATTTTGTGCGATTTTGTGTTGCATCCACTGACAAAAAGCCACTCTTTGTGGAAAATCTGCCGGCAAAAGTGCCTGCACCCGTTGAATGTGATATGAATACAACAGTTGATCTTTCAATATTCTCCAAACCGTGGCCTGACTAATGTTTAAAGCAAACGCAATTTTTCTGGTGCTTGCAGTAGGATGTTCTTCAATTTCATTTAGTACCATTTCTTCAACTTGTGAAGTTCTCACTGTAGATGGGTGCCCGTTATCAGTCGTCCGTTTTTTAAAATTTCCCGTTCACTAAGACGTTGGTTAAGACGGGCAAATATTGAATGATGCGGGATGATACGGTTCGGGTATCGTTCTTCATAAAGACGTCTAGCAGCACGCGAATTTCCATTGGCAAGACCGTAAACGAAATGCATATCACACATCTCAGCATTCGTGTAATTCATTTTAGAAAACAGAAACTGGTAATAAACTGAATGAATACTCTGACAGCTATTGACAAATATTGAAATGACAAATAAACAATTCCCTCTCAACACAATAGTTTTTGAAGAACCAAATGTGATATTATATCGTGTTAGTCATAGTTGATAATTTATTATTAAACATTCAATAACTTTAAAACCAAACCGTTTTGGACATATACTCATATGAACTTTTATGATCAAAATAACCCCAGGAATCAGCGCTTAAAATTTGTCGCATATATTGAGAATCATCCTGTATAAACAAAGATAATAGTTTGTTGTTTCTGTGGAATACTATTTGGGCCCGAAATTGCTAATGACGTACTTCTTCTGCTAACGTAACTGACGTTGTATAGTTTATTTGTATATCGTCGCATACCAGCAGAAAAGCACTAACATTTCCAGCAAATATCTGAAATAAATAAACGTATATTGATTTGAAATTAGTGTACGTTTCTATAATAAAATCACAAAAACTGCCAGTGGTATCTATCAGTACACAAAAATACCTAAATAATGATTTAAAGGAATCCTTCTCAATTTAATGATAAACAAAAATATTCAGGATGACAACGAAATCTATAATGCAAATTGTTTATTTTAATATGCGATATGTAAATATTTTTATACACAGAATTACGATTTTATCTTTCCGATATGCAGGAGCAAATGCGACATGTCGATTTAATTGCATATTTATTTTACAATATGTATAAAATCTTTTTTCTACACTTTCAGTGACGTACGCACAGCATATATTTTTATTATCTTCCAACATAATATTAAAATAAAGATTGGGTGTTATTTTGGTCGAGAAAAACAAAAAAACATATACAATACCGATAAACTTAAAATTAAAATACAAATAACATGTTAAAAACGAAAATAAAATAATGAAAAGCAACTGATGATTGACACATTCAGATATCCGCAAAATTTTTGCGTAAGAATTTTGTCCGTCATATTCTAAGGAGTGTTCCAATGAAATCTGTTATAAACATTGTTTATTATTCAGTTATCTACGAGTTAAATGTACGAATTTAAACGATAGACACAAATTTAAAGCAATAAGTAAGTAAATTAATATTCAAATTACCCGCTAAAGCTGATGGATCTTTGGTATTTTATCGCGATACTTCGCTGCAACTCTGTAACGTAATACGGAATTTTATGCTTGTAATTTAACTGTAAACTTTTTCGCTCTACTGACAACAACAAAACGCAAGCAAAACATCAGATGCATCAAATATTTAATCTGAAAATCCATGATTCGACAAAAACAAATAATTTTATCTTGGAATACTACCTAGAAACACGGCGAGTATTTTTTTTTATTTTGTGAGAGCACATACGATTAAAAATGTTATCAATAGAGTTATCTTTCCGTTACATGTAGCAACAAACCGTTCACATAAAGTTATCGACTTCCTTTACAGAATTTTCCATTAGAATACTCTCGATTTAACATAGAGCCATATGTTTATATATAGTATTATGTTTTATAATTTATAAGCACATGCAAGCTGACACATGTAAAAACAGCCTTGTTAGCAGAATTATATCCAAATGTAATACGACGAGACTTCTCATTTTGCCGGAAAATTTTGATTATATCGCGAAAAATTTGTTACTTGTGTGAGTGATTTAAAGCAAGGAAATTTGAGTCTATTTTAATCTAAATTTAACAAAAAAAATGGATGTCAAATTATATTCGGTTAATAGACAGATTCTCTAATCAATAAACTGACTCGAAATGGATTTTTGTGAATTAACAGTATTTGAGGGTTTTTGTTGGTTAATTTAGTTATCGGTATTGCAACTTGTGGAATCCCAGTAAACCAAATTCAAATTTCCCTCAAATATTTTCAATAACTTCAACATTAAAGCACCTAAGATTTTGTATTACATTAACGGCCGTTTGCACCGTTTGTGATTAAGTTATAATTAATATTTAATCATAATTAAAGTTTAAATTCCTTTGCACCGACTGCTTAATTAATAATTAAATCCTTAATTCGTGATTATCTTTAATCAGTACCCAAGATACGAATTAACTCATAATTAAAGTTGACGCAAGCGTAGTTTCTTTGTCTACAATCATGTTTATAGGCGATCATAGGTTATGTTATGCGGTTTTTGGTTATAATACAAATATCTGTGACTGTAAATTGAAATAGCTAGCTAATTAAAGTGTTCACTGTGAAGATTAGGGACAAGGGATAGCGGCGTGCAAGAAGTGTATATTTGGCAGGGTTTCAGAAAGTCCAAGGTAAATCAAAAATTAATTCCCGAAATAAAAACTGACAATGTATTTGAGGATTACTCGTGGTTTCAGGTGGGAATGACCAGGAGGTATTTCGTAATAGGAAAGAATATCTTTCTATAAATTCACAATTTTTATATGATGCTAATTTAAAAATAATGGATATCGTAGTACGATGGCCAGGGAATACACACTTTAACGATCCATTCTTTTCCATAAGCTACAGTGGATATGCCTCAAAAACATATTTATTGACCCCACTGTTAAATTCTGAAACAGTTGTGAAAAATCGTTATAATAAAAGCCATATTACAACACGGAAAGTCATTGAAAGCATGTTTCTAAGAAGAATGTTTTCCAATACTGGCATATGGTTGTCGCTTAAAGCTGGATACCTCTATGCCAGTAGTAGTTGCTACCTCAGTATTGCACAATATAGCCATAAATATGGGTAAAGAGGAAATCAATGAAGAAAAATTAAATTTTAAATGGACAACTTCATGAGATTCATTATGACGCTGTTGATGATGTACCTACTGCGACACAAGCATTACTAATTAATGATTATTTCAAGAATTTGTAATTCATTGCTATATAGAAATTACCTTTTGAACATTTTTTTGTATTTGTTTTCTTTGGCTTTTGTATAAACGAAATATATTTTATTTACTCTAAATGCATTATCACTTCGATTTTTTTAAAAGAAATATTGTGTATGTAACTAACCATTTATTTATTAAATAAAAGGAACAAAATATATAAGGAAATGATGGTAATAATAAAATAATTCTAACAAGTAATAGCAGAGTTCAAATAAAGTATCAAAAATTGGAGCATTTGCAGAACAAACAAGTAAAAGAATTGCATAATGAAAAAAAAACCTGCATTCACATATTAATTTCCATTTTAAAACTACTATTCAACTTTTTTTATTTCAATATCTAGTTCTGTAGCAATTTTCTTCAGCTTAAATTCCAATACCTTTCAAATGCCGCTTAAAATCGCGCATTCGCATAGCGGCAATTTTCATTATGATGGAACAGTGTTCCCAATATAAATACAATTTTTGACTAAAAACTAAACTTAACGCACTACCAACGTATATTTCTGTCACAAACTTTTTAATTAACTAATCATTAATTAAATTTGTGCGGTGCAATCCTATTCATATTTAATTCGTAATTAAATTTAATCTTTGATTAGTTAATTAAAATGTTAATCACAGACGGTGCAAACGGCCGTAATAGTTATTTGAATACCTTTTAATTTGAAGTTACTAAATATAATTGCGGGAAATTTGAATTTTGTTTACTGGGATTGTTCTCAAAACGTTTTTGTAAATTTAGTTTACAAAATGTCAAAAAGATTTTCTCACAATTTACTTTTTTATATAGCAGCAAAAACAAAAACCATTATTTCTTGCAGGAAGGTGAAATTAAATTCAAAGATTCAAACTCCATCGGATTACAAGGATTGTTTAACGTAATTTTCAATTTGTTAGTTTAATTAATCCATTCTGCATTTCATATATACATAATATTGATATCGATGAACAGTACATGAGTGATATCTGAATGTTTACTTTTCGGTACAGACAATCTGTCTTGTGTCGTCAATGGTTTAATAAAATCGCTGAACGATTATGCGTACAGTGAGTTTCAAAAGTAAGGTGCAATATTAACACTGTAGATCATTCTTATACCTGCGTGTGTAAAACAATAAAATACGGTTTTTATAACCTCTTAAATAGCATTTTGATCCAGTATGATTTATCACAATGGTTATAAATAACAATTTAATATTTGACATTTAGGGGCATGCACGTTATAAATTTCAATGACTTAATTGCTTTTTTCCTTTGAAACTGAAATTTTAATTGAGTGTTAAATTAATTAACTTATGTTAAAAATTAAAAACTAACATTTGTATAGCGATATACATCTATAACCTATGAGTGTAAACCATAGATGACAGGGTATTACTCATAAACCTAATTTCGACCCATTTAATTAATTAATCTAATTAATTAATTAAATTAATTAATTAATTAAATATTAAAAAAAATAATTAATTAATATTTAGGTGTTGAATCGATTTCCTTCCAACACTTTCTGAAGCTGTTCCTTTTCGCTCTCCTAATAGCTTTGTTGTAGGATTAATTAAATAATTAATTAGTTAATTAATTAATCCGATACGCGGAAGCCCTTTAACGAGGCCAAGGGTAACGGATTTTGACAGAGCTACACCGAGAAGCTTACCTCCTACAACAAAGCTATTAGGAGAGCGAAAAGGAACAGCTTCAGAAAGTTCTGGGAGGAAATTGATTCATCACCTACCGCTTCACGACTTCACAATGTAATGGTAGAGGGCAGAATCGATACAAGAATGGTATTAAGAAAGCCAAACGCAAGCTCTCCTCTTTCTAGAGACTCACTTCCCTGAAAGCAAAGTGGGTACCTCGGAAAATCTTTCCGAGCAATATACAAGACCAACGAAAGAAGTTATTACAATGGCTAGACACATATGTAGCAGCGAATGGCTAAAATGGGCCATAAAAACTTTTTGGCCTTTTAAAACACCGGGAGTAGACGGGATTCTTCCAGTCTTACTTCCGAAAGGGCAGGACGAAATCCTTCCACACATGATCCGAATAAGCCGAAGTAGTTTGGAGCTGGGCTATATTCTAGAAGCTTGGCGAAGGGTCAAAATAATCTTCATACCAAAAGCAGGGAAAAAGGACATTACGCACGCTAAATCCCACAGACCTATCGGCCTTACATCATTCTTTATGAAAACGGTGAACAAGGCTGTAGATAGTTATATGCACCCCTGTCAGCACGCCTATCAAACGTGCAAATCCACTGAACTGCATTAATGCATTAATGGAGCTGACGGATAGAATCCAAGATGCACTGACGAATAAAGAAACCGTAGTGTGCGTCTTCCTAGATATACAGGGTGTATCAAATAAAAAAGTAAATTTTGCTTGGGTGTTAACTACGCGACATATAAAGCACAAACCCACAGAAACCGGATTTCATCATTAAAGAATAAAAAAATGTAAAATTTAGAGCCAAAAATTCTTTAGTCCGGGCCTGATGCAAGGAAACATCATGTTAAGTACCCACTAAACGTGGTATTATGTATAAATACATTGCACTCATTTAGTATTATTCTTAATGGTATGCCGTAAGTTCATTTAACGTCATTCTGAATAAATAAACGCCCTTGTAAAAATAGCAAAACTGGGGCATTTTAAATTTCTTCTTTTTATAAAATAAACATTCCTTTTTTGTTAAGAGCATTCTATGTAAGTCTACACAGTATTATTTTTAATATCCTGATAAGACGTTCGAGTTTCACCGGATATGCGACTTCAGTAGTTACAAAAAACGTAAATATTTTTCTTTTGCTTTGTCGAATCGAGAGTTAGTTGTTAATAAACGGTACCACATGGATCTGAGTTATTTCTTTTGGATTTATTTAATCATATAACGCAAAATGAATTGAATCGAATTACACAGAAATAAATGTAGATACAGAAAATTTGCAAACACGCCTGTTTACTATGATATCGCGCGAAAATGAATCTATACATTCCCGCGCGTTTCCCGATGCATCAAGCTTCGATATGAAATCATGATGGTCCTGAAAAGAATCGTTTTTTCGAGACGAGAAGAATTTAAATAAAATGTTCGAAGTGGCTTGCACTCCAAGCGGCTATCCACACAAAACTAACAGCGGTAATGGCTGAATGATAGTGGTATAAGGGGGTATACTCGAGACAGCATTTAGGTTGGGTACAGGTGCGGCTCTAGCCCACGGCATTTATAAAATATTTTTTTCTCGTTAATGCTTGCAGATAAACCCCCTGTGCATTAAGACTTTTTGATCGTATATGATTACAGCTGATACATATTATTATATTTACCTCTATATCTGATACACCCTGTATATGGCGTTTTTGATAACACTCCACACGAGTCTGTCAAACAAAGCATTAATTAACAGGGAGGTAGATGGCGTGACTTCCAGATGGATGTCGCAACTGCTGAAGCAGCTGAGGGTTCCGCGTCACACAAGAGTGGAAAGAGTACGCCATACCAGTGGCCACGTGACGTATGTCAAAATAAATTTTGGGGTTGAAAAAGTTTTAGTTTTTTATTTTATTTTATTTTAATAATAAAAAAAAATCCCTCATGTTGCAATATTTATGCAGGTCACTGTATATTACGTGCATACGATTTTTTATGGTTATATATTGATAGGATAATTATTTGGTTTTAAATAATTAATGTATCGACAGCATTTATCGAGTTGCAGCTCCTTAGAACAACAACAATGCCCATATAAATAGATAGTAATAGATCATAAAAACACTAAATTATTGATAATAAATTTGTTAAGGCAATAATCTACTCTGAATAAAAACCCACGCGCCGCCACTGACTTTTATCTAAATAAAGATTTTAATGTATAGTTTAGTGACATTTAAAAAGCCCGTACGAGGAAGCTAACCTTCAAAAAAGAAAAATATTTTTACAAGTTCTTCTTTATCATTATTAGTATTATTCGGAAAACAAAAACTCTGATATACCTGTATACACGCCTCATTGTTGGCAATAATTTAATACACAACCTTATTTATGCACAATAATCTTGTATGTTAGCATAAATATCATTGTGTATTAAGTTCATATATTACAAATTCGAACAGTAAATATTTGCCCATTTGATTCAACAAACACTATTTATAACTTTCAAAATTAAACAATAGTTACAAAATTGGTTAGTGCAGCTAATTATATACTATCCTTATCTAAATGCAGCTTATAATATAAATAACCTTAATAGACAAATTTAATTTTTTAGTACCTTCAATGTTGATGCATTAATAAGTTACCTTTACAGTTTTGTATTGAAATAATGGTTATTTTAATACCTTTATGTTGAAGTTACTAAAAATAATTGCGAAAAATTTAAATTTATCTATTATGGAAGTGGTAGAGATATGATCATCTATAAAATTTGCTTGAAACTTACTTGCAAATCTACACTCCCATAACCTGTTGCCATTGTATTTTGTTTGGTTAGTATGTTATTGTTATTAGTTTATTTGTTATATTTTAGATAATTTTATCAAAACACTTTTGCTCACGAAGAAAAAAACAGATTAGAACAAACCAAACAGCAAAGCGATTTCGACTGAACTTCATTACATGGCGAACATTCAGCGTGTTCTAGTGCGAGTGTTGTGCCGAGGTATCAATTTTGATTTAAAAACTCATCACCGGAATCCCAACGTAATGCCGAAGGAGCGAATGGTATTACGGCATCCGAGTATTGCGCTGATTACGAACAAAAAAGCCATCCCACCGCGGTTTTCAGCTTATGCCAATCTGTGATTAGCCGTCGAGTATTGTTATCAATAAATATACGACCGTAGAACTGCAAATAATACCACGGTGATTTTTTTTTTTTTTTTTAATGCAACTGTTAATAATAATTGTATGATTAAAGAACTGGTTAATCTATTTGTTTATTTTTTTTTAGTGTTAAAAGTGTCAAACAAAATAAATAATAATGAATTGCGTATTATTCTTTTGTTGATAATCGAATATTTAAATACACATGCACCAATGTGAAAACGCTCTTTTCTGAAATTGACAAGAGTTAATAATGTTTCTATAAATTCAAAAGGAAAAGCAAGACGGTTTGATAACTTTGGTTAAAACTTTTGCTTCGTAAAGCACATCTACACTGAAATAGAGAATAATTGTCTTGATCCTACACACTAACCGAAGCAGTTCTAATCTCTATCCACAACTTGCTCAGTTTGAAATTAAAAGTTTCCTATGAGAATCAGCAAATAGTCATCTTTGCTAGACCTACATTATACATACATTTTGCTGACAGGTTCGTTAGAGCACAAAGATGGTCACCAAGATCGCCTGATCTAACCCCATTAGATTACTTCATGTTCGGCTATCTAAAAAATAGGATCTATAGAAACCGCATGCATACCATAGAAGAACTGAGAGATGCAGTTTTGTCACTTAATAATTACCTATACTAATTGTATGTTATAATTTAAAGTAATAAATAAATTTAGTTAAACACCAGTTAGTACTGAATTGTAAAATCATAATTTAGTAAAGTTAAATTAATTACATTTCATTTTTACAAGCAGAAACACCAATCCATAGTCGTTTATATAATGCGAGTTCAAATATAGGTTACGTTTTCCTTATTTATGACAGATCCGTTTACTTTCTTATATTCCAACACTGACTTAGTTCAAACCTTCATTACAAACACGTGGCATATACCTACACCCTGTTACTATCTATACGAGCGGAATTGACAATCTTTTTGAATCTCATAGTATTTTAGTATAAACAAGATATTGGCAGGTTTGTCGAGCAGTATGTGCTGGAGCATTATCGTGCTGAAAATAACCTGCTTCAAGCTCATTTTCTTGTGGCTCTGCAATAAACAATTCCAACATCTGTTGATAACGTTGAGCTGTTACAGTTTTCTCGAAGAAAATTGGCCCTATCATTCGTTGCCTGGACATAGCTAACCAAACTCCAACTTTTATGGGATGCAATTGCGTTTCTCGAAATTCGTGTGGATTTTCTGCAGACCAGATACGATAGTTTTGTAAATTGATATAGTCTGTTAGATAAAACCAGGCATCATCCGAGAAAAATGATTTGTTCAGCAAGTCATCGTCCCTTAAATTGTTATTAAACCAATGACAATATTCCAATCGCCTATCGTGATCTAATGGTAATAATTCCTATACCGTAGAAACTTTATAGGGATAAAATGTAACTTTCTTTTGACAGCTCATTGCGCCGAAGTGTATGATAAGCCTATAAAATTATAAAATGTAATAAACTATTTCACTTAATGTTAATATTGATTTTTTACCTGTTTGTTGAGCTAATTACCACAGATAAATTCCCTATTTTCTTACAGTATTCAGAAATACTATTGTGGGTGATATTAGATGTAAATATAAACGGTTTGAAAAAAAATTATAAGATAAATAATCGAAAGATACTACAACACGAACGCCAATGTCGCTAAATGTCAAGAAAATTCATTTAATGTATGAAATTTGTATGTAGCTAACTTCGCTCATTAAAATGGTAATAAGTATAGATAATTTTTTCCGGAAAACAGTTTTTTTATTACGACAATCATTTTGAATCTCATAGTACTTACGTAACTATAAATATTTACGTCTGGAATAGATGCGAGGGTAGACCAGACGGAAGACATCATTGCATACATACATACAGGTGGATTTAAGGCAACTCATATGTGAACACAGATATACTATATGTTATTATCATTAAATACTGTATTTACTTATTGAATGCTACTTGCTAATACTACTATATTTACTACTTATCAATACTATTACTTAATATGTGTCACCTTTCTGGCAACACACTGTATATGTAGATGTAGGCTACAAAAATTGCGTATTAAATTTCGGAGATTATAGATACAAGTTTGTCATTAGTCACGAATCGAACGGTCTTCCTTTACAGATAAATAGCACAGGTATTACGTCATGGTTCATTTATATTCGCAAACTGGCGGAACAGTGTACTACCGAATTATTCATGATTTTAAAAAGTATATTGTAACGTTTTCACGGTTCAAATACCGACACAAGCGGTATATTCAATGAAAAGTATTTATTTCTACACGTAAGTCTAATTAAAATAAAATAACACTAATATATAAACATTAATTAATAAATAACTAAACACTACTACAACACTTAGTAAAATAAATCATTTAAATACTAGTTATTTATATTCACAAATTATTTATTTTGTTTCCTCTATTTATTTCTACCATTTATTTTGATATTGGCTGTCCCTACCGAACTCTCCAATAGAACCAACTAGTAGAACTATCACGTACAACTCCTGTTCGTGGACGTGTTTATATTTCGTGCCTCCGGCTCTACAGTAGTTAACATCTTTCCGGAATTCTCTAGCTAGTATATTTGCAGTTGAAATGTCAATGACTTATCGATGAAACACACTACAACGCCCTCTAGGGGCGACTTAACTATCTATGATGAACTTGCTCTATACAGATAGCGCCATCTGCTTGCGCAGTTGGAAATTCAAATTCAAAATTTAAATACGCGCGCCTAACAATACAAAAAAAAAAAATAGTGCTAGTAAAGGTGCAAACCAAAGTATCCATTTAGCTGTATTTGGGACTTATATATTACATACTAGTTACCTTTAGGAAAAGTTGTATAAAATAACGTCCTTTTCAGTTAAACTCAAATGAAATTATTGTCAATATAAAAAAAAACGTATTACATTAATTGAAGTTAATTAGCGCTAATTAGTGATTGCATATATTGCATATTTAGGCATTTCTATGCATATTTTTACAAAAGTTGCATATATTGCATATTTAAGCTTTTTCTTATCCTTTCTATTAGTAAAAATTCCTAGTAATTCCTAATGTAGATCGACAACCGACAATTCTCAGAACGATAAATCTTTTACATTGGTTTCTCTAATACTTTTTTCCAAGAACTGCACGTGTTTAATTTCGCCTAGCAGAAGGGATGTGGTAAATATGTTTTATTATTATTAATTCCCAAATAAACTATTCATTGAATATAATAATAATAATAATAATAATAATTTCTTTATTGTTGCACCACTTGTACAAATTAAATAAAGTAACAAAGAAAAAACATCTACAAAGTGGGGCAACAAATATCTTTGGGCGAAACAGCATGTAATTGTGTTACGTTTTTAAATACTGTGCGTACATACAATGATTATAGCGAACAAAATTTCTTTATGGATTAAGCCATATCCTGAACTGGTAAAGGATGGCGACAAAATATTTTGTCGAGCCTGCAGTAAACTGGTAAGTTTAATTTTACTAAAAGCTTTACAATTGTTTTTAAATTCTTTAACTTTTGATATAAAATGACAATTGTTATTGTAGGTGTCTTCTGAGAGAAAATACCTGATTGATCAACACGCTAAAACTCCATCACATATTGGAAAATGTGAAAAACTAAAGCGATCTGCATGTGTGTAGCAATCTATACGTCAATGTGTAGCATCAACTTCACGAAACTCAGAACAAGAAGAATATAATACGGATCTGTGTAACGCATTAATTTCGTCTAACATACCATTAGCAAGATTAAACAATGTTAATTTGAAATCATTTCTGCAAAAATATTGCAAACATAATATACCTGACGAAAGTACCTTACGAAAAAATTATGTCACATCTTGTTACCAGCAAACAATAGCAGAAATTCGACAATTGGTAGGGAATAATTTTATTTATATCATGGTAGATGAAAGTACGGATAAGTGTGGCCGTTATATTGCCCATTTGTTAATAGGAATTCTTCATGAAGATATTGTAGGTGAATCATATTTAATTTATTGTAAAGAACTTCAAAAAAAAAATAATGTGACAATTGCCCAATTCGTTCAAGAAGGTTTATCAAATTTCTTTTTACCTAGAAGTATACCTTGTGAAAAAAATTTTACTAATGTTGTCCGACGCTGCACCATACATGATAAAAGCCGCGCAAAATTTCAATTTTTTTTATAGTAACATTATTCATACCACTTGTTTTGCTCATGGGTTCAATCGTGTAGCCGAAAACATTAGGAATCAATTCCCTTTAATTAATGATTTAATTAGCAATGTCAAAAAAAGTATTTTTAAAAGCACCTTTACGAATCCAATTTTATAAGGAGCGACTTCCCGGTGTTAAATTGGCTCCTGAGCCGATTATTACGAGATGGGGTACATGGTTAGAGGCTGCAATTTTTTTCGCCGATAATTTTGAAGGAATAAAAAATGTAATTCTTGAAATCACTGCTGACTGCATTGCTCTAGAAAACTGTAAAAAAAATAGTAACATCGACAGAATTGCTACAAAACCTTTTGTATATTAAGTCAAATTATAGCTTTGTTTCAAGTTCCACTCGTAAACTAGAAACGCAAGGGATGTCGCTCTCGGAATCAGTCGAAATAGTAGACGAATTTGATATGCTATATAAGAAGGTTAAGGGTACAATAGGTAATTCTATATACGATAAATTGAGTGATAAATAAAAATGCGGGGTATTAGAAATTGAAGAAAGTTAAGAAAATTTTGGAAGGTGAAACAGTAAACGATTTCGACTTTAATTTTAGTTTAGAATGTATTGCAAAGTTAAAAAATGCACCAATTACATCTGTGGATGTTGAAAGAAGCTTTTCTATTTCGAAACATATGTATTCTGATAGAAGACAAAACTTTCTTTTACACAATTTTGAAAAACACAAAATTATAAATTGTTTAAAAATATGTTGTGAAAAAAATTTTGTGCAATAAAGTGAATGTTTAAATTTCTGCTCTTATTTATTTTATGTAAAAATTTTGCATATTGTCGCAATTTTTTTTGCATATATGCCCCAGGTTTATGCATATTTTCTCAAAAATCGATGCTTATATATGCGCATATATTCCAGTTTTTCTTTGCATATAATCCGGTCTCTAATTATCACAATTAATTTTGGTAACTCCAATAGAAAGTTGGTTTAGTACTAAAATAACTATTTAGGTAATTTCATGCTTCAACGTTGAAGTTGCTAAAAATAATAGCGAGAAATTTAAAGTTACGTATCCTGGAAGTGATTTGACACCTTTTTCACTGATAATCTATTTATTTGTTTCAATTTTGTAACGTTAATGACCTTAAATGATTTTAATCCAATTTAAAAATCCTATTATATGAGTATTAGTTTATATAATCTCACTTCCTATTTCTTATAGTTCATGGCAGAAAAACGTGACATAATAAAACAATAACATTCCATAATAGTTGCCCCTCTCCTCCCGCCTATGTCCGTGACAAGCGTTAATCCACCATCAAAGAAATAACAAAACTGATAAGCCGTTTTTTAACCGGTATTATTCCGTTTCGAGCCAGACGACAATGTACATCATGTACGCTACATTTTGAACCCTTTGACCCCTTCGATATTTTATTCAGCGCAAGAAATTTTCCAAGATTATTAAAATATACTCTTGCGTCCATACAAAGCTCACGTATGTAAATACAATATGTGAGAACTATCCAAAGTTTACGCAGTTGGTAATATCGATAAAAATGTGTAATGAAAACAACAGAATCATATATCCACAATTACAAACGTGCATTAACTATAACTAACATATTACTTCATTAGTTTGTAATAACAGTAGTACACATGTAAATTATAAGCACACGTGCGTTAGAAAGAAAAAGCAAAATTACCCAATACTAAAAATTCGACAGCATTGCACATTCTTAATGCAAGATACGTAGATTATATGTATGCTATCAATTGAAAGACATTCCGCGATTGATAAACTTGAATTAACCTTTTAATGTTTAACATATTACTTATTTTGACATGCAATTATTTGGTATATTATTATTTGGTATATTATTATTTGAGATGAAGATTACGTTTTAATATGATTAGATTGCAACATTATCATGCGTTATCAAGCAAAGACAGTAAGCAGTAAATGTAACAAAAAATAAAATTGGTGATGTAAAGTGAAGTTAGCAACTGTACCGAATTCTAAATTTTACTTTCATACTATATGTAAATAACAAAAAAACATGCACGCTAATTTGGCATAAATGCAGCAAGTTTTAAGCAACATTATTTCAGGATTTTAAGGTTATGTATTAACTGCACCAATAAAAAAGAAATTACTATATTTACAAGAATCTACAGAAATCTTTAACATATTTAGCGCATATGAAAAAACAGCAACTTTAAAAAACATACAACATCCTTGAATTAAAACAAGGATTTCACGGTTAAAATATTATTTACCAAAACATTAAGCGGGGTCGTTTCATCCATAGGTTCACCCATAATCCCTTCGCAAACAACCAAAAAAATTCTTGTCATATATATGATTCAATACATCAACATTATCAATTTCAATTTAAAACAAAATTTATCGAATGCAACCCTGTCCCTTAACTGTCACTACCGACTTGTCATTTCTAAATTTGTTGGTGACAACAAAACCGATCGTAAGATCAAAATTTGACACAATCAATTCGCGCCGTTAAATTAATTAGTTAACGTACCAAAAAGAAAAGCAGAAATCCCTATTTTTTTTGCCGTAAACAAACGTCCAACAAATGTACAAGAAAGCAGGTAAGGATAAGTGA
Source organism: Protaetia brevitarsis (assembly GCA_004143645.1). Lineage (NCBI taxonomy): Eukaryota > Metazoa > Arthropoda > Insecta > Coleoptera > Scarabaeidae > Protaetia > Protaetia brevitarsis. Next base: position 253,797 of record RXPK01000007.1, read on the forward strand.
AATGGTGTTGTTTTAATGCATTTTAAATGTTTACTCATGGAATTAGGGATTTGTGCTTCTGGTATTATAATATAGGATATTATAACACTTACATGTGCCCGGAATTTTTACACCCGTGCCGTCAATTTGACACCGAATCGAGACCCAACATGAGAACACTGCTAGATCAAGGATATCTTTCACTATCGGACAGGACCGTAGTGGAACGTTTTAGCACGTTTTATTGGGCGAAAATTGCAATCGATATTCCAAATAATGTAAGAATGTAAGTGCGTTAAATTCTATGCTGTCATTAATCTTCTTAATAGCAAATTTATGAACATAAAAGCATTTTCATAATGAGGAGTTCGTGTCATTTTGAAAACGATATTGTTAGGTATATACTTTATTAATTTAATATAATCCTGGGTAATTTTGCAGGTCTGTTATGAAATTAATATGTGATCAAAAAATGCCTGCGCAGATAAATAATATTATAGCATTAATTTCTCGTTTTTAGCATTTTATTTTATCAATTACTTATATTTTTGCGAATTGAGAGATAATACTTTTAATCTTAGTTCAAATATTTTTATATCTATGGTAAACAAAGCCGGTATTATTGATATAAATATGATACAAATTGTAAGTGATATGATATAATGACCTACTTTACTAATCCATAAAGCCAACTATTTATACCCGATTCTTATTTTAAATACTTAATACAAAACAATACACATATGTTTTGGTATTCATATAATACGATAGCAATTTTTAGCATTTATTAAGACATGACCTAATACAATAATGGTTATCGTTATCTCTCCTTATCTTTGAAATTTAAAATAATATTTATCAGTAACTACATTGCCATCTAACCTGGGTTATTTCAAATTGTATGATGTCGATAAAGTAGATATCCGACATATCTTTCTTTTACAATCAATAATTTAGAGATTTAGTATTTATTTTAATTACTAATTGAATTAATTAATTTTGTGATATTTAATATATACTAAACTCTTAAAAATTATGTTTATAAGGGTCACCTATTTTGTTGTAGTAAAACCATACGAGTTGAAAAGTAAACAACTGTACTATGGTGTAAATCTCAATTTAATTTTAGTTAAGTTTTAAATTAAATAATTGTATAAGTGGAATGAAGTTTCGGGTTTATACCGTTTATACTTTTTTAGTTTAAAAGTTCCAGCAGTAAAAATATCTAACTTTAGATTATTGACGTTTATACGCGCCATCTATTTCCCAATAGGTTAACCTTGTAAGTTGGAAAGATAGATTAACTTCCGTGTTTGGTTTATATCTTAACTGTATTGTATCACAAATGATCACAAACAAGGTGCTAGGTATGTTTGTTTTGGCATTAGCGTCACGCAGGGTTGCATTCGAAATTTGGTATATAGGGTAGGTTTTTTCGTTTTAGCACTCCGCGTCGTAATCCGAAAATTTAGCCGCGTGACGCTACGTAAAGCTTTTCAACGCAAGCTGTGGTCGTAAAACGCTGGATTGACTCCAGCTTTAGATTTTCTGATTGCTGTTCGTTTTGTCATCAAATCGAACAGATATGCTTACGATTGCGTGACGCTAGTGTCAAAACGAACACACCTAATGAAAGTCTACACAGATTATTACAGTATACCTATGTACCGGCCAAAATGCAACGTACATCAATCCATTTCGACGGACATGCGATTAGTACACAAGTAGCGACATTTTTACTAATATTTTTAGCTATTTTAGAGATGGTTTTTCAGAAGAAAATTTATTTACTATAAAATCGGAAGCTGTGAAAGTTACAGGGGTGTTATTGCTGACAATTTATAGAATTGTGAAAAAAAAGAAAATAGACAGTGGTGAATGTGCCAAATATTATAGTTTTCCAAGGAAATAAATAATTATTCCTAAGCGAATAACTGCGATTGCCGACACCAATAAGGCGATTCTGAAACGTCTGATTTTAAATTGTGTCTTCACTGAAATGTATTTTACGCAAGTTCAAAGATGTCGGCGGCTTGTTTATTATCGGTACCTACTTAAATAGGTACTTTTTAATTTATAATTCATAATTATTATGCATTTTAGCTTTTAATTTTGAGGTAATATTCGGTTTATAAGTATCAGTTGCCGAACACATCGGAATTATGCAATTACCTTAAACCCCTTTTAATGTGAAGAGTAATTATCGATAATTCGAAAAGCAAAATTAATTTAAATTTAAAAACCTCCAAAAACAAGTTTTTAACAATAACATATGACAAAAGAAACAATTTCCAACTTATAAACACGCCAGAATTTTTTTGGCAATGCTAAGCCTAAATAAAGTATAAAGGAAAGTTGATGATACTGGTAAAACCGAGAAATAAAAAGATTGTCACATACTTTTGTACTAAACTGTAAACCGGCCATTGTACACGCTCCGCCCACTCCAATACAATGCGCGCACAATAGGTTTGTTTGTTTGTCTGATCTAAGCAGATCCAAAGAATTTTACGCGTTTGTTTGTATTTTAGAGCATGATTTGTGCGTGTTTGTTTGTTTAGAGCAAGCAAATCCAGATCACAAAGAGGTGCCTCTCCCTGCTCGCGATCCGACGTCCGAGGAATTTGTGCAACATAACCTAATCGCACTAACACCGTGTTCTAAACTGTCGTTTGTAAATGTAATCCGATTTATAACTGCATCAAATATGCACGAAATAGATAATATAATGATACCAATGTGATTGATGTAAAGAACGATCATTATATTTTAAAAACTTCATTTGGTAGGTACATAAATACTAGTATAATGATGCATTTTTATTGTAGTCTAGATTCATTAACTTGAAAAATTATTTTTACTTTTCCTATTCATAATAGCTGTGACAATCTGACAATAGTAAATAATAAAATTAAGGTTATATTGCAATCGAGCGCGTTTGTTTGTACCATCTTTAAATCCAACTCTGAGACGCTCCCAAGTTACTCTACGTTTGTTTGTTTGTCTGATCTAAGCAGATCCAAGGAATTCTACGCGTTTGTTTGTATTTTAGAGCATGATTTGTGCGTGTTTGTTTGTTTAGAGCAAGCAAATCCAGATCACAGAGGTTCCTCTTCCTGCTCGCGATCCGGCATCCGAGCAATTTGTGCAACATAACTTAATCGCACTAACACCGTGTTGTAAACTGTCGTTTGTAAATGTAATCCGATTTATAACTGCATCAAATATGCACGAAATAGATAATATAATAATACCAATGTGATTGATGTAAAGAACGATCATTATATTTTAAAAACTTCATTTGGTAGGTACATAAATACTAGTATAATGATGCATTTTTATTGTAGTCTAGATTCATTAATTTGAACAATTATTTTTACTTTTCCTATTCATAATAGCTGTGACAATCTGATAATAGTAAATAATAAAATTAAGGTTATATTGCAATCGAGCGCGTTTGTTTGTACCATCTTTAAATCCAACTCTGAGACGCTCCCAAGTTACTCTACGTTTGTTTGTTTGTCTGATCTAAGCAGATCCATGGAATTTTACGCGTTTGTTTGTATTTTAGAGCATGATTTGTGCATGTTTGTTTGTTTAGAGCAAGCAAATCCAGATCACAGAGGTTCCTCTTCCTGCTCGCGATCCGGCCTCCGAGCAATTTGTGCAACATAACCTAATCGCACTAACACCGTGTTCTAAACTGTCGTTTGTAAATGTAATCCGATTTATAACTGCATCAAATATGCACGAAATAGATAACATAATGATACCAATGTGATTGATATAAAGAACGATCATTATATTTTAAAAACTTCACACTTGGTAGGTACATAAATACTAGTATATGATGCATTTTTATTGTAGTCTAGATTCATTAATTTGAAAAAATATTTTTACTTTTCCTATTCATAATAGCTGTGACAATGTGACAATAGTATATAATAAAATTAAGGTTATATTGCAATCGAGCGCGTTTGTTTGTATCATGTTTAAATCCAACTCTGAGACGCTCTCAAGTTACTCTGATGACGTCAGTAGATACTGCTCCAAGCACACAAACAAACAAGGTTAATGACTCACCACTGTCACGAGATTTTGGTTAGGTTGTAAGAGGTTTATTGGGGTACCTATGTGTAAAACAAAGGTGTCTAAAACTTTTACATTTCCCGTAAATTGCGCCTGGCTGGTAGTCGAGTGGCTTGCACGCTTGGCTATCAGTGCGGAGTCCGGGGTTCAAATCTCGCTCTGGTCAATTACGATAATCGGTTTTTTCCGGGGTCGTAATGGTGATTAGGAGGGATTTGGCTCTGCGGGGGCCTAAGAAGCTAAACACATAGCTTAGGCGTTACCACCCCTTAAAAAAAATCGCCTAAAATGCCCAAATGAAAACCATAATAATGTTCTTAATATAAGAATATTTTATTTACATCATGTCATCGTATGTATAATTAACAATTTCGTTTTAGTTTACATAAAAGATATAAAATAACATCTATGTACATAAATATATATAAAATGAGGCACATGGTGAATTTAGACTAAGCACTCGATGGAAGTCTAGGCGCTACGAGTCGTAGCCTCTAGGCGGCGAGGCGACCGGAGATGGGGGAGGGGCAGGGGGCTAAAATAAGTCGACGATCGGGAACTGGGAGACGGCGGACAACTCTCGCTGTGACAATGAGATCGAGGCGTCGGCGGTGGGGGAAACGGCCCACCGTCGTAGCGACTCCTAGTAGGGTAATTATAATCGCTCTCGTCGCAGACGTCCGTCGAACACGGGGTGGGGGGTGGCGGTTGATTTATGGCACGGTAATGTCGGTAAGGTCGGTATCTCGACGACGGACTGCTCCCTCTAGTGGAAGCGGCCGTAGTCGCTGGACTAGGCGGGGGATTCAACGTTTCGCGCGGGTAACAACCGACGCTCGAACCGTTAGTGCTGCTGGAAGCTCCTGTTATGTTGTTCCTATCGTAAGTGGAGGTTTGAGACCGTTCAGAGCCGCCATTCCCAACACGTCGGGCATGGTCTTCCTGATTTTCACGCCTTTATTGTGCGTGTGCGATTGCGTGGAGTGCAACAGATCCTCGATTTGATCGGAGTGCGTTTGTGCGATGTTGCACTTCCTGCGCAAGAAGTAGAATAGCGCCAACAGCGCTACGACGATCGAGGTTATCGTTATTATCACAATTGGAATGATTTCGCTGCTGGATTTCTGAGCGGTCAGTCGATTCGCTTCCTTACAAGCCGCTTTTAATTCGTCCGCGCCATCTGCGCAATGCTCGACGCCGTCACACAAGTAACTAGTCGGGATGCACACGTCCGTTTTGGGGCATTGGAACTGCTCTTTACTACAGCACGCTTCCTCGTCAGAGCCGTCTTGGCAGTCGAAGTTTCCGTCGCACACCTGCCCTTTTTCTATACAGTGCAAATCGCGACACTTGAACTGATTGCTCTTGCATTCGGTGCATCCCAATTCGTCCGATTTGTCGGTACAATCGACTTGGCCGTCGCACCTCCACGCCAACGGTATGCATCCGTTACTGGTGGATTCGTGCGTGGCGCAAGTGAAGTGATCTTCGCTACATCCGGGCACTACGATGCAGTTCCGTTTATCCTCCGAGATCGCCAGTCCGTGCGGACACGCGCAGACCGGCGACGTCCCGTTGATTATACAGAGATGAGAGCACCGGTTCGTCTGCGAACACGAATGATTACGGTCCGGTTGCGACACCGACACCAGATCCAGTATGTGGTGGGCGTGATTTAATACCGGCTGCCGAAATTGTCCCGTGCTCAACTTGTTGCGTTGCAACTGGTTGATGGTGCGGTCCAACCAGTACAGCCAGCCTAAATGCACGGCGATGCTGGTGATTTTCGATTTGCTCTCGCTCCACAGTTCGTGCCTGTAAAAAACGACGATAAAAAAACAAACACTAAAGAATTACTAACTGTAAAGGATAATGAAACACTGGAGTGCTATGAACCGATAGATAATCAGTGTTGCCAACTTGGTGAATTTTCCACTAAATTTGGTGTATTAAAAGCACGTCTGGTGTACACAAATCATATTCTAGTGGCTAGTGAAAAGTTAGTAGCGTAACTTTCGCCAAGATAAATTTCAGTCGAGGGGAGTCGCCACTTTATTTTGTACCGTATAAAGTATGTTATGTAAGGCTACTTTGTATTCTAATTATTCTATCATATGGAATCTAGTATTTTGTAATTTAGCTTTCTTCGCGAATGTTAGAGTGTATTTTCGTTTATATGAGAATGATTTTAATTTTAATTCTACATACACATAATTTTTTAAAATTTTGCGCACAATGCACAAAACAAAATGGTAGAAGGTCACCAAAAATTTTCCCTAGAAACCTATTTATAAAAACGTTAGTGACGCTACTTGGTTTTCCTGTACTTTGATTACACATATACATATACAATATATAAATAAATAAAAGTAAAATACTTTATAAAGTAATTCCTTTCCCAATTCTAGTGATTTTCTGGTGAAATTATAATCCCGATCTAGTGAAATATATCTTCTGTCAATTGGCAACACTGTAGATAATGCCATAAGGCGGGGCTCATAGTCTTGTAGTTGTAGGAATTACCATAATAGCAAGAGCAATTGAAGGGAAGTAACATTACGAACAGGCTCAAGTTTTTGCCTACCAGGCGTCATCAGCGCTCCTCCGAGAGTATAAACCCACTTTCATCGCTATTCACATCTCAAGCTTTACGTACAATCACCTACTAAGTGAAAAAGAGTTCGGTTTGTGCGCTCCCTACGAGCCACGTGTTAAACTCTCACCACAGTATTCGCCAGCGCGCGCGACCAGAGATGGCGCTAAGAAATCATACAAAATGGCTACGCAATAGGGAAAACATTGGCCTGCAATGGCCATTTGTGTATGTATTTATGTATCAACGTAGATAGCAGATCTAATTTCACAATTTCTTATGGTGTATGTAGGTTTAAAATATGGCAGCCGGTATTAGTGATATATTTACATACTTGGTGGATAGGCGAACGTTAGAAGAAGCAGTTTTTAAAACGAGTCGTGTAGTTTTATGTGGCTATGTTGATACTAAAATAATAGGCTTCTGTTTAAAGTCATCTAAAATACATTCCGATCTGCATAACATTATTAAGTACAGACAATTAATATTTGCTGTCTATACAGGGTGATTCATTTTTTTTTTCGGGAAACTTAAACAGCGTATTCTACCGACCATACTGGTGTAAAAACTCCATATAAACGTATATCCAAAAATGTTTTGTTCTCGAGTTACAGCTTGTTAAAGTTTTTTTGATTGTAGCGAGCGTAGACGCCACTGCGGAAAAATCGGGGAAGTCGGTGAACGGTCCCGAACCCGTTTACAGCAGCTTGGTGAAAACATTACTATCAATCTTTGCATCAAAGTGGGTAGTTGTCAAACCGAAAGTCATACGCTCAGTTGTGAAAGTCATTCGATTCTGAAAAGTGTGATCGATAGCGTTATTGTTCACAATTATGCCACGAAAGTTTAGTAATGAAGAATATGCAGATATTCACTACGTGTATGGATTCTGCGATGGTAATGCTGAAGCATCGGTTCGTGAATATGCAAGGCGTTTTCCAAGGAGGAGAGTTCCAAATGTCCAAGTTTTTATCGACACGCACCGTCGTTTTCGTGAATTGGGTTTACGTATTAATCATGACCAGTACAGGAACAATATTGCAATGGTCAGAAGAAATGATAATCAAATTTTGCGGTTATTTGACGTTAACCGGCGACTTAGCTCTCGTAGAGCAGCTCAACAAGTGCAATGTTCGCAATCACGGTATGGCGTACATTACGTGCAGATCATAAGAAAATGCTATCACCTCCAACCTGTTCAAAACTTACAGCCGGGGGATGCAGAAAGAAGGGTAATCTTTTGCGACTGGCTCTTATACGAATACGAAAACAATAACGATTTCTTGCACAAAATACTGTGGACAGACGAAGCTTCATTTACTAGAAGCGGAGTGTTTAATAATCATAATCTCCATGTCTGGGAACATGAAAACCCACACGAAATTCGACCACGTTAGTTTTTTTTTTGTTAACAATTAATGTTACTTTTGTCATATTAACAATTTTCACATTTAATAAAGAATCTGTGTAATAAGCCTGATTTAATGATAATTATTATTATGTTTACCTCGATTTTAAAAAAAAATCTTCAACAAGCTGCAACTCGAAAACGGAACATTTTTGGATATATGTTTATATAGAGTTTTTACACCAGTATGGGGGGTAGAATACCCTGTTTAAGTTTCCCGAAAAAAAAATGAATCACCCTGTATATTCTACCTGTCTTTATTTCGTTTCTCATAACTTTAAAGAAGGAACTGCACTGATTTTTAAATATTTTTTTACTTTTGGGTGGTGTCGCTCTAACAGGTAAATACATCACATGGTTAACAGAATTAAGTAATTATTTACCAGAGTGAAAATTATCTTTGAAATGTAAGCTACACACTTGCATATATTTCGTTATTGGCTTTCCTATCTTTAACACGTTAGCCCACTTTTTATATTGAAATAATTGTGGAAATTAGTAATATGCATAAAATCATGTGGCATAAGCCGAAAGCGGTTGACAGTGAAGTGGAAAGAACACATTTTATAGCATATTACTAATTTCCATATATACCACCAATCCAAAAACTTCTATTAACTATACGAAATAATTGTCTTTAGGAAAATAGTGTAGCGAAATATGTTTATCTTTGTAACTATGGTATTGAGGTACCGAACAATACATTTCACTTTTAGAAGCCATTGTACAATATCAGAGGTGCCCTTAAGCTGCACCCTTCAGATGAATCACAGGTAAAACAAACTCCTTTACCTGAATATATACAATAGTAACTATAATACGCAAGATACCGTGCCCGACTGTTTTCCCTATTCCTCTAGTGTAAAATTATTCCGCCAGGCGGAGACTCTTTCGAATGCGTTTGCGAATAAGCAGTAAGCAAGCCTCAAACAACAGCCTCCCTCCACTTTGTTGTTGATTAGATTGCTACCTATATAAATTAGTTTACTCATCTGTTTAATTTACTTGTTTTATTTATTTATTTTACGTATTTTATTAGTTTTAAATTACCCCTGCAGTTTTCAAAACAATTAATGAACCTTGATAAGGCGCGTTGTGTAAAAGGAAAGGTCAGTGGCCATAACATTCACAAACTTTGTTAATATATTATATTGTCAGGTTTAAGTGAAATAACCGTGAAAGAAGACGCCAATGGGTATGATGTTGTAGTGCCATTCGCTCTTGCAAGATAAATGTTGATGTTAACGATGGTCGCAGTTTCTTTGGATTTCCGGATGAATCTATTATGCACAACAAGACAAGAATTAAGAAAGTACATGGATAAGAAGAACTATTGTCGTTGTGCGGAGGTTCCTAGATCACATTAAATCAATTTATTTGTTAGACATTCATTTTAAATTATATCGCTATTTATCATAATAACTAACTTAATCCATTTTATGTTCACTTTTTAAAATAATGTGATTTTAGTCTAAACTACATTCTACTAGTATAAATTTTAATCCTCACATTATAGAATACTCGATATTATTTAGTCTACGTCTGAAACTTTATCCACTTATGCACCGGTGGACATCATTGTTGATACACCACTGCAGGGTCGGATGTTAGAAAAGAATTAGTCGAATAAAAAGGAACAGTCTTTGTATTACACAGAATGATATAATCATTATAAGTTGGTGTGTGTTCGTGTCAGAAATTTGAGAGTCTACAATAAAATCCTTCCACCGAAGTGCATTTTTATTAATTTGGTGGATAGTTCATGGACTATCAGTCCCGCTAGATAGCTCGTGTAACGACAACCAGACTGCGTATGATTGTGATTTCAAGAACGGCTTACCATGACGTAACGAAACATTATGGTAAGCCGTTCTTGGAATCGCAATCATACCCAGTCTGATTGTCGTTTATACGAGCCATCTGGCGGGACTGATGTAATGCTTGAGACGTGATTTACGATGAAACTGGGTTTATACACCCGTGATGACGCCTGGTAGAGAGGACCCGTTGCTAGTGTGACTCCCCTTTCATCACTCTTGCTAGTATGGTGATTCCTGCAATAGACCATGAGTCCTGCCTGGTGACATATACTATCGATTCATTGGATTTAATAGGCATTTTTTCATTAATGTTTCACTGGGGTATTACTCAATTATATGTAATACAAACTATCAGCTTACTAGTTTCGACTCTAATCAGCCATCTTCAGAGCTATGCTAAATTCAGTAGGCAAAAAGAATGAAATGTAGAAAATGGAAAGATTAAACATGTTAAACTTAATTCAAATTTAAAAACGACGCAAAACAAGATGAAAGAACCAATTTTAAAACTTTGCAAGGGAAGACAAACATTAGAGTGAAATTCGATTCAGCACAGCGGTCTCGTTTGGTCTCTGTGACCTGATATGAAGTGGTCAGTTGTGGTCACACGTGTTATCTGCCAGTATTTGTGACGTCATAAATTTACAAATGTTTTGAGCGGCAAAAACTGTGTTTTTGTAACTACTATCACATAAGGTTTTTGTAAGTGTTAAATGAAAATAGTTTCCAATATCAAAGATAATATATAAACGCGATACTGCTGACAATCATATAAAAAGTAGGAATTCAGAACGTCGTAAACAAGCAGCAATTGTACGTATTTGTAGGTTAGAAGAGAATATCTCCCAGTATAAAAATAAGAACAGCTCTTGTTGCAATTGTTGTTGAAGAACTAACATCTATTTTCTTGAACATACCGCGTTTTGTATTTTCAATTATTGTAACTGCTGCCCAGGCTACATACTTATTGCATTTGTTACCACATGTAAAACGGGTGGTTAGACGTTCATACCGCACTTGTGACCGATCTCTGAGCGCGGTCTCAAATTTGACAGACCAAACGTTACTACGTGACGTCATCAGTTTTACAATCGAATTCGAGCGGTCTGTAGACCACGACTGACCACTCGTGACCAATCTCAATCGAATTCGCCTTAGACTAATCATTTAACCAAAACAAATAAGCCGATACGTTTTATTACAAGTGATTGAGTAATAATCCAGTGTTTCATTACCCTTTACACTTTAATTCATAATTTAGACAAGTAAGACCATGCAAGTACTAACTGGTTTTCGCCATCTAGATTGCACATGTGCATGCTCTCGCCTTCTACCCAAACCAACAGGTCTTTTTCGATGTCTAAAGCGATTGCGGCTATATCTTTGGCGGTGGTGATGACGAAGCGGTGAGATCCGTCCATGCGTGTTCTGATAAGCTGCGTGTTGGTTATCGATGTTGCTGTGCCGCTTCTTGTTTCCGCTATGTTCGTATAAAATATCAACCTAAAAAGGGGTAATGTATATGAATACATACAAAACATCATCAAAATACGATTTAAGTAAACAATCTTGAAAAAAAAATTCTTTATAGATGCATCGTAAAGGTGTACCACAAGGATCTTGGCCGTTTGTTCTTTTAATATACTCAGTGACATTTTAATTGTTATACCTAGAAGGAAGATTTGTTAACATGATTTTTTTGGCAATGTGATAATTTTACATCAAATTATGAAACGATAACATTTGCAAGAAAATTCATTTTTATCATCAAAGCCTAATAGTATCAAATTGTAGAAGTTAGAAAAGAAAAACTACATCTTTTAGAGTGAAATACTATATAAGATCAAAAAGTTATGTCATCAATGAATGATTAAGGCGACCTCATTGAATTTACTCAATGAACCAACAACACAACATGTTAAAAAAAGACCTACATCATCCGTAAAAACCATCTCAAACAATAGCGGGTCTAAATTCCACCCTTGGAGTACTCCTAAAGTTGGAACAGATTCTCTTGAGTGATAGCATATTAAATTCCGTCGTCTCAGTAAAATTTGAAGAATTTCCGTATGATTTCGATCACGGTGGCAGGGAACAACCGCACTTGCAGCTGCGGCAGACGATAGTAGTTTGTAATGTTTAATACTGTCGTCTGCCGCGGCCGCAAGTGAAGTTTAAGATCACTCGGAGAATTGAATAAATTGAGTTGATATTAATCTACTGCAGGACGCTTAAAGTTGGCCAGAGTCTGTAGAAGTGCGTCGACATTTACATCGTCTTACGTAAAACTATCTTGTCAGGCAACAGAGAGCGCACCTTGATGCACCCGATGAGCACGTCAGTTCGAAAGTTAATGAACGAAAAGTAAAATACATGGATTAAAGAGGTGACACTAGTGATGTATCAAATTGCTTCTTTACGTTAGCAGCTACAACCCGCTTCTGCTAATTTTTGGGTTAGCAGTTTAAAAAAGCTGCTACCTTTTGTAGCAGTTTTCCTGCAATAAAGGTATACTTTAACCAGATAAACTGTTTCTACAACTTTGTACCTAGCTTATACTGTCTTATGGTTACATCTCTATTGCGGACGATTTGATTCAGTAACGACTGAAGATGCACTCTGTACCTCAGAGGTAAAGTATGTTAAGTCCAAAATTAGCATTTTATGGTAGACGCGTTAAAGTTTTTGTTATGTTAAGGCTAAGGTGTGACTTAATATAGTTCAAACGTGTCTAACTTTTTAATGAAACAAGACAAAAAAACAAAGAAGAAAGCAATGAAAGATCATTGTATGTACACCAACTTAACATACTTAACTCGATTTCGCCATATTTGGACTTAACATAGTTTGCCTTTGAGGTACAGACATATGTATTGCTGCGGTTAGACAACCCATTTCGCTGAGTGTAGTCTAAGTTGCATATTTTTGGTTGTTTTGATTTCTCTGTTCGTTTGATTTCAATTTGCCGAGAATATTCACAAATTTATGTTATGTATGTATTTTGTTTAAGTTTAGTTAAAGAGTTTATTGTATCGTTTTAATTTGTAGTGTTAAGTTTTCTTTAATTAATCCATTCATTCATTTGAATATTGGTTGCTTGTGCTGATTTAATGCGGATTCTGTTGAATACTGTCGTATTGTTATACGTCTGCGTTGTACGATTTTGAGAGAGGGATTTTTGTAAGGAAAACAATTGTAGAGTTTTGTTAAGTATTATAGCTTAAAGAGTTAATTTTCCGTTATTCAATTTTGCTGTTGCATATTTTAATTATCATTCACCTAGTTTGGGTGAGTAGAAGCATTGTTTTTGCTTTTGGTTGTTCTTTTTTGTAAATTTTTAGTAATTGTCCACGCTTAGTTTATTTTAATTTGTGAAACTACGTGGATAGAATTTCAAAGGTTGTGTATTTTGGATAATCTTCCTGAACAAACAAAACTTTTGCTTTGCTTAGTTTTCTTGGTTAGATTGTTGCGAGGGAAGGGCAAAAATATGAAACTACGCTAAGAGTAAAGTATCTTAGTGTTTGTGTTTAGAAGATTTTTTTACTAATAAATGTTGTTTCAAATGCAGCGCTATATTCAAACACGAAATTTCACTTAATTTTAGCAAAAAATGAGATTTAATACTTTTTTTTCGGAATTATCCTGTAAATAAAATTGATTGAGATCATACAGGAGTCATATCCTATTCTGTGTATGATTTGTGAGAGAAAATCGTGCATACTATGTCAAATTAGTTAGTTTAGAAATTTTTATAGCCTTGAAACGCAAAACTTCAAAATGGGAATTATTTTTGCTGCACAACTTGTTCAGCATATGTTTCACAACATTCACACTTGTCTGCTCTATCAGGAAACTGCTACAAAAAGTAGCAGCTTCTTTTGATATTGAATAGCTGCTACATACAAACTGCTAACGGTTGTTAGCTGCTAAAAAATAGCAGTTTGCTTTCTAGCAACCCATCACCAGGTGATACGCCTAAGTTATAAATTTTAGGATTTTTTAAATAAAATTAAAGGTTTTTCCTATTATTTACCTTTTCGAAGGATGTATGATGATCAAACGTGGTCTCTCACCGTCTTTATGTACCACCACTCCTACCATGCTGCTATTCTCCAACCTGGTAACATTGATGACATTTCTCTTGGCGCAAGTCCAAAATAGCAAGCGTCCTAACGCATCGATGGCCAAATCATAAGGTTGTATCGAATCGTCACTAGGTATTATTATAATCGGCGGGTGCGCACCTGTAGCATCGGCTTTCTTGATCGTATGACTTTTTCCCTCGATCTAAAAAGTCAATTATTGTATATAATAATATACTTCATTGTCCAACAGGTTCTCCAATAACAGGACATAAAAACAAGTTTACACATATACACATGTTTGAAAAGAACAAAAGGTATTACATAAACATAACAGTAAACACTAATATTCATTAATTTTATTGAAAAAAAAAATGTCATTGTTTTGCAAATTAGCAAAAAGGTAAAACGTTTGTCAAAATACACCTTCAAATCTTTAATGGTATCAATATTACTTAAGCTTTCACCACTGATAAAGTAAATGGAATGGACTTTGTTACAATCAGTCTTACGGGTGTACAACACATGGAAACAATTACTAATGTTTTTAGCTTCAGCTTTGAGGACAAACACCATTCCGTCATAATCTAAATTACGTAGCGAATTTTTACATTTTAAAGCTGCGCGAATAAGGGCAGAACATGATAGTGAGGACAGCAAATCATTTACATAAAAGATAAATAAGAGGGGGCCCAAGTTACATCCCTGTGGAACACCAGACACAGTTGAAAATCTGCAGGACTCAAAACTGGTATAGTGGACATAGCTGTATCTGCAGCTGAGATACGATTGCAGCAGACACAGAAGTGCTAGATTGAAACCATAAAAAGAGAGTTTGCGCAACAATATGTCATAATCAATAGTATGAAAAGTTGTCCTTGGAGATCCAACTCTGCGCATATATACTGAGATATAGGAACCATGTTCGCACAAAACTGTATTAATAAACAACTCTCAACAAATGAAAAAAAGATTGCTACATACCCAGTATAAATACTGATCTTCAGGTCGAAATCTATCGCCTTTACAGCTTTCAAGCCTTGTATTGGAAGCACCGCTTCTGAACAATCGGAACTGTCCGGGAGCAGACGCATAGCTAGATTTTTCTGGCTGTAAATCATGAATTTCTTCGGAGCTGCAAATAATCACGTGAGAAATTTTTTTGGAACATTATAAGTTATGAAAACTCACGGACACAAGTTTTATTCTGTGAAACAAAATGCGTAGGGCAGGCACACGTAAAGGTAACGCTCTCATCTTTCTTAGAAGACGGTAAGGCCAAACACAGATGCGAACAGCCTCCGTTATCGATCTTACATTGGTTGTAACCTTCTTGTTTCGATCTGTGAAACACCGCTAAATCTGTAGCGTTTACGTTGTCTAATATCTTCGAAATGCTTCTGCCGTTCGATTTATCCACTCTCCATATTTCGGCTGCGAAAAATAAATAAGAGATATGTTATGAGAGTTTAAAATGGAAATCTCATTAAATTCTTGAAGATGACGTACTAAACTGTCGATTTATAATTACAATATGTTTCTAAATAAGAAGACAGCATTTGTAGGACAACGGTAAGCCACTAAAGAGGGACTACAGAAGCAGAATTTATTTTGAACTCATCATTCAAAGGATAATTTATGGACTAGAACGGATTTAATGAGAGAATTCGGGAATAATCGCGATTAAACTGGAAATGAGGAATCCAAAGATATAATAAAAGCTTTGAACAATTATAAAAATAATATGCGAAAGAAAAAAATCCGTAAAAAAGAATATATCATATCTTTTTATTTTAGTTGACCTTATTATCGTGTGATTATAATAGTAATTCATTACATTTGGGAAGTTTAAGGTCCTAAATGAAACTATTTCTAAACATTGTTATTGTTGTTTATTTAAATCTGCAACGTTTCATTGTTTTTTAACAACTTCTTCCATGGCAATATAGTAAAACATCTATAATAAAGACACAATAAATTTAAATGTATAAAATAATAGAAAGTTTTAATTTGTAATACCTTATTAAGTTTTCACGGGTATTAGTGTTTTTAATTAAATGTACAATTCAAAATATAAAAACATTTTGAAACGTCAAAAATCTCTTATACAGGGTGATTCTCAATATATGCGACAAACTTTAAGCGCTGATTCCTGGGGTTATTTTAATCATAAAAGTTCATAGGAACATATGTCCAAAATCGCTTAGTTCGAAAGTTGTACAATGTTGTACCATTAATGTTTTTATTATAAATTAACAAAATAATTAGTAAAACAAAATTAACTTATACTAACTGTTGAAAGTGATCGCCCCCAACTGCAATTCAAGCTTCTATCCTTCGCCGTATTGACCGGCGAGTCAGTTCAAAAATACCAGGAGTATTGCGAATTGTTTGAAAAGCTGCGATAATACGATTTCTCAGTTCATCGACATTTTCAATGGAAGTCGTATAAACTAATGATTTAAGGTGACCCCAGAGAAAAAAGTCCAAAGAATTTAAGTCTGGAGACCGAGGAGGCCACGGTTGTGGACCTCCGCGTCCTATCCACCGATCTGGATACGTATTGTCCAAAAACTAGCGAGCAACTAAACTAAAATGCGCTGGAGCACCGTCATGCATAAAATACATTTGTAATCTTAATTGCAACGGAACTTCTTCCAGCAGTAGTGGTAGCTCCTCTTCAAGAAAATTGCGGTATACCTCGCCATTTAACCGCATCGGTAAAAAATGTGGACCTATCAAGCGATCTCCCAACAATTCCGGCCCACACATTGACAGAGAATTGATGTTGATGACGGGCATTCACTAGTTCGTGCGGATTTTCTTCGGCCCATATGTGATTATTATGAAAATTAATAATCGCGTTTCTAGAGAAAGTAGCCTCGTCGGTGAAGAATATTTGAGCCAAATAGTCAGGTTTTTGCGCGATTTTGTGTTGCATCCATTGACAAAAAGCCACTCTTTGCGGAAAATCTGCCGGCAAGTGCCTGCACCCGTTGAATGTGATATGGATACAACAGTTGATCTTTCAAGATTCTCCAAACTGTGGCCTGACTAATGTTTAAAGCAAACGCAATTTTTCTGGTGCTTGCAGTAGGATGTTCCTCAATTTCATTTAATACCACTTCTTCAACTTGTGGAGTTCTCACTGTAGATGGGTGGTTATCAGTCGTCCGTTTTTTAAAATTTCCCGTTTCACTAAGACGTTGGTGAAGACGGGCAAATATTGAATGATGCGGGATGATACGGTTCGGGTATCGTTCTTCATAAAGACGTCTAGCAGCACGCGAATTTCCATTGGCAAGACCGTAAACGAAATGCATATCACACATCTCAGCATTCGTGTAATTCATTTTAGAAAACAGAAACTGGCAATAAACTGAATGAATACTCTGACAACTATTGACAAATATTGAAATGGCAAATAAACAATTCCCTCTCAACACAATAGTTTTTGAAGAACCAACTGTGATATTGTATCGTGTTAGTCATAGTTCATAATTTATTATTAAACATTCAATAACTTTAAAACCAAACCGTTTTGGACATATACTCATATGAACTTTTATGATCAAAATAACCTCAGGAATCAGCTCTTAAAGTTTGTCGCAGATATTGAGAATCACCCTGTATAAACCACAGTGAATTTTTTTATTTATTAGGGGTTGGCTCTGAAGATGGTAATATACCGAAACCGGTAAGCCGAAAATAAAAGGATTTTAGAATTGAAAAATAAACCACTGGGTTATTTTTTACCTTTTATTACTTTTATTAAATCTGCAAGCAATTTGTTTAAATGTCCACACTTTTTGCAGTAATTCCAGTAATGCACAATTTCGATATCACCGACATTTTTATTTTACTTATTTATTAATGTAAACGTTGTTTTAAATGTTCGGACTGTATTACGAATAGTAGAGCTAAGGAATTGATTTTTGAGGATAATTTACTTCAAATAAATCGTGTGTAACTTCTGCTGAATTGCCGCCGTAAAATTGTTTCACAATAAAAAGTTTTTGCTCGGGCGTATAATATTACATATTTTTTTTTTATAAAATTACTGCCCGCGATCGAAACTTACTAACCGATATAAAACTTGAGGACCGTACCCGAGCTCTAATATCCATCAACGCCTTGTTAAAAAATAAGCAAAATGTATCGAATGCCGGCTAAACTGAAAGTGAATTTATGCTTGGGTTTACGCATGCCTAACGAATCGTTTCTTTGGGCCCCGTAGTAGACGGAATGTTGAGTTGATTTAAATTGAAAAGATCGATGTTGCGGTAGCATTTTGTAGTAGTTAGACAAGGGTAGAGAATAGCGGTGAGTGCTTGCCGTTAGAGATAAGAAATGGCAGCGTATCTGACACACAATTGACATTGTTAACTAATAGAAATCATATTTTTCATCCTCCTTTTATCACATTACGGCAATCGACAAGTCGAAAGTGAGCTCTTGGTATATAGAGTTCACTGATTGACGCTAGTTCTTTTCGCAGGCTATGACATGGTTATGTTTTATTGTATGCTGTGCGGAGAAGAAAAGGAAAGTCAATAAAAACTCAAAAATCGAAAATTTGAGTTAGAAAGGGACTCGGAATTGCATGGAATTTATAGGAAAGAACAATAAATAACACATAATATATGGAATAACATCCATATCCATTACATCGTTTGGTAAAAGAGCAAAAGATTATATATTAATTATTGATTTACCTGATGTTATGTTTATCCAATAAATAAAATTCTGATGCATCGCCAGCCCTCCCATTTGCCCTCTGTGCAAACTGACTATTACCCGCTTATTCAAGCCGTGGAAATCAGAAGACATGATGGTCGACGTTAGGGAATCCGCCCAATATAATCGCTTCTGTTCGAATTCGACCAGTAAGCCGACTGCATATCCGACGTTCTCAATCAAAACCTTCGCATTCGTACCGTCCATCGATGCTTTTTTAATGCATTTCCCTTGCCCCCACTCTGACCATACATATACCTGCATTTATAGAAACATTGAAATGCTTTTTGGCGGATGTTTTAAATGATATTTACCCTTTCGGCGGGTCCAAAGCGATGCTGTGAGGTTCGTCGATGTTTCTCCATAGCAGAACTCGTCTACCCGATCCACTTAATCGCGCCACTTCGATTTTATGGGCTCCGGTGTCGGTCCAATAGATGTTGAGGGCTGACCAGTCAACTGCCACACCTTCTGGCGATGTTAAACCTAATTCTACGACACGTTGGGGATCGGATCCGTTTGCGTAGGCCCTCATAATTGTTCTTTGTTTGGTGTCGCTCCAATAGATTCGGTTGTTGTTGTAATCGAAATCGATAGAGCTGCCGAAAGAGAGATTCGTTAAAAAAAAACAAAATAATAAACGAAATCAAACTAAATTATTTTATATCACCACTTAAATATTCAAAAACCAAAAACCATTATTCAAAAGGTCGTCCTAAAAAATGTGTGGAATAATAAAGTGTAATAGAATATAAATACAGACACATTGATGTTAGAACAAAATAAAATTGATGTCCAAGACCAAGAAACCAAAATGTAAAGCTTGGCGATGGTGCGATTCTGTGCAAATCTATCACGTCTACAAGAGTTTCTGTAAAGAGGTGTAAACATTAGTAACTGATATGGCTAGTATGTACACTTTCGTAGCTTATAGAATTTCATAAATCCTTACAAATGCAGAAAAGTTGAGATTGCAGCATTTGCAAACGTCAGAGATTGCAGTTCTTTGCCGTGTTGTGGTACTAAAAATATTAACACTTGGTACTACAATAATTTGCAATAAAATTATTGTTTCAATTCATCATTTGTGGCAATTAGGTACAGTCGCGGACAAATATTATAGGCACCTTTAACAAAACTAATGGGTTTCATGTTTCTTGCATTTTTTTTTGTGACAGTTATTTCAACGTTTACATAATCGTCTTTATGGTTACAATAGTCTTTATAGATACCTTTTGTAAATGTATTATTTTTTTTATATATTTTCAAGTCTACGAGATGTCACTTTTCTCCTCCCATCTAAAAAGTATTATAGCTGTACTAAAAAGTGTTTTTTTTCTTAGAGTGTCTAAGATGCAACAAATTAATAAGATCACTTAAAATACTACATATTTATAATGTAATACCTACAAGTTTTTATTTTCTCATTTCTTACTGTGATATTCGCCCAAAATTTAGGGTGCCTATAACATTTGTCCGCGACTGTATATCTAATGTCGAAAGAAATTGTTGAAAAATGGAAAAGAATTTAGCAAATTGTTCAAAGAAGGAAAATAAAAAGAGGTAAGAGGTTTAGAAAAAAGCTGTTAATAAAGTTACAAAAGAATTATTAAAGATTGTTAAAAAAAGTTTATTTCAAATAAAATTTTAATTTATAAATTGTGGCAATTATGTATATTATCGAAAGGAGTATTCAGGGGTTTTTGAGGTCGCTGAATACAATTCTGGCGATAGTTTTTGGAAAAACAAAATGATTTACGGCGTATTTAAATGTTTTTCGGATGGTTGAATTCGGCTTCGACGATAGTTTTTGGAAAAACAAAATGACGTATTCAACATGGCGCAGAAATATTTGAAATATAGCGAAAAACGCAAAATTCTTTTCAAGTCGGTAACTCATGAGGTATTTGGGATGACCACTTACAAATAATTTAATAAGTTTTTAATGATATTTATTATAAAATGTAATTAAAAAAAACAAAGGTTTTCATTTATAAATTGTGGCAATTACCTAAAATATCGAAAGAAATTGTTTAAAAATTGGAAAAAAATTTAAAAAATTGTTGAGCATTTTTAAAAACAGGGACGAAATGGTAAATATGGTTAAATTTAAAACAAGAAATAGAAACAGAGAAAGGGAATGGGAAAAGGGGAATAGAGAAAGAGAATAAGGAAAAGGAATAGGGAAAAAGAAAGGAGAACGGGGTAAAGACGAAAATGAAAAATCGTATATTAGAAATGATGGTTACATTACCATTAAAGAAAACTATAGGTCCAATTCTTAATTCTATGAAAATAATTTAAAAAATAGAATATTAGAAAAGAAAAAGTGATGGAAAAATTCTAAAAAAAATTAACAAATGGAAAAGTGTTAGCAATAGTCAAACAAATGTTAAAAAGGGGGTGAAAGGTTTGGAGAAAATTTAAAAAAAAGAAAAAAAAATAAAAATAAAAAATGCGGTAAAAAATGAAAAAATCCAAAATGTAAAAAATGTTAAAAACGATAAAAAGGAAAAAATATTTTTTAAAAATATACAGATGCAAAGGTGAAAAATTGATTTTTTTTTAAATTGGAAAATACACAAATACAAAAAAGAAAATTGAGAAAAAATGATGAAAGAAATTAAAAACTAAAATATGAAAAAAAACGACACAGGAGCAAAACAAAAGGAAGCTACCTGAAGCGTATTGCATCTCTACAAGTGGTATTTATCACGTGAAGGGGCCGATTTACAAAACCACCTTCTTTACGGGGGCACGTTCTAGGAGAACCCCCTTGTAATTATAATATTTCATAAATGCTTTGATTTTTGTTAAGCATGCTCTATGTTTCTATGTCTTCTATATATCTACATATCTTGGAAATAGACGAGTTGGCATAGTGATCGGGGTATTGTATTTCAGAAAACAAAACTGAAGGCTGTACTGAGGTTACTAAACACCCTGTACAAATGCCGATATTTTTACGTTATATAGAAAAAATATAATCCTGCAAATAATTCTAAAACTGCTTACGAGTTATAGAGTAATCCACTTCTAGTGAAACACCCGTATACAATAAAATGTTCAACAAGAAAAGTGAAAAAGATATTTACATTGCCATCAAAGAAAACTAAAACCTCATTCCACATCTCATTTTTCCAATACCTATTCAACAGGGAAAAAATAAAAGAAGGCTACCAAAGTCAAATCACCTTAAATGTAAATTATATGCTTCTAAGCAATGACTGTAAGCTTTTTTCAGTACGAAATAATTAATGAGTTAATGTATTTACAATTATTAGAAGAAATACCTTGCAAATTTGATCCCTTTGATCGGTAAAGCAAACTCCTGTCCCATTTCCGGATCCATCCTGCTAACGGTCCCATTATCGGAATAAAAGAAGTACACTTCAGGTATATAACAAGTTCGTCCGTCTTTAGCTAAATTATACTCGATCGGGCAAGCGCAGACGTAAGTTTTATCCTGCCGATACAAACAAAAGTGCGAACAGCCCCCGTTATTGTCGCCGCAAGGATTAGTTCCAAACACTTTATTAAAATCGATCGCTCTGAGCCCCATGATATCCGGTATTTGATCCAGGATAACTTCTCGGGACGCACCTAGAATAAAAAAATGATGATATTTCTTGTTTTTTTTTCTTTTTCTTGGTTTTTAGAAAAACATAGAAATATATAATGATAAACGTCATTATATATTTATTTCAAACACTTTTTCGAGTTATAAAAATACGTAAAAATAGAGATAACGTTAAAATTGTTTGTAAATATTTTTTTTGCTTAATAAATGACAAAATCATAATTTTATTTCAAGATTGCGTTTCAATATAGTGTCTTGATTTGATTATTTATTGTTAGATTTTTTATTGAAATTTTATTAAATATTATAATTAAATAGATTCCTAAAAAATATGATATAGTTTTGTGAAGTATTGTATGTCTGTTTTATCACTAACTGCATTTTTATGTTTATATATTTGAATCATTTCGAGTATATTACTTGTTTTTAAATTTTGCCCTTTGTTTAAGATTGTCATACTGTTAAAATCGAATGTATGATTTTGAGTTACTCCATATTTTTTAAGGCTGTAAGATTTTTGTTATATTTATGTCATTTTATTCGATTTTCTAAATATTGCATAGTTTTACCAAGATTTAACACAGCGGACCCGATTCACAATTTAATTCCCACCACTCCTATCTCTCGGTTTGATCACGCCCACTTGACGTTATCTGATTGGTGGATGAAAGTGCCGGAAATTTAAATATTTACATGGGGCTCTATGACAAGGAACAGCTTAAACAGGTCTTAAAACAGGTTAAGCAGTTTCTGGAACAGCTTAAACTATTGCTGGAATAAACTAAACAGCTCCTAGACCAGCTTAAACCTTTCAAATCGTTTAAACAAGTCATGGGACAACTTAAACAGTTTCTGGAACATGTTAAATAGTTGCTGGAACAGCTTAAACTACTCCTGGAACAGCTTAAACTGTTGCTGGAATAAACTAAACAGCTCCTAAACCAGCTTAAACCTTTTAAATCGTTTAAACAAGTCATGGGACAACTTAAACAGTTTCTGGAACATGTTAAATAGTTGCTGGAACAGCTTAAACTACTCCTGGAACCGCTTAAACTGTTGCTGGAATAAACTAAACAGCTCCTAGACCAGCTTAAACCTTTCAAATCGTTTAAACAAGTCATGGGACAACTTAAACAGTTTCTGGAACATGTTAAACAGTTGATAGAACAGCTTAAACTGTTGCTGGAATAAACTAAACAGCTCCTAGAACAGCTTAAATCTTTTAAACCGCTTAAACAAGTCATGAGACAGCTTAAACAGTTTCTGAAACAGCTTAAACTACTCCTAGAATAGCTAAACTGTTGCTGGAATAAACTAAACAGCTCCTAGAACAGCTTAAACCTGTTAAACCGCTTAAATAAGTCGTGGGACAGCTGAAACAGTTTCTGGAACACGTAAAACAGTTGCAGGAACAGCTTAAACTATTCCTAAAACAGCTTAAACCTTTTAAACCGATTCAACAAGTCATTGGACAGCTTAAACAGTTTCTGGAACAGGTTAAACAGTTGCTGGAACAAGTTAAACAGTTGCTGGAACAGCTTCAACTACTCTTGGAAACGCTTAAACTGTCGCTATAATAAACTAACAGCTCCTAGACCAACTTAAACCTTTTAAACCGTTTAAACTAGTCATGGGGCAGCTTAAATAGTTTCTGGAACAGGTTAAACGTTGCTGGAACAGCTTAAATTACTCCTGGAACCGCTTAAACTGTTGCTGGAATAAACTTAACAGCTCCTAGAACAGCTTAAACCTTTTCAACCGTTTAAACAAGTCATGGGGCAGCTTAAACAGTTGCTGGAACAGCTTAAACTATTCCTAGAACAGCTTAAACCTTTTAAACCGATTAAACAAGTCATTGGACAGCTTAAACAGTTTCTGGAACAGGTTAAACAGTTGCTGGAACAAGTTAAACAGTTGCTGGAACAGCTTCAACTACTCTTGGAAACGCTTAAACTGTCGCTATAATAAACTAACAGCTCCTAGACCAGCTTAAACCTTTTAAACCGTTTAAACTAGTCATGGGGCAGCTTAAATAGTTTCTGGAACAGGTTAAACAGTTGCTGGAACAGCTTAAATTACTCCTGGAACCGCTTAAACTGTTGCTGGAATAAACTAAACAGCTCCTAGAACAGCTTAAACCTGTTAAACCGCTTAAACAAGTCATGGGACAGCTGAAACAGTTTCTGGAACACGTAAAACAGTTGCTGGAACAGCTTAAACTATTCCTAGAACAGCTTAAACTGTTGTTGGAATTAGCTACACAGCTGCTAGAGCAACTTAAACCTTTTAAACCGCTTAAACAAGTCATGTGACAGCTTAAACAGTTTCTGGAACAGGTTAAACAGTTAATGGAACAGCTTAAACTACTCCTAGAACAGCTTCAACTGTTACTGGAATAAACTAAACAGCTCCTAGAACAGCTTAAACCTTTCAAACCGCTTCAACAAGTCATGGGATAGCTTAAACAGTTTCTGTAACAGATTAAACAGTTGCTGAAACAGCTTAAACTATTCCCAGAACAGGTTAAACTGTTGCTGGAATAAACTAAACAGCTGCTAGAACAACTTAAGCCTTTTAAACTACTTAAACAGTTTCTGGAACAGGTCAAACGGTTGTTGGAACAGTTTAAACTACTCCTAGAACAGCTTAAACTGTTGCTGGAATAAACTAAACAGCTCCTAGAACAGCTTAAACCTTTCAAACCGCTTAAAAAGGATAGCTTAAACAGTTTCTGGAACATGTTAACAGCTTCTGGAACAGCTCAAGCTGTTTAAATTGACGCAGAAGCAGTTTAACCTGTTCCAGGAACTGTTTACGCTGTTCCGGAAGCTGTTTAATCTATTCTAGCAACTGTTTAGGCTGTTTTAGGAGTTGTTGGAGCTGTTTCAGAAACTGTTTAAGCTGTTTCAAGAGCTGTTTAAGCTGCTCGTTCTACTGCCTATGCGACTATTCAATTTTCCCGCGCTTCGAAGCCGGGACTTTCATTCACCAATCAGATGACGTCAAGTGGGTGTGATCAAGGCAAGACGTAGGAGTGGTGGCGATAAAATTGCGTTAAATCTTGTGAGAATTTGGTTCAGAACTCTCATAGCTTACCTACTAACATACATATATACCAGTCAAGAAAAGAAATTTAAAAACCTGTATCTTTATGCACCCGTTCTATGGAGCGTCTTTGCCAATCGGTCCAATAAATAAAATCCCCCATCAAGGAGAAACCGAAAGGATGAGGTAGATCGTGATCCAGCAGCGCGAGTCTATTCGTGCCGTCGATATTGGCGTATTCGATTTTGTGCGTTTTAGCGTCACACCAGTAAATCTTTTGCTTCTCCGAGTCGACCGCTACCCCATTGGGCCACTCGAGTTTTGTACTTATGATGACGATTCGATCAGTTCCGTCTAGATTAGCACGTTCTATCTTCGGTTCGTTATCATTCCAATCCGACCAGAACATCAAACCTAATTCCGGAGTTAAAACAATAGCTCTCGGTTCGTATAAACCATTCCCGACGATGATTTTCCTATATTTCCCGTCCAATGTCGTCACTTCAATTCTATCCATCTCGGCATCGGCCCAATACAGATTCCTCGCGTTCCAATCTATCGCTATCCCATCCGGATGTAGGATTTCTTGCGTTATCACGTCTTCTTGTGCCGATCCGTCTAATTTCGCTTTCTGTATTTTTTGTATCTCATCGTCGGTCCAATAAATATAACCTTCTATCGGGTCATAGTCGACTCCTATCGTGTAGAAGGTGTTTGTTAAATTCAACGTTTTATAAGTGTATTCGGGTGAGTCTAGATACACTACGCAGATGTTCACACGTCTCGCGAAAACTAATAATTCTTTTGGGCCGTCCGAGCAGGTGGTTTCGTTTAATAGTTTAATGCCGAAGGGGCAGGCGCACGTGTACCCAGGTGGTTCCGGTGATAACAAGCATAGGTGGGAGCAACCTGCGTTGTTCTTGTCGCAAGGATTGTCGGATCTCGGTTGCACTTTTTCGTGCCAAACTCTCACGTCGACAGGTACGTATGAAGATTTTAGAAATGTGTCTACTTTGCCGAGTTCGTTGTAGATATAAATACATCTGCAATACATTAGAGATTAAAGAAAACTATATTACACATACAAAGCATACAGCTTTGGCGGCTCGTAAGTTATGAAAGAGGGTGGGCACAAAATAAAAATAGATAAATAAATTTAATTCGAAAGTGTACTTCCTAATTCTTTCATTAATATACTATAGCAGGGGTCGGCAAACTTTTTTAGGACAGGGCCAAATCGTGACGAAAATTAAGTTCAGCGGGCCAGGTTGTAAACTCTAACGTGTATATTTTTTATTAAGTGTTCCTCTATGTTTTATTGAACCGAAAACAATGTACCAAAAAGTTTCCGTCGTATCATACAGGTGTTTAAAAATTACCGACTTGTCAAAGAATCTTAAAGTTACAAAACTTATTTTTTTTTCAAGAACACCCTGTATATTCTTATATTTTTCTGCAACATTCCGTATAGGCTTCAGTGGTTTTATTTTAAATTATTCCTATTATTTATTAACTTTTCCAAATGGTCAATAATATTTTACCTGGGGATTATAAATAGCATTACAATAAATTATTATGCTAGTAAATATTACAATAATCATTGTTTTCTATATGTTAGTACCTAGAAAATACGCAATATATAAACCAAACAGTAAATATAAATATTAAAAGTTTATCTTCATCTGGTTCGCATTTGCAAAATGAGGCAAAATGCGAACAAAAAGTTAATAAAGTCTTTGTGTGATTTAAGATAAGATTTGCAGAGGATGAAATAGCTACATAATGGAATCTTTGCAGACGATGTGGTATATAACAGACAGTGAAAAACAAAGAAAATTTGAACATATGGAAAGGAAACATGAGGAAGAGGCATGTCAATAAACATAGAAAAAGCTAAAATTCTCGGAAACCAGAATGTTGAAACTAAAATGAAATAAATGATACTAAAATAGAGCAAATGAGAAATTAAATATTAAGAGTAACATGGAAGAAACAGGAAAAACAGATGCTGGAATAAGGATTGATAAAACAATCAAGTACTACGCAATAACCAAAAATTATTAATAAAAAAGACAAAAAAAGACAAACCTAAATAGGTTATGAAGAAAATCCGAAGAAAAATAAAAAATAAATCTCAATAAAACTTTTCCACTATTGCACCATCGAACTGGCAATGGTTAACTCGCCGAGAGCCAATAAAGTTAACCACTGCCACAACTGGTTCAATAATGCAAAAAAGATAGAGGTGTTTGATGATTATGTAATGACTTATTGAAAGCTCTGCACAAAACAAAATACTTGGGCAGTATCAACGATGACTGTTGACTCGTCAGAACTAACAAAAACCACTAGACATTTTTTGCTTCTCCATTAAGCGTATTGTGATATCTCAATTTATCTGACAGTCGCTTGAGCTGAGAGGTCAACAGAAAACACAAACCCTTTCTTTGGGCACACTTCTTCAGCTTTATCGCAAATCTATTCATGAATATTTCAAATTTAATTCTAATAAGGTTAGAAATATTATTGCGAAGTACGCCGAAAGCGTTCATAGTAATGAATTAACCGACTTATTTACCGCGACATCAGTTGACTAACAGTCGGTGAATAGTAGATGTAGATACTCCCGAAACCTTATTGTGCGTGAGAAAACTACCGCAATAGCTGAATTAACCGCTGGTACTTACAACTTGCGCGGGCCGGATTGCGCCGCGGCCCGTAGTTTTGCCGACCCCTTGTAAGCTTATAGAGACTCAAATTGTTATTATCTACTCCTTTCTAGCATTACTGTAATAATTGTCATTTTTCAGGCCTCAGCATGATATCATAATAGTCAACGATATACAGGCTGTCCACCGAACTGGGTCATTAGATTTTTTTTAACTTTTAACAGAAATTTGATTTTGAAACTTGCAGTGTAGTCATGGCCCACTGTGGTCTATTTAAGGACAATATTTTCAACTTTACAGCACTTTCGGTAGGTATATAGGGTGTTGATATTAACTTTCTTATTTTAAATGGAATCATACAATTTTTATCGGTACAATGAATGTATCGAGTCATTGCAATTAGTTTACATGAGGCTCCTACCCTGAACTCAACCGTTTTTGAGATATTTGCAATTTTGTTGATTTTTTGACGTTTGCACTGTTTCAAGTGAAATTAAATAGCTGATGACGTATTAGATATTCAGTGGTTCTACTAATGTCGATGTAAGTACAAAGACGTAGGTAGAAAGTGCTATGGCAATTATGACCGAATCACATACAGGGTGTTCGAAAACCCATCTCCAATGTGGATACCTTTAAACCAACAAAACTTTTTTATTTCAAATGGAACAAGGTATTTTTTACTACAGTATTGAATGCAGCGTAAAATTCTGCATCGATTGACATTAGGGTTTGGTATACCTATTGTTGGTAGTTTTTGAGATATTAGCATTTATTCCTAAAATATGACTAATTTCCAAGTTTCGAGTAAATAAATATTTTTTGCTAAAAACACTCTGTATATTATTTTTAGAATGATGGGTTATCTTTTTTTGCATTGTTTGGTTTCCATACCTGAGATATTTATCATTGAAAGTTTTCCAAATATTAGCAAATTTTATGTAATTGTAATTATAAAATATTAATAGCCCATAATTATTATGCGTTAGCAAATTAAATTTTAATATTTTTGCCTGCTTATAAAAATACATCGAAAATAAGTCAAATTAAAAAAAAACTAGAAACTATTATTCTGAAAAACATTTATTGGACATTTTTCGAAGACTTTTGATAGTTTGTTCCTGATCTATGTTATTGTCTGTATCGCTTAATACCTAGTTTAATACAAAAAGCCAAGAGGCTGGATTGTTTTCGGAGACTCCATGCAGACGGCTCCCTACAAAGAACATACTGGTCTAGTGAGTGAATAATTTTTGAAATATGGGTGTGTATTTAGGATATTGCTTTAATTTCCCTATGGTATTTTATTTTTTTGAGGTTTTTATTCATTACAATAAGTGTGGGTATCTAAACATTGTTTACATTCTTCATGAATGTAGAATAAGTCTAAAATGTTATTTTGTATATGTAACTTTCAACGTTTTTCTTATTGGTTTCGATTTACCATATTCTACTTGTTAGAAGAAAATGTGTGAAGGAGTTGACAGCATTAGAACTTATTATAAAAGATATGACTTGTTAATACTGCATAGGTATATCACTGCGCAATTTGGTAAATTATCAACAATGGATATCACTTGTTTGTTAGCACATCTCATGGCCTACTAATATCTAATAATTAATGTACGTTCTCTATGACTAAAAGACATTACTATTAGTAAGAAACTAGCGAACGTTAGATATCTGAAACATAAATATTTAGATAGGTTAGGCAAATAATGTACAGAGTGTTTTGTAGGAAAAAACTCATTTTATTTGTTTGAAACTTGGAATTTAGGCATATTTTCAGCAATTTTTTGCAAGAAATGCTAATACTTCAAAACCTATTAAGAATAGGTATACCAAACCCTAATATCAATCGATGTAGAATTTTGCGCTGCATTCGATGCTATAGTAAAAAATACCATGTCCCATTTGAAAGAAAAAAGTTTTGTTAGCTTAAAGGTATCCACATCGGAGGCGCGTTTTTGAACATCCTGTATGTGATTCAGTGCTATAACACTTTATAGCTACGTCTTTGTATTTACATTGACTTTAGTAGAACCACTAAATATTTGGGTGCCAGGATATGAGGATATAAAGAACAATGTAATAGCCGACGAACTAGTCAAGGAGGGTTTTAAAAAACACTTCATAGGTCCAGAGTCCGTGTGTGCGATTCCTAAGGACTCTGCAAGAAGGGAGATCTGGACCTGGTAAGATAAAGAAAGTACAAAGAACTGGCACGTTTTTGGTCAGCCTGTATGTGATTCAGTGATTACTGATATAACACCTTATAGCTACGTCTTTGTATTTACATCGACTTTAGTGGAACCATTAAATACCTGCAATCTCATGAAATATTTGATTTTATTTGAAAGAGTGCAAATGTCAAAAATCAACGAAAATGAAAATATCTCAAAAACGGTCGAGTTTAGGGATAGGAACCTTCATATAAACTAGTTGCAAATGACTTGCCAAATTCATTAGACCGATAAAAATTATACCATTCCATTTAAAATAAGAAAGTTGATATCAACACCCTGTATACTGAAAGTGCTATAAAGTTGAAAATATTTTCCTTAAATAGATCACAGTAGGCCTTGTCTACACTGCAAGTTTCAAAATCAAATTCGTGAAAATCAAACTTCCAATAACCCAGTTCAGTGAGATATTATACATGATTAAATTAATTAATCATTAGTTATTACTAAAAATAATTAAAACGGAAAAAAAACCAAACAACTTACGGATTTTTCCAATCAGTCCAATAAATCCTGTCGTTAAATTTTGTCACGGCAACAGGATAAGCTAATTTCTGCACGATGTGTTTCCGATTCTTCCCATTAAAATCCATACTATCCATGAACTGCTCCTTCCCGTCTACCCAATAAATAGTTTCGGTCTCATAATCGATTGTAATTCCATTCGGCCAATTAATATCGCGATTAACTAACGTTCGTCTGGTCTTTGGATCGCCGTTCATTCCAGCTCGTTCGATCTTCGGATTCTCACCCCAATCAGTCCAAAACATTAAGCTAGAATCGTTAGGTAAAGTAAATACTTTATATAGTATTGTCGAAAAGTCTAATGCGAATAGTAAAAATATACAGAGCTGTCAAAAAGTCTATGCAGATCTATTTTAGATTTTTTTGTACCTATTTAAAATTAATTGAAATCATATCTTGCTTTTGACATAAATTGTCGCAAAGTTGAACTTTATATGAGGATAAAAAAGTTAAAAATAGTGTCATTGTCTTTTGTGATGGAAGTGGGTGGAACCGGAAGAATGTGGAGATCCATCGAGAACATTAGATAGACAGAAAATGTCATGTCATAGATTAAATATCGGACTAATTGTAAGCATAGTTCACAGGAAATTTTAACATTTTTACAGCTTAACAAAATTCTCGTGATAATAGTGAGGCATTCTGCCCACATTATACTGACCGTACATGAAGGCTGGTTTACCGTATAGATAGATAGATAGTTACATTTATTTTTGCAATTTTAACATTACATCAATTGTCATAATGTTTTAGCTTTCACGTGGTGAATTGGTCAAAGTATACATATATGAAAAAAATAATACAAAAGAAAAATATATATATAGCAAGAAAAACATTACTATGTTTATAGATAAAATTTAAAAAAAGATAATTAAAACAAGAGCACTTAGGAGGGACTAACAGAAACAACACAACATATACTACTATAGGAACTGCAGGAATTCGGATACTGATATGCTCCACATGCAATCAGTCTCCTTCTAACTCCCTGACGAAAGGCACAGACGGAAGCTGTTTTATTTCCTCTGGAAGGTGATTATAAAGCTTGGCCCCCAGAAGTCCACCGATCTCTGCGTACAGTTGAGGCGATGGTGTGGTCGCCTCAAATGATCCCGGTTCCTTGTGGCATATTCGTGGTAAGAACCGTTCGCGGTAAATAAGTTCTTGTTGTGGTGGGTGTAAGTGACGACGGACATAATATACTGTGATGCCAGGGTAAGTATATTCTGCGACTTAAAATGTGATCTGCAGCTCGAGCTATATTCAAGAATACACAGAATTCTAATTGCTTTTTTCTGCAGTACAAATACTCTGTCCGCCTCCGTCGACATTCCCCAAAACATTATACCATAAGAGAGAATGGAGTGGAAGTATGAATGATAAACGATCTTAGCTGCCTCGTTGTTCGCAGTATGTTTTATTCTCCTTATGGCAAACAATGCAGCGGATAGTTTGCCGCATAGGTTCTGTATATGTTGGTGCCACTTTAAACCACTGTCGATTGTAATGCCCAGAAAGTTTTGCGCCAGACAGTTCTCCGCTCCTTGTGGAAAACGTTATAGTTTTTGTTTTCTCAACATTTAATTTCAGGTGGTTTGCGTTTAGCCACCGCTCTGTGTTTTCCATCTCAGACGCTTGCTGCAGCATTGAGGGATTAGCTGCACGTACCAGCAATGAAGTGTCATCCGCGTAGAGGCAGACCTCACATGCTCCGACATTGGTTGGAAGATCGTTAACAGAAACTAGAAAGAGTAGAGGCCTCAGGATGGAGCCCTGTGGAACGCCGGATTTAATCTCTCCGAGGGAGGATCGTATATCTTTCCAGTCCGTTAATTGCACCCTGCCAGCAAGGTAAGATTTCAGAAGGTCCAATGGAGTGCCCCTAATGCCATATAGTGCAAAAGTAAGTGACAATATTTTTATTTTTCGGTTTTGCTAATATCATCATCTTTCCTTCACACTTTATTCAGGATTAGGACTGACAGAAAAATTCTGGCGCGTTTAAAAGTTGGAAATTGTTTCCTTTAACCCCTAAGGCTAACCCTGTGTATGTTTGATAAAAACAAGAAAGTTGGCAAACTATTCGCACAGCTAAGAAGTCTTTAATACACCATTGAATGTCTTTTATCATATCGTATGAATACAAAAAAAAACACACAAGTCAAAAAAAAAACGTACTTCTCAAGGTCATTTATTCTGGTACACATAAACGTCAAACACCGTCAGTATCACTACTTGTGTGGTCTATTTAATGATAAATATTACATAGTTGCCACATAGGTTCCATTTATTTAAAGGAATAAATACAATACAAGTTTAAATTTCTTGGAGTGTTGTCAGATGCAATAAGGCTACATCGCATTTAGTTGCAATAATTTGGATGATTAATTTTTCAATAATATGCGATATCAGAACAATTATCTTTCTGTGTGGATGAAACGCGTTTACTTTGTAAATTCCAAATATAACCCCTAAACCCTATTTTTTGAAAATCTTCAAAAATAAATCACACCAAATTCTGTTATTGTAAAGAGAATAAAATATAATTATCAAATAAATGCAACACAGAACTGCTTCCTATTCAAAAAAAAAAATAATAATAATAAGACGACCGATTATGCGTGAGCGACATTTTTTATTGTGAATTTTTCTTTTCTGGTGAAATATTAAAAAAAATGTCTATCAGTGCTGTCAATTTCCGGATAATTACAGTAACTAAAAAACAAAACAAAATCTTAACCCTAAATACGGAAATTAAATTTGCTGAGTCTCTTTTTTTCTATATTTTTTAGGTTAGATCTGTTAAGGTTTGAAATGTCTATCATACTTTTCCTCAAAAAATGGGAGTTATTTCAGTATTGGCGCTAAAAAGACCTCGTTTAATTGGCTACTGCATAACTGTATTATATATTCCAGAAATCGTCATAACGAAATTATTTATTTAAACTATCAAGGCCCAATCTAAACTGTATTACTTAATTAAGTAATAAAATTATTACTCAATAATTGACCTTACTTAAATATATATCTGAAAATCGAAAAAATTAAATTGATAAGTTGGATACACACCTGTCAAAAGCTTATGTATCAATAATCCCAATAAACCAAATTCAAATATTTATAGTAACTTCAACATTAAAGCCTGAAGTTACCTTCGATTTTATATTACATTAATTGCGGAAAATTTGAATTTTGTTTGCTGGCATACTATCTATTTTCTGCCAATTTTTATTTAAAATTATTTCATCGTAATTTTGAAATTTGGTATAACAACGACAAAAAATAGTATCTGATAACAACGCAATAATTAAACGACTAAAAAAAAACCCTAATTTTTCTAAAATTTCACTCTTTCAAAATAGAAATATTGCATAATTTCTAAATAATATAAATCAACATTCACATAATTTCTCCTTTTTAGATTGGCAGCATTAATCTATAATGTACTAAATTTGCCGCAATATTGCAGTATGTAGTTTATCACAGGTACCCTACATACAACATATTAAAATTTATCGTGTTATATTGATCTTTAAAAAACAAATGCTACTTTGACAATTATATATAAACATAACCTCACAAACAAAATTAAATGTCAAATTTGACATTAAATGACAGCATATTATTCATAAATGATTACCAATACAGTAATTTACAATTCCTGACATAAATTCTAAAAACATGACAATATTATATAAGATAGAGCATCTTTATTAGGGTGTGAGAGCACCATCTCCTGAGTTTTGACAATCCTATATATTGAAAAGTTGTGTTTGTAACTTACCCTTTCATAGGAGCCAAGGCAATAGCACGGGGTTGATCGATTTCAGTCCAAAATTATACTTTTCGGTACAAAGGCGCCACCATAGTAGCCACTTCAATGCGGTTAGTTTCGCTATCAGTCCAATAGATTTTATTCGTAAACCAATCGCATGCGATTCCTTGGGGTGACATAGTTTCATGTATAATAACATCCTATAATTCGTTATGATGTGATTTACAATTCTATGGATTGAAATAAAAACTTCACCTTGTTCCCAATCTTGCTACCATCAAAATCAGCACACTGTATTGTCTCATCATTGTGATCGCACCAGCACAGTTTTCCTAGCTCATAATGGAAGTCTATTATGGTATTTTCGCTAACATTCATCAAAATCACTTGTTGCACCTCATCAGTCGGCGTGATGCGGATATCGGCCGTCGTTGAATAAACCAGCAGGGAATTATTTTGTTGATGCCCTCCTAAAAATCCGTCCAATTAAAGATTTAAATCTCCACCCCACGCCTACTCTGATCTCACCATCGCAAACGTAAAACAAATGAATACAGAGCAAGAGATTTAGTGAGTATTTCTTCATTTGAACGAGACGCATTTGTTTTTATAAATGCAAAAGAGAACTACATCGTAATAGGCGAGAAATAACCGAAATAAATACGGTCCGGGACGCAAATAAACACTCACGAAATGTGCGCCTTTATCTTTTCTAATCATTCACATGGCGCTTTAAGAACTATTAAGTGCTAAAATTACTCGATTTCGCGTCATAGTTTTATGTAGCAAGTAACTAGAAACAGTAATGTAAATAAACATAGTTCAACACAACACCATTGACCCGCAGACACAACATCAAAACATGTTATTCCAGAATTGCAGCGATATATAAGAAGATTTATTGCTTATAAATAAAAGACCGGCTTAATCGCGGAAATTGCAACGATGCGTTTAAAAAAAATTAATAATAATAATTTCTTATAAAAAAATATGAAAGGATGAATTCGTGTGTTTAGTTCTTGTAGTTACATTTCGCGTGGTGCTAATCCTACCATCTATCCGCGCTTTTGTGAATTAAATATAGAAGGGATCTGTAATATAAAAATTACCTTAAAACACTAGAACCAAATTCTACCTTTGCTTTATTCTGAAAACTAGCTGATTAATGATTTAAAAATCGAATTTTGTAATGATTTTGTATTTAATATCACTGGTGCATTCACCGGTGACGTTTGCTAAATGTTTGCTAATGTAAAGATAATTGGAAGAATACATTGCAGTTTCCTTCGTATCTTGAGCGACATCTATTGCAAAATACAGTTAAACTTTTACGCGTTTTGAAATGTTATCTCAATACCAACCTGAATAACAGATGTGGTAGTACTGGTGATAATCAGGTCAAACATAAAATCACTAGCGATCAACAAATGCACATAGTTAGAGCTGCTAGCTGTCTATCCATTGATTTTTGTATTTTGAGAGGTGTGGTTTAGTGTTTAGCGGCGTTAAAATAGGACTTAACCGCTCAATATGTGTAGATAATAGTTAGTGATGTGTTTTAACGGACGTGTATCTGTCGAAATATGTGTTGTAGTCATTTATCGGTGTTTTTCTATCGGTCGGTGTTAGGTTATGCTTGGTTGATCGCTGTTTTCGCTAAAGGGGGCCCGATTAACTGGAGATGAGCAGCTGGGCGGCCAGAATGCACAGGCGAGCCGCCACATTTGGTAACGTTGTCACCTCTTGCGGACATGCCTCCGGCCCGTACCCCCGACGCCTGGAAAAAGTCAAATTCGGCGTGCCCTTAGAAGAAGTTTGTAAAACCGATATCCCGGGACCATTACTAGTAAGTGGTCGCGCGTTTGGTGATAAGATAAAATTTTAAAAAATAAACCGCGTTGCAAAATCTCGGATTATCGCCGAAATATCGGTTTTTTTTTTTTTTTTGCAAATCTCTTTTACAGGTATTAATATTGAAATTAAATAAGGAAGCACCATTCCGCAAGGACGTGTTCAGGGCGCCTGGACATCAGGGGGCTATGAAGAAGTTGACGCATTTCTTGCAGACCGGCCGCTTAATCAACATGGACAATTTTAGTGTGTACACCATAGCGAGTGTTTTAAAAAAATTCCTGCGAAAGATTCCGGGCGGTATATTCGGCCGCGATATCGAGCAACAGTTTTTTCAGATCATCGAAATGCCAGACATGAAGTCGCAAAGGGATGAGATACACAGGTGAGTGCGAAATTAGAAATATAAAATATGAATTGGTTCTATGTGAAATACCTCAATATCTTTCCTTAAAACATTGATAATACTTGATGATGGGATTATAATTGCCTATTTACTTAACATTTCGGGGAGAATAAATAGAAATTGAGGAATAATCTGTTATTAACGTGCTTTCTCTTTTCCTTAAATAGTGTATATCGCCAATTATCTAAAATATGTTTATGGCAATTGGAAATAAGGAATTTGAATTGTCATTGATAAAATTCTGGGACTTATATCCTTGTTTATGATTTGTCTTCACCTTTTTAAAAGACGCCGACCAATCACGCGAATAAAATTAGGTAAACAACGCGAAGATAGCGACACTAAACGAGATTCCGTTAAATAAATAATTCCAAAGAGTCCTCTTTAAATAAAGCCGATTTTATGGACGTTATGATAGATTTTATTAGGGTATTTGGCGAGTGTTAACAGCAATAACAGCCCGGGAAATATTTAATTAATTTATTTGTTATTTTTGTGTGGTAAACAGGAAGCTCGTGCTTTTGTAATAATTGCCATATCCTTTTGTTTGCTTGGTCGAAGTACGTAAATCAAATATCCAAAGCATATTCTAAGAGCTGTTTTAATTACTAAACTCCGGGTTTTGCATGCCTATTAATCTCGGGATTACGTAAATAATACAGGAAGAATCTCTTTTTTTGATGTTATTTCATTGGTTTAATTTCAATATTAATAATTTAATTGATTTATGTATACGATAAAAGATACAGTAAAACTTGCGTAAAGCGACGAATCATATTTGTTCCATAGTTTGTTATTCAAATCTATAAATATACTAATAATTTGGAATATAGATGTAGATAAGATATGCATATCGTAAACTAAAGTTCGACCGTTTTCTAATGATGATTCATCTTAAAATAAGGTTTATTTGAAAACACGAAATATGTTGGGTTTTTTGTCTTAGAATATTTTTTTTTTTTTAGAAAATAGAATATGTGAACTAGGCAAAACACACGCTGTTCACATATTCAAATTATTCACATAATAGAAATATATAAATAGTTCAGATAGTGTATGTAAGTGTTTATACATATTTATATATTTAGAATGTTTACATTATTATGTTATTATATTATACAACATACATTTTAATGTAAATAAAAATCTTTTTTATGTACTAAAAAAGTTCTCAATTTTTAGCTTTTTCGGTTGTTCCCATATTCCACAGTTTTAGATAAAGTGGTATTCACATAATCGCGAATGTCTGATGACGTTACCACAATCTCAATGGCAGCAGGCATCTGTATTACTGTTATGTAGGGAGTTTTTAACATAGACATTTTAACTTTTTTTAATTTTTTAATAAATATCGAAGTATATTTAAATATTTGCTTTCCATATGTACACCCATATGTTATTTAATCTATATACACTATTAGTTTTTATAACTTGCGATTTCGGCCCTGTATTTTTTTACGTATTTGGATATTATGATACATTTTTAGCTATTGTTTTATGCCAGTAACGACCTTGCTGTGATACTGCATATAAATATACTATCAATACATGCTTTTTTGTAAGTTTTGATATCTCCAACACATTTTATTTAATAGATTTAAGTGAAATATGGAGGTCTTAGTAACATTGGAACCAGCAAGAATTTCTCTTTCAAATCAATTGAATGGAAATATGACATTCTAATTAAAAAAAAATAAAAGTTAATTAATTCAAAATATTGTTTTCGGCAAGTTTGTAGTATCCAAATATGGAAACAAAAAAAAGGATGTTTAATGATACTTAAAATTTGAAAATTGGCCATAGATACAGGCTGTTTCACCATCAGGGAATTACTCTATAACTCGTAAACAGTAACAGATAGGAAAAAAGTTTTTATAAATTGTTGTAGGATTATAATTTTTCTATAACGCAAAATTATCGCGATTTGTACAGGGTGTTTCGTAACCATGGTACAGCCTTCAACTTTATTTTTTTAAATACAAGGCCCCCAATATTATTGAATTTTAAAAGCGCCAGTAAATTAAAAAAAAATAAAATATAACATACTTTAGCGTTAAACTCATTAATTTCCAAGACATTTTTGATTTTCTAAAAATTATGTTGCTCGCGCTGTTTGAGAAAAGTGATTGTAATTTAATTAACACTTAGACTAAGTAAATCAAATTTTGAAATATCTCAGTACAGACTTACTTATACCAGCGTGTGTGTATATTCTATCACTAAAGCGCAAACTCAGTCAAATTCAAATGGGTATATCTCACTTTTTTAAATAGAACACCCTGTATATGTTTGCATCGTTGAATTGCTATTAACAAGTGCTTTGATTTTTATTAAGCATACTCTATGTCTATCTCTTTTACTTTTCGAGTTGTTATAGCTTTAATGAATTTTTCATTATTGCGATCATATTTGTAATCTAGTAGCCGATGATTGTAAAAATGAAAGCCAGAAAATTAATATAAAATCATAAAAACATTAAAAACACATAATAAAAAACAAATGAACATTAAACCACAACAAAATATTATCTTTAATTAACTGTCAACAAATAATTTTTTATGTAATACTGTATCCTTCTTTCATCTCAGTGATTGTTTATTTATTTTCTTATATATTTACTTAATTACTTGAATAGTATGTATTTTATTCATAAACCGTTAAAATAAAAGACTTAATGTTTGTCTTTTATTTATAATTCTTAATTAAAAGCATTTACACGTAGCAGTCATCTTTAATTATCAAAATTTATAGCAGATGTTAAAAAATATATCCTCTTTCTGTTAAGCATATTCTACGCCTTTTACAGATTTTGGGGTTGTTTTTTCAACAATTCTACGAAATAGATGGAAATGCATTCCTTATATTATTTTTTCTATTTTCCTATGTGAATGGCCTTTCTTATACGCAGGTTTCTTTAGTTAGCCAAAAAAAAAAGAAATCACGGAAAACGTATTATATATACATAAAACAAATTATTTTTTGATAACTTCGACGTTTAATTTTTATTACTTAATTATAATGGTTGTCTGGTAGGTTATACTAATAAACAATTTCCATAGCCTACTAAACATCGGTAATATAGTTTCTGCTAATCATAGACGAATGACATTTAATTTCTTTCATATAACTTTATAAAATATATCAGTTTGTTAATTTCTTTCCACCAGCAAGTTGCCAATTTTCTAATTGCCAAAATGTAAAATCATTAAGTTTTGAAACTGCCAAACTATACTAGGTGCTTTCCATTCACTCATAAAAGCAGTTCGGTAGTATTTCCGGTGTACTCTAACTGCAATTTAAGCGTTCCTTTGCTAAGGAGCACGAAGCTCCCAATGTACTCAGTTTTATCTCCCCTTTCCCCTTATGCACTAACTTATTTGCTAGTGTTTCGTGCTCTAAATGCCATTTATGACAAGGTTTGACAGCTACAACGATTTTTTTAAAGTATTTGTGGAAAAATGTTTCTTTTTGCTTTGGTAAATTAAATGATTGCAAATTAAATATTACTATTATAATCGTTGTAAGATTTTTTGACATTTTGAAGTAAGATTTCCTTGCGGTCACGATTTGTTGTTTACATCAAAATCTGATTTCTAGGTTAGGTTCCTTTCCTGCCTCTCTTTACAATAATTTAAAAGCACAAAAAGCGTTCCATTGGTTCTAAATTATGTAGGTCAAGAGTAGAGTAGAGTAGTAGCAAAGTAGGAGTGATAGACGGTGAATGGAAAGCACCTATTACCAATACGTTAATAAATGAAAACGCAAAAACGTAACCCTATATAACTGTACAAAATTGACAGCAATAAACAAAACTGATAGATGTTTCATGCAATGCATTGATAATATAATAATTATAACAACAAAATTCGATTAAATATCTAAAAACTATATAATTTAAGATTTTAGTGACATGCTGTTACATGGTCTGAAATTGCTAATACTGACATAGCTCGTATGCTAGCAATATTTCGCATATACCACATATGAATCATAGAGTCTGCGATTGATCCATGCTCTGCTGATCAAAGACTGAACCACGGATGCTTTAACATTATTGATTTTAAATCTACATCCAAAATTAATTTATAAGTATTTATCTTGTTTTTCTCACAATCAATCCTTAAATCCATTTTCCACATTTTTTCTTCAAGTAAACTATTATAATTTAAAATGTATTTAACAGAACGACACAATTGTGCAACAGTTAAAATAGTTTATAAAAAAAAAGTCAGATTGTGTAAGCATTTATTAAACAACCGTGAAAATTTATTTGTTAGGCATTAGGTTTTGGACAAAAAGTCGGAATAGTTATATCAAATTTATATATTATTAAATATTAATACAAGTCACCATTCTAAGAAACTAAACTTTAAATGTACAAATCGTTTAAATTAAACCGTAAATGAGCTATTAAAAATACTTTCATATATTTTAGTACATAAAATAAATATACAGTGCGTCCTTTCATCGACGCACGAATAGGTAAAAAAAAATTTTTTAATTGAAATTTCATCTTCTGGGGTTTAGCTCTGCTTGTATAGATAGTAGTTTGTGTCATACTTTTAGTTTTGAAAAATTCAGGAATGCCTTGGAATTTTACAAAACTGCAGTTCTTCTCACTAATAAAGCACCCTTTTGTAATGTTTTTTTTAAAAAAAAGTAATGTTTATATTAATGAATTATGCAAGTATGCAGATTAAGGATGCTTTGGAAAATTATATGAAAGTTACTCTTCTCGCTAATAAAGTGTTTTTTTTTGTAGGACATACGTCAAAATGTTATTAATTATAAAAAGTTGTTCAGATTGATAAATTATGTAAGTGTGCAAAATTTAAACAGGATAGAGTTATTAAATTTTTTTATTGAGCTATCTGAATTTAATTATTTTTTTAATTCATATTTAAATATTTAATTATTTTTTTTAATTCATATTTATATTTAAAAAGAGTAAGTAAACCGATTTTGTTTAAATTGTCAAATGTGCACAATATGTGCACATAATTTTTTCAATCTGAACAACTTTTCTTAATAACATTTTATCGTATCCCCTTGGAATTTTACAAAAAAAAGGCACTTTATTAGTGGAAAGAATGATTTTTGTTGTAAATTTCCAAAGCATGCTTGATCTTGTCTAAATTTTGCATACTTACATAATTTATCAATCTGAACAACTTTTCTTAATAACATTTTGTAGTATCTCCTATAAAAAAAGCCACTTTATTAGTAAGAAAAACTACATTTTTGTAAATTTCCAAGGTACACTTGATATTTCAAAACTAAAAGTAAAGCTAAAAAAAGCAAGGCTAAACTCCAGAAGATGAAATTTCGACTCTAAAATTTTCAGACCTTTGTTAGCCAATGAATTTGACATTAATCCCATTCAGAGTCAGCTGCAAACATATAAAGATACGGTTAGTTAGTCTGTTTAACAAAAACTCGCTCATATCTCAAAACCTATTAAAGATAGGAAGAGGGAATGCTGATATAAAATGATAGGGGGTGATATTTACTTCCTAATTTCGAATTAAAATACGGGGTGTTCTATTTAAAAAAAAATGAGCTTTCTGCATTTGAAAATATGTCACTTTGTTTTTCAGTTTTGAACACACTGTATGTTAGAATGTGAATCGTGCGTACCGTTTCTTAGAGTTACATACAGGGTCGCTAAAAAGTATGGATACAATTAAATATTTTCAGAACGGTTTAGCAGAGCTCGTTGAAATTTGCCATACAGTTAGAAGTGTTGAAATTCTATCATCTGAGATTTCTTTCAATTTTCTACCAATATTTATTTTGAAAATACAAGGCTAACTTGATTTTTTTTTGAAATGACACGGGTGGTTAAATTTGATATTTTTAAAAAGAGTATTTTTTTTCTGAATTCAGTAATGTAATACATGCCCACCTTTATTTTTATTAAAAGGCAAAAAAAAAAAAAATTCAAAAATTTAATTCTGAAAAAATAAAACTAAGCTTTGAAAATGCTGTTATTGACGATGTGTCACTTGCATATTCGTCAAAAATTAAACTTGTGTGCAATAATTTGTTTAACAATGGTACATTTAAGCGAAACTGAGCGTATAGAAATTCTCATGGTGGTTGGTTATGGCAACAGAAAACGAAGTTGTGCTTAAGTAGTGACTCCTTTTAATGAAATTCATCCAAACCGGGAACCGATCTCCAGTACGACGGTTTCAAAAACCTTACAAGGATTTCAAGAAACTGGTAGCGTTAACGACCGTGCAAGACCTGGGCGACCTCGAATTATTACGAACGAAGAAAATTCTTTGAATTTTATGTTGGATATGGTAGAAAATCCAAAAAATTCAGTACAACAGTTGGCGTTGAACCACAACATGAGTAGAGGATCCATACAAAAAATAATGAAACGCGAAAAATATCATCCTTATAAAATTCACTTGCTACAAGAATTAAGTGACGACGATTTTGACCGCAGAACCGAATTTTGCGAAACTATGATGCACAGAGTTTTCTGATGAGTCAACTTTTTGTCTAAATGGATATGTTAACCACCATAGCTGTCGATATTGGTCTGACAGAAATCCGCATTGGATGGAGCAGGTTCATACGCAGCATCGACAGAAAATTAATGTTTGGTGTGACATTATAGGTCGGAATA
This sequence comes from Protaetia brevitarsis, assembly GCA_004143645.1. NCBI lineage: Eukaryota > Metazoa > Arthropoda > Insecta > Coleoptera > Scarabaeidae > Protaetia > Protaetia brevitarsis. The sequence goes on from RXPK01000007.1 coordinate 297,242, forward strand.
TCGTAGGTCCTTTTTTCATTAACGGCAATTTAACGTCTGAAAGATATTTGCAACTTTTACAACAACACATTGTTCCACGACATAGGGAAATATTTCCAAACCACGGCAATCGAAATTGTATACCAACAGAAACCATATGGTTTCAACAAGACGGAGCACCGCCGCATTTAGGTCGTCAAATGCGCGAATATTTGGATGAAACATTTCCCGGTAGATGGATAGGGCGAAGGGTGGCTATTGAATGGCCAGCTAGGTCTCCTGATCTAACCCCACTTGATTTTTTCCTGTGGGGTCATGTAAAAAATCGAGTGTATGTCAACAGACCATTACAAATCGAAGACCTACAAGAACGTATAAGAAACGAAATTGCCAGTATTTCTCCAAATATTTTGATTGATTCTTGCAAAATTTTGCTCAACGTGTTATTATTGCCAGGAGGTAAATGGAAATCATTTCGAACATCTTTTGTAACATAAAAATTATGTAATTTCTCGTTTGAGCTTCTTTTTATTAAAATCTGTTCTGTTTCAGTTAAATGTGTTATTTTTACAATTATTATTAACTATTATTATTTATTTTTTGGTAACAGCAAAGAAGTAACGATAGATAAAGACAACATTTCCAAGGCTATCAAAATTTTTCAAAATTTTACTAATTCGAATTTTTTTTTTAAAGTTTCGATTAAAATAAGATATGCATGTGTTACATCACAGAATACAGAAAAAAAATCTCTTTCCAAAAATATTAAATTTGACCCTTCGTGCCAAAAAATCAAGTTAGCCTTGTATTCCCAGAACAAATGAAGATAGAAATTTGAAGAACATCTTAGACGATAGCATTTAAATACTTTTAACCATGTACCAAATTTCAACAAGTTTTATTTAATAGTTTTCATCATATATTTAACTGTATCCATACTTTTTAGCGACTCTGTATATCTACATATAACATAGCAAATTTGGAGTCTCTACTTGCAGTATTAACCGAGATATTAATCTCTGAGTGATGCAGTGATTATTACTAAAAAAAGCAAAACTTAAATAACTCAAAAACGGCAACATGTAGCTATAGGAATAGTTAATGAAGACTGACGTATTTATGAATTAACTAATTTAAACTAGCAAAGTTGACGTCCATTTCCGGTCAACCGGAAGTGATATTTTGGTTAAAGTATTTCACATTTCTAGTTCCAATCGAACAGATAATGGTGCCAAAATCTCAAATATAAGTAAATAATAGAACATCATAAACATCATAAATGAACCACTTACGTGGAATAGCCTGTATTAAGTCTTATTATATGCTTTATCATTCATCTTAATTTGAGACGACCTGTATACAGGGTATTCCACGTAACTGGTTCATTAAAAGTTTATGATGTTCTATTATTTACTCATATTTGAGATTTTGGCACCAGTATCTGTTCGATTGGAACTATAAATGCAAAATACCTTAACCAAAATATCACTTCCGGTTGACCGGAAATGGATGTCAACTTTCTTATTTTAAATAGAATGATATAATTTTTTATTCATTTTTGGATTCTACAACTATAAATACCTTAGTTTTCATTAGCTATTCCTATAGCTACATGTTACCGTTTTTGAGTTATTTAAGTTTTTCTTTTTTTTTTAGTCATAATCATTGCATCATTGAGAAATTAATATCTCCGTTAATACTGCAAGTAGAGACTCCAAATTTGCTATGTTATGAATGTAGATATAACTCTAAGAAACGGTAATCACACTTTACATTTTAACATACAGGGTGTTCAAAACTGAGGAACAAAGTGACATATTTTCAAATGCAGAAAACTCAATTTTTTGAATAGAACACCCTGTATTTTAATTCGGAATTACGAAGTAAATATCATCCCCTATCACTTTATATGAGCATTCTCTGTACCTATCTTTAATAGATTTTGAGATATGAACGACTTTTTGTTAAACAAAGTATTCTTTTTTTCAGATAGAACACCCTGTATTTTAATTCGGAATTAAGAAGTAAATATCATCCCCTATCGCTTTATATGAGTATTCCCTATACCTATCTTTAATAGATTTTGAGATATGAACGACTTTTTGTTAAACAGACTAAGTAGCCCTATCTTTGCGTGTTTGTAGCTGGCTCTGAATGGGATTAATGTCAAATTCATTGACTAACCAAAAGTGTTTATGTATATCATTGTAATTACACTTTCGTACAACGCAATATTAATAGAAATGACTATTCGAACAGACATTCTTGTATGGTTATTCAAAAATAATACATGAATTTGACGTGAATCCATTTCAAAGCCAGCTACAAATATTTAAAGATAGGGCTACTTAGTCTGTTTAACAAAAAGTCGCTCATATCTCAAAATCTATTAAAGATAGGTATAGGGAATGCTCATATAAAGTGATAGGGGATGATATTTACTTCCTAATTCCGAATTAAAATACAGGGTGTTCTATTTAAAAAAATTGAGTTTTCTGCATTTGAAATATGTCACTTTGTTCCTCAGTTTTGAACACCCTGTATGTTAGAATGTAAAGTGTGCTTACCATTTCTTAGAGTAATATCTACATTCATAACATAGCAAATTTGGAGTCTCTACTTGCAGTATTAACCGAGATATTACTTTCTCAATGATGCAATGATTATAACTAAAAAAAAAAGAAAAACTTAAATAACTCAAAAACGGTAACATGTAGCTATAGAAATAGCTAATAAAAACTGACGTATTTATAGTTGTGGAATCCAAAAATGAATAAAAAATTATATCATTCTATTTAAAATAAGAAAGTTGACATCCATTTCCGGTCAACCGGAAGTGATATTTTGGTTAAGGTATTTTGCATTTATAGTTCCAATCGAACAGATACTGGTACCAAAATCTCAAATATAAGTAAATAATAGAACATCATAAACTTTTAATGAACCAGTTACGTGGAATACCCTGTATAGATGCACCTGTTTTTAATTAAATTTTCAATTATTTTAACGCAACGGTGCAATTGCTATATAAGGAGCAAAAAAGAACTGAATATGTCCAGCAAATATTTACCACGATAGGCGTTCGTATCTTCTCTCTCTCTCTCTGTCTTTATCGTTATTGTAACGTAACTTCGCCGGCCTTAATTAGTTTATATAGTTTACGGAAACTTGGCAAAGATAGATTGTTTACGTTATTTGATCGTGATCCCAATTAGTTCTCGATGCCTGCCTATAGCAGATTTCTTCGAAAGAGGCTTCTTTCTCGGTGCATCGTTAGCTATTTCATTTTAGTCATCATCTAGCTCCCAGAAATGCACATTTTTTTTTTGCAAGAAATAATGTTTCAACACCGAAAGTTTTGAGCATGCTCAATATCACCAAATTTTATTTTGTCTGTCTAGGCACCTACTCATGTATGTAAGTGGCATTCATAAAAATAATCAGATCGTCTTTGAAAGCGGATACCGCAACGATGATGAATGGATACTTATTATAAATTGTTGTTAAATCATGTACTACGTGAGCCGCCGTAGATAGACCTCTTTGTCCGTGAAAAATATTCTTATTTAACTCGTATGCGAATAAGTACCAATTACTGCGTAATATCGGGAACGTAACACAACCAAGAGCAAACACCTGCTTACGCATTGCATTAAACTCCTTAGGTTATGTTAATTCGGTGAGTCAATTAATTGACGACATTCCTTTGCCAACACGTGCATATTCAGGCGTAAGATTCAATTGGCCGCTATCTGTTGCGTTATTATTGTTATTGTATACCGAGTGACTCCCACGCGTGGCACGCCAATACTACTTACGATAAGTAAAGGAAAATTTAACAGACAGTGCTGAAATTGAGAATTTTTTTTTTTTGCATAGGGATTAAAGTACGTGAAAGTATTTTTTTTGCCATTTTTCCTTTCCTCGATTTTATTTATAATTAGATATCGCAATTCTGACAAATACCGTAAAGTGGGGCAATTCCGATCAGATTTATGTACTATTTCTGAGCTGCAATTGTTATTATTGATCGAAAAAAATAGAAAAAAATTATATATAATCATACATCTTTTAGCTACACATACCATCATGTAAACCCAATGTATTAAAACACTATTTTTTTTAATACATCAAGCGTGATCGGTTTTGTCCCATAATAGGGGTCAATTCCAATCACCCATCTATTTTCTTATAGAAATCGATTTGAAAGCTACATGAGGTAAATCCAATAACAAATATTTGAATTTAATAAAAGGAAACTTACGGAAATAACAGAAAATATGTATTATAGAAATGGCAAACAGATAAATAATGACATAAACTATAATAATTCAATAAACTAAAACTAAAACAAAATTTCATTCAACACGCTTCCCTCTCAGTTCAAAAACGTACCTTCCCCTTCTATGGCCAGCTGCATAATTTGGTTTTTGGAAATTTCCTAAATTTCGTCAACTTGGAGAAATACAAAAGTCATCTTTTCTCTTCCTTAGAAACTACTGGTTCTTTAAAGTATTCTGAAGTATTAATAATAATAATAATTCATGCGTTCGCACCCCCCAACAGCTTTCGCCAATTACAGAGTAATGAATATGGCACCCCATTATTTTCTGATGCTTTCATAATGGATGAAGTGCTCTATTTTACTGTCCTGATAGCGCTTTGGAGGTATTTGGGGTTATATTGCTGTCTCCCGCCAGGCCATACTTTTTTTTTATAGTTTCTCACCATAATTTTCAATAAAACCAACGTAGAAACATGAGTATGTCATATTTCTACGTTGGTCTATGAGTATGTTCTTTATTCTTTTACTTTTCAAACTGATCGGTATTACCCCATGAGGTGTTAATTTTCCTCTTACTCTCTTGTTATTCCAACACTTTTGTAAAGTCAAAAAAAGGAAACGGTGACGAATGAATGATAATTGATTCTTTTCACCTTATCCCTTTTCGAAAATTCGCTTAGTCCTAGTGGGTTTCCCCAGCAGTAGTTTATTTCCGTCTGTATGAAATATTACTCGTTGTCATTCCATCAGAAATAATTTTTTTAACACAGGAAACTTTAATGCAATACTTAAAAAGCCAGTTAGTTATCTATGTTATAAACAAAGTTTATTAAATGACTGTGTTGCAAAACTTTCTTATCCTTTCCATAGATGCCAGACTAAGTAATTGCCGTAAAATCAGGATTGATCGATTTTACCCCATGCGATCGAATTTGCCCGACTCTACGGTAATCTACAACATATAAAAAATGTATGTAATATAAAAAGTAGTTTTCAAAAAAAAATAACTTTTTTAAAAATTTGAATTCTTTTTCTCTAAAACTATGACCTTTTTTTGGGTTGATATTTTGAAAGAATATAATAGCCATCCAGTGTGACTTATAGGTCGGATAGGAATGAAATTATGCTCAAGGTCATTTCTTACCATCCTTATCCGGCTATGATCTTTAATACAACATAAATCTAAAAAACTAGATTACAGCATCAACATCAATAATATATGTAAAAAATTAAACAGTGTATCTGATTTTATACCTTTTTATCATTAAATAAAATCTAAATCAATAGTATTATTTTTACCACAATCTCACATTTCTTAAATCTTTTGGCATTGTATATTTTATCAACATTCTGATCAATTTAATTTCAGTTGATCTGTAAACATAGGATATAAAATATAAATTGATTAATATTATATAATAGTTATTTGTATCACTAGGCCAGAAACTACAGTTTTGCGAGTATGAGTACGGTTTGTGTACCACAAGTACAAATACTCGCAAAAGAGTATTTGGCCGTGTGATACACAATGTTTTTTGGGTCGACAAATCTTAATTTTGAATTGAAAATAGAAAAGAAATTTTGACACTAGGGAGTTGACAGTACAAGTTGGCACACATGTTACATACCGTGGTATTTTGACGTTCCCGAAAATAAATCTTTTTCTGCAATTTTCTTTCTAGTTTAATATCTATTTATCAATAATAAGCGCAATGAAAAACCAGCTCATCTTAGCATGGTTGAACAGTAGCTTAATGACAATTTATTACACGTCTGTCATGTGAAATCTAGTGTGGTCAAGCTTTAGTGACATTTTTGCCTGCCTTGGCAGGAAAACGGTCGTTTTTCTGCCGCTTTGAAGTATGTGCTGCAAAATGAGTGTTTCTGGACGGTATAATACTTAAATCCTGAAAAGCTGGCCAAAAGTCGAAAAAAAAAAGTTCCTATGTAGAAACTTTTAACTATCGGAATAGGTGTAGAACTACATATAGTATGTATTACCAACATTAGAGCAAGCCATGTGTTCACACTTGTTTGTAAAATTTACTTCCTTTGTAACGGTCGAGCGCATCACTGCTGAAATCATGAAGCACAAGTGTAAGTACGTTCTTTTAAACACCCTAAAAAGTTTATAGGTTAACATTTTTCAATTCTATAAAATGGATTCATTTCTTGAAGATGAATACAACAATAATCTGTTGATCAAAATTAATGTTCACAACATGCTAATAAATCAGTTGTCAATCTTATTGACATAATTTACAAGATTGACTTTCGAGAAGTCGTCAGAAAAAAGCAAAAAGTAAAAAGTCTTGATGGATCTTGCCTCGAAACAAATTGTAGGCTGTTAATTGAATGTTTCTCTAAAACATATCTAGTAGTTGGCTGCCCATAGGTGCCTCTAAGGTTTTTATGCTAGATTTTGTGTAATTATGCCAGAAAAATCAAGTGAAATATGTTGTTTGAAGGGAAAATTTAAAAATATCTACCGCTACAACGAATGATACATCAAAAACAGTATACAGGAATAGACGGCCATATTTTGCAGTCATATCTTGTTGCGGTCCTTGCGCTACACGACATACGTATGTAGTAAATTCATGAGACAGTTTTGGAAAAAATGGGCACATAATAAATGTGTACTTATGAATATAGAAATAATTGGTAATATTTGTGGTAGATTATCTTCCATTTCTGACTTCGTGAATATAAATGCAATTTTATATTAAGTAAGTCCGACATTTTGAACCCGCCATTTTGTTTCTCCAAAAATTGCCATCATATTGGTAATCAGCGACTTGAAAAACCCTCATATACCGAGTTTCATGAATATACATGCAGTTTTGTACTAACAAAGGAACCTCGCGAATTGTAAATCGCAGATTTTAATGAAACTTTGTCAGTTTATAGACTCCATGGAGTGTTACTCAATGACGCTTTACATTGTTGCGGAACTTTAACTTTAGGAATAGGGATATAATATAATCTTACATACATCCAAACGCGTATAACTCGAAAACTATCACATATAACCATTTAGCGTCTGGTATAAGTTTAACAGTATACAGAGTATCTCCTTAGAATAAGGAAATATGCTAAAATTTATATTGTTGTGGACACCCTGTATAACTTTTTAAATTACCTTTCTATAGACTATTTGATCATAAAAAAAGGCCATTATAACCGATTTCTGAAATTCGATAAAATAAGCACAACATACGTCATTCCACGTTTATTGGAACACCCTGTATATAAATATCTATACCAATCGAAAGGGCTGACTAAACGGTACAAGTCCGCCATTGAACCTTTTTTCTATCTCTTACCGTTTAAAAGTTATTCAGAAAAAGACCAAATTTGGGCCAAATTGCAAGGGTGAATTGCACCCCCTAAAGTTGAAGTTCCGCAGCAATGAAAAGCGTCCTTGAGTAACACTCCATGGAGTCTACAAACTGACAAAGTTTCATCAAAATCTGCGATTTACAGTTCGCGAGGTTCCCTTGTAAGTAGTCCGCCATTTTGGATCCGCCATTTTTTTTTGTTTTCTTCAAAATTACCATTATATTGGTAATCAGCGACTTGCAAAACCCTCATATACCGAGTTTCGTGAATATAAATGCTGTTTTATATTAATAAGTCCGACATTTTGAATCTGCCATTTTGTATCTTCAAAATTACCATTATATTGCTAATCAGCGACTTGAAAAACCCTCATATACCGAGTTTCATGACTATACATGCAGTTTTGCACTAAGTAGTTCGCCATTTTGGATCCGCCATTTTGTTTTTTCTAAAAATGCCTTTCATATTGGTGATAAGCGACTTGCAAAACCCTCATATAGTGAGTTTCGCTAGAATCAAATAATAGCTTCATATTTTGGCCAGCTTTTCGGGATTTGGGACCACTGTGCGGTGGGGCAAAAATATACTTATAGTAAACATATTGCCTGACTTTCTTTTTTATTTGCAACATCATTAACCGACATTAAAATTAAAAAAGAAATGTCTTATTGTAAGTGTAAATTGCAAATTATATGTGATATGTCTTAGCGCAATAATATACAGGGTGTGCCGTTTATCTGGCATCGATCGATCGTGCTTTAATCAACCACTTAATCGAACAATGTTTTAATTAAAAGCTACTTAAGATGAAGTACTCTATAACTCAAAATTATTTTATCATATACGCATTTTAATTGATCCTTGGTTTGCCCAATATATACGTGATCACAATCTTTACAAGATATTCTATAACTACCTGATTTGTCCAAGTTATCTACTTGATCTTTAGGGTTACCTAAAATATTTTTAAGACTATTATTTGAGTTAGTTACTATGTCAAGGTTGATTTTTTTGTAGACCTTTCATGTAACTTGGATAAAATAACATATTTCTTATTCTTCCTAACACTAACTTTTAATATACTTTTATTTCTAATTCTGTTTTCTAATGGTATTATTCAGGCTGATTCAAATTAAGTGGGCATCATTGCTATCTCTGTTATTATTGATTCTAGAAAGTAGATTAAATTAGCAAAGTATTAGTGTTTTTAACGCTGATTAATATGCAATATACGAAAAAAAACAATTGCACGATGCATCTCCGAGAAATTTTGAAATTCACATATGTATTTTCTTAAATTGAACACCCTGTATATTGTTAAAAAAATGGAAGATGTTTTAATTTGTGATGCAAAAGTTTTAATATAATATTGTCTTAAAACGAATAATAAACAAGTTATGGTGGTTTTTAATTGATGCCAAAGATATGTAAAATTTATAGTAGGCTTCTTTCACTTTAAGTCAAAACAAATAATATGTTGTTTGAAACTGTCAAAAACGTACTAAGCTTAAATTTTTTACACGTTTAATTATTAAAAAAATTCGTTATTTCATTTTTGTGTTGTGTTCTTTGCTTCTAATTTTTATTATTACATTATTATCATTAGTAGCTTGAACAGTTTTCTTTATATTTAGTTCCAAGTATTAGATAATATCTCACCATGGTATTTTCTCATTTGGAGAAATGCGATATGCTGGAAGCATATATTGTATGCGGTGCAAATTCAATAAGGACTGTTGAATATTATGCAGAACAGTATCCTTTACGACAGCAGCCAAATCGACGTTACTTTCGAAAAACTTTACAAACAATTTAGGCAACACGATTGTTTATTTAAGAAGAAAAGAACAAAGAAAAATATCATTATCAACGAAAAGGTAGAAACTACAGTGTTAGCATATATACCTACTTTCTAGAGTCAATAATAACAGAGATAGTAATGGTGGGCACTTAATTTGAATCAGCCTATATATCAATGAAACTTCAACTCTTGGCGGATTTGACAATAAGCAATTAACAAAAAAATGTTTGAATTTTTTTAATTATTAATTGCTGCTAATTTAGATACACAATCAGGAATGATACGAAGAAGATATGTCATGTATATAGAGCCATAAAAAGTAACGCGAAACGTCTAAGTGACAACTTTAAATCAAATAAAACAATAAAAAAAATAATTAAATTTTTATCTACAACTCCAATAAATTTCAAAGATATTGCCGCTTCGCGGCCAATATAAGCATCCCATTTTAATCAATCATCACCAATTATAAGTCGAGGAGATCTTATCATTACATCCTTATTTTAGCAATATCTTCAAGGTTTTTGGTTTTGTTGGATTATTTCAAATTGAAGATTCTCTAACTAATATTCCTTAATAACGCATATGAAGATTATTAAGAATATTATACCAATAATCTGTCTGCGAGAAACAGTAATTTTGGAGAATGCAATGACGTTCAAGAATTTCATGTGGATTTTCTATAGATGCGGATTGTTGGCTTACTTAAATATCCAGATAAATGAAACCATGCTTTATCCGAGAAAAAAGGATTTGTCCCAAAAACTATTGACAGTAATTACGTGATCAAGGAGTAAGAGCTCCTGCACGCAATGAAACGTAAATATATACGTAAATTTTGTAGAGCCTTTTTAAGCATTGTATGTATGGCATGTTCCATATGAAAGTTGTGTTTGTCGTGAAAGCTTATGAATCGATTTCTTGGCTGTTTTGAGTTATTCTCTCCTCAACATCTGTTATACAGGGTGTCCCACCGAACTGGGACATTAGATTTTTTTGAATTTCTAGTAGAAATTTGATTTTGAAACTTGCAAAATGTAATCATGGCCTACTATGATCTATTTAAGGAAAATATTTTCAACTTTATAGCACTTTCGGTATATAGGGTATTGATATCAACTTTCTTATTTTAAATGGAATGGTATATTTTTTATCGATCTAATGAATTTGCCCAGTCATTTGCAACTAGTTTATATGAAGGTTTCCTATCCCTGAACTCGACCGTTTTTTGAGATATTTTTATTTTCGTTGATTTTTTGATATTTGCACTCTTTCGAATAAATTCAAATGTTTCATGAGATAGCAGATATTTAGTGGTTCTACTAAAGTCGATGTATGTAAATGCAAGGGACGTAGCTATAAGGTGTTATAGCAATAATCACTGAATCACATACAGGGTGTTCAAAAACGCGCCTCCAATGTGGATACCTTTAAGCTAACAAAACTTTTTTCTTTCAAATGGAACATGGTATTTTTTACTTCAGCATTGAATGCAATGTAAAATTCTACATTGATTGATATTAGGGTTTGCTATACCTATTCTTAATAGTTTTTGAAGTATTAGCATTTTTTGCAAAAAAATTACTAAAAATATGCCTAAATTCCCAGTTTTAACCAAATAAAATGAGTTTTTACCTACAAAACACTCTGTATATTATTTGCCTAACCTACCTAAATGTTCATGTTTCAGATATCTAATGCTTGCTAGTTTCTCATTAATAGTAATTTTTTTTAGTCATAGAAAACGTATATTAATTATTAGATATTAGTAGGCCATGAGATGTGATAACAAACAAGTGATAACTTTTTGTCGATTCTGTCCATCACTAGTTCTTTCAGATATACGCAGTATACAAAAACCGATTTATTGAATGTTGGGCTGAGTCATTCTGTATGCGAACCTCTATCTGATTATTTGTCAACCAACAGTCAATCCTTAAACGCATTGTTGAAAAATAATTACATAAATTTGGTGGGAAATTGTCAAATACAATTTTCGTATTTACCAAAATATTGCCAAATTGCTAACGCAAATAGATAAACATATTTATACACAATACATTCATTATTTGTCCCCTATGGCAACCTACTATTGTACATATTAACTTAAATTCTCTAGATAAGATATATGTAGCAAGAATGACGTGACTTAACAGCACGCGCGCAAATGATATTCTTGATGAAATTTATTTGCGAAAATGACACATTAAAATTTTTGGTAATCTACTATTTTGTAAAATGTTATTTGTTTATGAATGAATATGTATCCCCGTTCATTTATAATTTATAAAAATATTCTTTTGAAATAAATGAGACAACGCATTAGCCAAGCTATAGAAATATTACATATTTCGTTGGAAATTCACTTTTAAAATAAAATTACCGCAACGAAAGTACAAATCTAATTTAATTCAATTTATAAAACAGCGTAATTACATGACGCAATAACATTATGCAATAATCTGCACTCATTATTCTTTGAAATATAACAAAGAAATCTGCCTGGAGAAAGAACAATATTTTTATGTAAATAACATAGACAGATCTACTGGATATACATAACATTAATATTTATAAAAGTGCTTGCGCACAACATTTTATTAAAGTCTATTTAAATGCAACATGCTTATTTAAATATATTTGTATTCTATAACGTCTCTGTTTTGTTATTTAAATATATATTTTTATCTCTTCCTTATCAAGACAATTTCACATCTTTATACATTTTTATCTCGCGTGATAAAGTACTCCTAAAATATCCAGAAATTTGTTTAAACACACAAATAATTATATTTATTTAGGTAACAGTAAATATTTGCTCTGTTTAAATGAATCTATTTCGCATACTTGCCGATAGGTAGCAGCTTCTGCATAATTATAATTTTCTTCGTATAACGCCATCTGTACTAATAATATGAAATGAATAAATTTAGGAAATCTCTTCCGTGCCAAGATAATGGCAGTTGGTATAAGATTGTAGATTTTATTTATTCTGGAAAACAAAAGCAACCACGCACTCTCTAGGAATATATAGGCAGCAAAGTGCTACATTTAAAATATGTAATTGAATGTTATAAATATGTTATTTAAAAATGAAAAAAAAAAGAAAATTGCGGTTATACATGTAAGGTAAAGTCAGGTAAGTGTGTAACCGGGGCAAGTGTGTAGTTATTTATATTTATTTTTAAAATTGAAATACGGACGTCCTCTTGTTATAATACTAATGTACTAAACTTCATACTAGTTTTACAAACAAAAGTTCGCATCTCCTAACGTGTAATAACTTGAATATCTTGTGAATGTATCATACCTTATTAAACAGGCATCAGTTTAGTATTACACTCTTGGCCGAACTAAAGGATAATGCTATTAATATATAAAATACGGAACGATTACACACTTGCCCCATTTTGCTGGGTAAGTGTGTAGTATTGACAGTGTTTAAAATTTCTTTTTTTTTTCTAGTAAACCGTTGATAATTATAAAAGGTGTATCTATTGAAGGCTTTCAACTGAGCATACATTACGTACTTTTATGTGTAAAATTTATCAAAATGTCTTATTGTGTGAACAGTGTTACATTTCCTACTACACACTTACCTGACTTTACCTTAAATGAAATGATATTATTTGCCTCTTTAGTTTTTGGGGAATAGTTCGTAAATCCCTGGCTCTATCCCTAATAGCCAAATTTTAATTTTCCGCCACTATTTTTAATAACTTCAACGTGAAGGCATTCAAATAACTATTAATTTTTCATGGGGCACGTTCTGGGAGAACTTGCCATCGACTCGGTTTATAATAGGTATGTTCAAACATGCAGTTCGCGAACGGTTGGTGATCACATGAATCAATCAGAGAACAGATTGGAGTTCTCGCGAATTGAAATGCGTTGTCTGATTGGTTCACATGATCGTGAACCGTTCGCGAACTGCATGTTCGAACAAACCTATTATAAATCGATTCGAAGGCGAGTTCTCCCAGAACATGCCCCTAGAAGACGTAAGTCGGTGTTTTACCCGATAACATTCTACTTTTAGAATGTGTATACGTTTCAGATTCAGACTTTCTTTTGTTTTCCCTCTCTGCTGTTTTTTTTTTTTAATTTGCTGACCTTTGTTTTTATTTTTAAAAAAAAAGTGTTTTTTCATTTTTAAATCTTTTTTTACCTTTTATTTTCTTAACTTTAACATTTTTTTAAACATTTTCCCTTTTTTACCTATTTTGCGTTTATTTTTTTTTTCGTTTTTTTACTGTCTATCCTTTTTCCATTTTCCATTAAAAAACCATTTTTATCTCTTTTTTCAGTTGTATATTTTCCTTTTTTTTAAACTTTTTCACATTAAAAATCTCATATTTTTTCTTCTTTTTTTTTAATTTTCTCCGAACTTTTTTAACATTTTTTCATTTGTTATTTTTTACAATTTTTCCATCACTTTTCAAATATTTCACTACTTTCAAAAAGTCAGTGACGCACTAAACAAACTACGATTTATTACTTTTTTATCCCTTTTCTGTTTTCTAATGAAAAAAAAGCACACTTTTTATCTCTTACACAGTTTTTTAATTTTCCATTTTCAAAACTTTTGCGCATTAAAAAAAACAACTTTTTAAAAATTTTCTCAAAACCTTTTTCACATTTTTTAATTATTTTTTACATTTTTCCATTTGTTTGTTTTTTACATTTTTTCCATAACTTTTTCAAATATTTCTTTTTTAAAGACAGTACACACCACAATTTCTTACTTTTTATCCTTTTTCAATTTTCTCATTTTCAAATCCAATTTTTATCTTTTTTATACAGTTGTAAGTATATTTTTCCAGTTTTTTAAACTTCTTCGCAGTTTTTTTTTTTAATTCTGGCGTTTTTTTCCAAACGTTGCATCTCCATTTTATTTTTGTTTGATTATTTTTAACATTTATCCGTTTGTTTTTTTTACATTTTTTTTACAATTTTTCCAACACTTTTAAAAATATTTAATTTTTTTCTTATTTTCAAATCCAATTTTTATCTTTTTTATACAGCTGTAAGTATATTTTTCCAGTTTTTTAAACTTCTTCGCGTTTTTTTTTTCCAAACGTTGCATCCCCATTTTATTTTTGTTTTGAGTATTTTTAACATTTATCCATTTGTTTATTTTTTTACAATTTTTGCAACACTTAAAAATATTTCATTTTTTTTAAGCGAGGTATACAATACACAAATCACACCTAAACGTGTCAAATTCTAGTAGTTGCTAGTAATGGGCGTCGAGAACCCCACACCCAGAAGCTATGCAAAGAAGCCGCTTCCAAAGATGACAGAACTAATTAAGAGAGCAAAATTCGAGAGTGTCTCCTAAGAAAAAAGGGGATCACAATAGAGCTGAAAGGTCGCGGTCCTCCTGACCTTAGTCTAAACTACTCATTAAACAGTTTATAATTTTTATAATCAACTTGAAAAACAAAATTAATCTTATTCTCCTGCGTCTGATTTACAGAAACCTGCCACATGGGAAATTATTTTAATTTGGCTATCGTTAGACAGATGGCGAAGCAAACACTACGGTTTTGTAGTATTAGAATTTATTCGAACAAACATAGCAGCAATTTTTCATTCGATATTCAACCAAATTAAACATAAACATAAAAACATAACTGCGCTTGTGCATGAATAAATTTATTCAGTATTTTCTTATTCAGGGTTCTGAACATTGATATCTGCTGGAATGATAGCAAATGTAAGGATACAATCCACAACAAATCGATAGAAAATTAAACGTAAATATAAATTTTATCTGTATCTCAAGTACAGTCACGGGAAATATGAAATATACAGTATTGCTTGTCCGCGCCCTCTCTACTTAAGTAGCGTTACTATAACAATTTTACCAGGCATATTACAACTTCCATATAATCCGAACACCACCATAATACCAATTTTTTTATTCTCAGGATAATAAATTCACTACCAGTCTATACGCAACGGCTATTGGTGCTGCTCTTCGGGACTTTCCGTGTGATCGCCTCCAACAGCGAGACAGCCAGAACAGGCATGACCAGCGAGGCCCTGGGGGTCAGCGTCGCCCCCAGCTTTTTCCACACGTGCGTCAGCGACGGAAAGACTGCTAAAATGGAAGACGTAATGAGATTCAAGGTAATTTTTAATCCCCGAACATTTTCCATTATTATTTTTTTTTTTTGTAAATACCAAATTTGTTGACAATGATTAAAGGCAAAAGGATGACTTTGAAATTCGGTTATGTTTGTGATTTTTATAGAAACGATTTTGTTAATGTTGATAATGTTTTATGATTATATGATGTGGGGGCTGGTCAGGGGAGGCTAAGCCTCACCTAAAATTACTCAAATTTTATAAATGAAGATTAGATGTTTTACTACAATCTAAGAAAAATCTGTAATAAACAATATTCACTTTATTAAAAATATTAGGAGAGACTTAGCTTTCCTTTGCCTACCCTGAGCAGCCTCCACTGACTCATGCTTCATGCTGTACAATTGCTTTTCTGTTTTGCGAACACAGGCTGAAGTAAATGTAAGTTTTTTTATTATTATATTATGTAAACGTTATTTAGTGTTGTGAATGTACTTGACTGATTTTTTTTTGTAGAAGTTTACTTACACGCCAATTTATGTCCAATATTTTCTGCTAGAAACCCATGTCTTTTTTACTATTTCTGAAAATAATTAAAAAAGAAGAGCATTTAAAAAACTTCAGCCATGAAATATCTTGCCGTGTTTTTCTTTTTGTGATGTTTAAGAAAATATCTCTTATTTTTCACTTTAAGCTGCTTTCTCTAAGATTTTACTTAGAAATAGGTTCTTTATTTTTTTATCTTTAAGAATAATGATGACATGAGAACCTAACAGAAAATTTAGGACACTTGGTTATTGTAAAATTAGTGGTTGTTAGAATCGCGTCAAAAAATATATATAAGAAAAGACGATTTTATTTGATGAAGATCAAAGTACTGATAATAATATATGACAGTTGACAGCTGTCAAACCTTTTTTTTGTTTAACGCAGAATTTTTGACGTTTACTGTATCTTATGCTGAAATTTAAAATATTACA
Organism: Protaetia brevitarsis; assembly: GCA_004143645.1. Taxonomy (NCBI): domain Eukaryota; kingdom Metazoa; phylum Arthropoda; class Insecta; order Coleoptera; family Scarabaeidae; genus Protaetia; species Protaetia brevitarsis. The sequence goes on from RXPK01000007.1 coordinate 313,722, forward strand.
TAGGGTGATGTAAAAGACGTTGATATCTTGTTAACAAAGACGATTAAAACAGAAAATTAAAAAAAAAGGTTGTCGGATATTTTACCCAATTATAGTACTGGTGGAAATAAACAAAAAGTCTTAGCCAACATGGGTCCGCAATTCAACTGTTTTTGACATATAGTCGATTGCATATTGTTTTAGTAGGATAAAAATTTTCAAAGAAATTCTGATCGCAATGTAAATTAAACAAATGTTTATTTAAAGTAAAACTAAAGAAATTGTTCTACATGTCCACCGTTCATTTCTAAGCACGCTTCACACCTTCTTATGAAAGATCGACGCAATCTTTCGAAAATTCCTGGAGTCCTCCGAATTTCCTCGCAACAATTTACGATTCGTTGCCTGAGTTCTTCCAAATTGTTTAAAGATCGTGCGTACACTAATTGTTTTAGATGCCCCAAACATAGAAGTCTAGAGGTGTCAGGTCAGGGACCTAGGAGGCAATGCAGTTGGTCCACCCCGTCCTATCCATCTGTCGTTGTTAATCTTGATTTAAGAAATTTCTAACTACGATGAAAAATGCGCAGGAGCTCCATCGTGCATAAACCACATATTTAATCTGTTAAAAAGTGCACGTCTTCCAACAAAACGGGTAATTCATTTCTTAAAAAATCCAAGTATACTTGTCCCGTTAAACGATTAGGGAGAAATACTGGACCAATTAAACAGTCTCCAAAAATAGCAAGCCAAACATTTAGCGAAAAACGGTTTTGGTGATGCAGTTCAACAACAGCATGGGGATTTCATCTGCCCAGACGTGATTGTTATGAAAATTGAATATTCCGTCTCTTGTAAACCCAGCCTCGTCACTAAATAAAATCTGAGCCGCAAAATTAGGAGTTTCTGCTAGCTTTCGTAAAACCCAATGACAAAAAACCCTACGTGCATCATAATCGAGAGGAGCAAGAACTTGCACGCGTTGAATGTGGTAGGGATAGAGCTGCTGTTCCCGCAGAATTCTCCAAATGAGAGGATGACTGACGTTCAGTTCTGCGGCAAGTCTTCGGGTGCTAATATTTGGGTTGTCTTCTACCCATCTCAAAATATCTAATTCTACTGCGGGAGAAGAAACTGATCTAGGTCTACCAGAACCACCATTAATTTTAAATGAACCAGTTTCGGACAGCCGGATATGAAGTCTTGAGAAAATCTTATCGCTCGGTAACAACCGATTTGGAAATACTTCGGCATACATACGCCGTGCTTCAGTGGCATTACCATTCGCACGACCGTACATAAAATGCATATCGGCCATTTCTGCATTTGTGTACTTATGCATAATTTGGAGAACAAAAAAAATTGACGCAAATGATAAATAATCTGATGACAGATGTCTGACAGAACTAATTTTAAGTCACAATCAGTTGTTTAACAAAGGGAACTATTCTCAAAACCGAAAAATGTTTTTTTTTTATTTTAAAATATGCAATCGACTATATGTCAAAAACAGTTGAATTGCGGACCCATGTTGACTAAGACTTTTTTGTTTATTACCACCAGTACTATAATTGGGTAAAATATCCGACAACGTTTTTTTAACACACTGTATAAACATACAATATGTTTCACTTTTCATAGGAACACCTACATAACTTTTTTATTTTCAAAGCAATCAATATAATTTTTGTATGTAGGCCACGAAAAAACACCATTTTCTATGAATAGAGTTTTTATAAAGTCAATATCTAGCCAACTATAATTAAAATAAAAGGGAGTTCTTCAAGTAATGTCATACTCGCGATTCGCGATTAAGAAAGCAAAAAAGTATTAAGAGAGGGCTTTAAAGAGTGCTTGTGAAAAAAACCGATGGGGGCGCTGCAATCGTTTATCATTTATTATCAATGGCTCTTATGCAATATTTTTCCAAAAGGTGTCGCTTTAATTTTTGTAAATTGTACAATAGCTAGCAGTGTAGTACACTATGACGGATTACACGACAGAAATACAGAGGTCACTAGAAGGAAAAAATGTTTTAAATTAAATATTTATTTTTTGCGGGGTTGCCATATCATTTTACGCATGTGCACGTAACATTAGAAGGAGAGGTTTCATAATAAATGTCACTTTAAGGGTGGGCAAAAAGTGGTGGGGACAATGCATTTTTCATTTCCTCAGTTTCTTGTTAAAAAATGAGAACATTTAATTATGTTTTAAGTTATGAAATAGATCTGTATTTCACACTAATCATAACAAAGAAATAGTAAAAGGATCTGTAATCGAATAACGGCGAAGAAGAAAAAATCGGTTAAAGAGTGTCATTATGATCGTTACATTTTGTATATTATGTATGTGTAAGAGAAATTGAAAAATATTCACTCATTTGGGAGAAACTGAGGAAATCGCATTTTGTAAAACAGTGGGCCATCCTATAAAATTTATGATTTTATGCCCATCATAGAAGTGTAGCACTTTATTCGAAGATGGCGCCACAGAATTTTAAGAAAAATAATTTTATTAATGTAGATTTAATCCATTGCTGATAGCCTACGTTAACTGCATTTTCATTAATAACAATAATACCGAAAATTTCTGTAAATAAAATGAAAAAAACTGAAAGATAAATTGTTACATTCCACTTATGTATTTCCTGCGTTAGTCCAAATTATTTCCTTATAAAAATCACTCACAATTGAAAGATAATTCGTTATAAAAGTATTTATTTTTCCTCATAGCTACAATTGTACTGTACAAATAAAAATAAAACTGCGTCTATACAAATATTTTATAGTAAAGAAAGTAATAATAGTGTAGTTATACATATCTGAAAAATAATAATACAGAAATTGCTAAATTCAAGAATATTTCATTACGGGCAAGCAATAATCGAGTTATTTAATAATCATCAATCGAATGATGCCTTGTCCATCATTCCATTATGTCCACCACTATTTTATCAGTTATCTCTTCAGTCTATGTGTTCCATCTCCTCAAGCAATTAATTCTCTAATATTTTATTTTCACCCTAACGACAAACCATAATGTCTCTCCAAAATACTAAATTGAATTTAAGAAAGTCAATGTGCAAAATACAGTACAGTTGGAGGCATGTGAGTGCACAATATTCTTCGTGATATGATTTTTTATATCTTCTCTAGAGGAAAACATCTAGCTCAGCCTTTTTGGTGATCGTAGTATTGGCTGTATGAATATTGAACGACTGCAGATTCACATGGAATATCTATTTTTCTTTGCAGACTACATTTTCTTATTTCTTAAAAGATGCATTTTTAGGTTATGTCACTGCACAAAACACGTCGATATCACGAAAAGATTGACCTTTTCTAGTAATAATAGCTATAATAATAATTGTCGCAACTAACTTATTTTGTTGAAATAATTTAACACCTTTCCATGTATTATTTTTGACAAAAATGTATGCGTTTGTACTCGCAATAAGTGCCTTTTAGATTAGACTTACACAACAGTGCGATCCTCAGAGCGGCTGGGCTCATTTCAAGTTTTTCCTTGAATTATTCAATTTCAGTAACAGAGATAATATAACCAACATGGACATTTGCCACATTCTCATCAACCTGTTGATTCTCATCAATATATCCTACAACAGTGCATTTTCTATAAAACAAATAAATAATCTAGTAAATAGGCAAGCACAGATAAGTCTCGAGCACTCTCAATTCTCCTTACAAAAAAAAAAAATATTCTGATTCCATTTCACGCTCGTTTATGTTATGTTTATCTGTTTATGTTCAAAAATGACATACGAACTTCATATGCCTTGCATTCATCCGCAATTCCCGGCGCCGCGTCGACACGAACATTTTCTGCTTTTTAGGCGGCAAATACAAATTTATCAACTTTTTTAATAAATTGAAATAAGTGTACCGATACAAAAAATAAAATACAAAAAAGAAACAATAAAAATAAAGTTTTTTTTTTAATTTCTATTGATTCAATAATAATAATAGTAATATTTCATGTAATAATTCCCTCTAAAACAAAACTTTTTTCCTCTAGCTACCCTCTAAAAAGGGAATTTCTCTCTCATATACACAAAAATAGCACCCGACCTCGTGATTCACTCGACTTGACCACGTGATATATCCCATGTGTTTACACAAATATACGAATGTATATATTATTTTTCGCCGAAACAATTTTGAAACAGGCCGCGCCATCTACATTTTAAAAGATTGTTAATCTCGCACCTCTTTGACAGAAATGAAATTTTTTATGTTTGTACGCCCCTTAACACTTTACCAAAAGTTTGCGTATTATTTATGGGAACTTTAATTTCAAGTAATTTTTAAAGCTTTAAGTGACATTATGAAACTCACCCTGAGCTAGTCAGGACAAAAAGAGCGAGATATGACACTGTGTTTAAATAAAGCAATTCAGTTTAGAACCTATAAAGTATATAGACAGAAAATATCCGGGAAAATATAAAGTAAAAATATTTTTTATAAATTTAACTTGCCTTTCTTGTTAGCGATATAATTTTATTTGTAGCTAGCTGTTCATAGGAGATAAATAAAACATAAAAGGGTTTTATTTTGCGACCACAACAAAGCGATTATCTAAAATTTAGCGCACGGTTACCGATCACACGCGATTTTAAATGTTATGTAGGTAACTGATATTGACAACAGTATTCAATCAAATCCTGACAAACTACTGTTCCTAAAATATTATAATGAAATTATGTATTACAGTACATTACACTTTTTTTTTCATAATATGCGTAAATATTTTTTAAAAATCTCGTTGGTATCTTTATTTCAAGAATTCCAATTCTAATATTTATAAGAAATGTCGGAAAAAGTTAAAATATGGTCAAACAATTGTTTCACTCATCTTCCAATAAAATAAAGAAATCACATATATAATTTATTAAACATTGTTCTGTGTAATCTCTGTAGTAGATAGAAAAGGCAATACGAAGAGAAGATGCAATGAATTAATCAATCTGCAAGCAAATATTGCATTTTTTTATTTTAAAAAATATCTGGAACCCAGGCCAAGAAATCAGCTCATTTTAGGGAAAAGTATTTTGCCATCACAAAAATTCTATGAACAAAATTTTATCGGATTAGTGACAGTGGCGTACCGTTTTTTAAAAAATTAATGGAAATACACGTGGTTTTTTTTTTACATAACCATTTGCTATTTTTTGTTGTTTTTTTTAACGTTTTTTCTTATTTTTTTTAATAACCATCTCTAAGTAATTAAAATTTAAATCTCTTAGCTTTGTAAATATTTTTTTACTTTGTTTTCAATGACAATATGTCAAAGTTTTTTTTTTTTACACCTTTCTGAAATCACCTTGTATGTCTCTAATTTACGATTTTGATAAGACAATCTTTTTTTTCTTCTTTCATCAACGTCTAGGTAGCTACACGCGTCATGAAACATCTGATAGAAGAGTTCGCATCGTCTGACCTCTTCGGCAGGGACAATTACGAGTTCTACGCCAGGGTGACTGGCCGAGTGCTCAGGGTCCAAGGCGAGTGGATATGTTCGTTCCAATACCCCCCACCGCAGAATAAGGGTGGAGGTCACGCGACCACGCAAATATATCCCAGGGATTATGCAGCTCTAGAGCAGTATTTATTAGGTGAGTAAGTCAAAGAAAATCTCTAGTTTCTCAGACTTATGAAATGCGTATCTTATTTTTGGAAAACGCTGTATACCGCATACAGGTGTTGTGGAAAAGTAGGAAACATTTTTGCTGTATATTTTTATATGATATATTAAATTAGTATTTCGTTTGTTTAGTTAATGCGTTTCCAAAATCGATAACTTTTGTAAATATTTTATTATCAATAATAATACCTCTATTCTTTTTAACGATGAATTAATATTTGGTGTTTATATTTGAATTGTATATTATTGAAATTGTATTTTGTTTTTAATGTATATCTGCACATTTTGACTTACCTATTTACTTATTTCGTTTTGTTTTGAAAAGCTTTCGATTGTATTTTGGTTTTTTTTTTTACTATTAGCACTTGAGCTTTCTTAACAATTTATTTTTTCTTTTGTATTTTACTAAATTGTAGATACTATTGGTGATGTAGAATTAATAGTCACGTGTCATATTCCAGATTGTAAAGTCGATTCGCGTAAAGAAAATATGAGATAGCGCTGCAATCGCCCCAAAAAATTTTAATTAGTTTTAAGAATGACAGATAAATTGGAAGTAAATTGTCAGTTGTATTATTAACTTCTTTTAGACAATAATAAACATAATGACAATTATTTTGCTAAAGCGTTTAAGAAAAATATGCAAAATCTTTTTGTCATATTTCAACATATATTCTTCGGCAATAATTGCGTTCCATGGATTTTTTTCATTCTTCAACAGCTACGGGTTGGAGATGTTTAATAAGTAAACGTTTTTGTTGGTATTTTACTTGTGCCCGTATAAAGCTGCAGTAATACAGAGGTAATTTTAAAATTGTACGACCACTGTTCGCTACCAATTGATCCACGACTTGTGAATTTGCTTCGTCTATTACCCAATAAATATCTAATCTACCCCTGCATTTTTACAGTGAATGGACTATAGCGATATACCTATAATTCGAATATTGCTGCAGATAATTTTTATTTATTATTTTAGTGTGGGCTAATATTGCCTATGTTTTTATAATTGCTTATAATAAAATCCAGACAATACAGTATATTATAAAGACAAGACATGACAATAGTCAGATGAAGAATTGACGCTAAATTTTTATAAAGTATCCTAATTTCTTAGGTTTTCCTTAGATTCGGAAAAGAAAATGATAAAAATTGAAATATTGATTAAAAATTGTGTAGGACAATATCTGAATTAGGCATCGCTTGGTATGAAGTACGTGTAGCTTTAGTTGCATAAACGATCGTCAATTTGTGAGACTTTAATTCGAAAATATGACGCTACCATCTGTGAACGGATGTATACAACTATTTCACTGTCGTTGCTGAACATTTTCATGAAGTGCCGTCGAGGCAATAAGTATTTTTCGTCCCAATAGGTTCCAATTATAGATATTTTAGACAGTTTTATGATTTTGTACGAAAATAATGTAGAAAATGTGCCGCGTTCAGTGATTTGTTTCTCTTTGTTTTTTTGTTTATATTAATATTATGGAAAGAAGACTTATCACAGTCCAAAAGGTGTATATTTTTTATAGTGTAATATCCGCCTAACACCAAAAGAAATAAACAACCCTAGTAGCAAAATTTAAAATTCCCGCAATTATTTGTAGTAACTTCATCATTGAAACACTAAATTACCAATAATTTTGTATTAGATTACTAGTTACTTTCTTATCTTCCGGTTGAAGTTACTAAGAATAATTGTGGGAAATTTAAATTTTGCTACTAGGGAAGTAAGTAATGCCTTTTCATTTTTAATTCTTTTGTTCTTCTTTTCGTTTTCTTAATGGCTCACAATTTAAAAATTACCATTCAATGTAGAAATCAGCAAAGTGATATCCCAGCCTTAATACTTCTTAGTGGATACCCTATTGTTTGAGTTCTAACAAGAACTATTTTTAATGCAATATGCCAAACTAATCATAAGGCGAGAAACAACCAAATAGTCAATTAAAAGTAACAGAGAAATTTGACAACTGATATTAAAAGATATTTTTGTTTTATCTAACATATTTTTTTTTATCGTATACAGTGTGTCTCACTTTTCACGAGTCACATATTGTAGCTCTGTTATTAGCATGATGTTAACGAAATTTTAGTTAGGGATACTTATCCATCAGATGATTAAATAGCAATAAAAAAAAAAATGGGAGTTTCACCAGTGGCGTTCGTCACTATAATTAAAAAGAGGGCTTTTTTTGGAAAAGTGTATTAGGAAATTTTTTAATTGTTGGGGAATATCATAATCTTGTTTAGCATCACCAAAAACCTCCCCCTCCCCCCCAGAAACCAATACTGTGCAGGGTGTTCACACAATAAATGAATAAATTCTTCTATTTTAAAGCTATTTAAAATTCTATATTTAATTAAAAGTAGCATTATTTTTCGACAGTTAGCTGAACTGATATCAGCTGATCCTAGAAAAGTAATTTTCTCCTTTGGAGTTCTTCGTTGTCATACACTATTTGATTCTTACGTACGTCGATCCTTTTGATTTATAGATATGCAAAAATATTGAGTTTGCTAATTTTACTATGATCACTGCAATATTTAAAAACAATAATCCCACTAAAAAAAATCTATGTTAATTCGGTACAAAGTAAGAGAAATGCAGACTGAACAACATCTGTTCCTACAAGACATTTATACTTGTGTGGTTTACCATTTTAAAACATTTTTAAATTTTTACATCATTTTAATTATAATTTATTTTTAAATGTTTGACTAACAACAACTTTTTAAATTTTTGTCGACTTTAACAAGCCTCTGAAGATGGCTATTCGGCCGAAACATGTTAGTCACTAATTAGATTTAAACGTTTTGATTAAGTTTCTTTACCCTTTGGTTTTATTATCATAAACATACTAATTAATCTTCGTCGCTATCATCAGCAATTACAATGCTTTCGTTATCGTTCCTAAATAATTTATTCAATGTTTGAGCAGATCTTGGAATTTTTGAAAGGTATCTTGCGAATGACAAATAGTAAATAATTGCCGCTATATGTGAACGACACTCAACACTTATTTGCCCGTTAGCACACTCACAAGACACATATAAGCCAATAAAACATCTGTATATCTTGCGGTCGATGTGATGAGATTGAACTTGGAACTGCAATACGTGCGTTCAATCCTTGACAAACTTTTCATTCATTTCACACACAATCATTTCAGCTAAATATGATATCGCTTATGTACTTATACTGATATGAACCGGTAAATAAAATCTTCAATTCCTTGTCTGTCATTTCGGGGAAATCACACAAATCGTACAAGTAATATTTTCAAAACGGAAGTTTCTTGCGCTGCCAATCGTTGGCTTCAACTTCTATGGCTAATGTATTCTCAACGTCCATCTGACTCTTCATTCTATCCACTATATCGTCGGAGTAACTAACATCAGATGCACGTAAGTCGTTTTCCAAAGTGATTGCGAAGAAAAGGGCATATTTTGAAATAAATACCAATCTTCGGAACCATTTTATTACTTAATTTTTTGTCGAGAAGTTGGAATTTTTTAGCTTTAACATATCATGCATTGATTCAAGAGACCAACGGATTTTTGTTGCATACCGAGATTCATTTGATTCCGCAGGTATTGACTGTTTTCGTTTACCTTTCAAAGCTGGCATTAGCACTTGAAAGCCTTTATCTTCTAAATCAGTGTATCATCGATCCACTATGAAAATATCTCTCGGTGGGATCAATTTCCATAAGTCTTCATGATCACGTACAAACAACGTCTTTCATGATAGTTGCGTCATTTAAATTCGCAGGATAAGGTCCTAGTATACTACAACTATGACCATTAGTGGTGTATACGGTAAATGGTTTACATAGAGATACTTTTTTGCCCAGAAAATGATTTTCTTTCATTTTTACGAATGTGAATATGTGCCACCACAAATTAATAAGAAGTTGTAACTAGCATCATGCAGTACTTTTGAAAGAAATTGGTGGTATGGCTTTAGGAAGTATATTATTAGTAATAAGTAGACAATAAGCTGATTATAGATACTAAATGAGTGAATACACAATAGAAGCAATAGTCATAGATTAAACGGATAATAATGTTTATCAAACATCATAAACCAATTACAAATTAATAATTTACAAGTACAAAGTATAGGAATAACCCTTTTGGCTATTTCCCAAGCAAGATATTCTACAAATGAAATTCTTTTTTTTCACCATTTGAAAAATTGAGGTAGTAGGGGTAAGAGGCGAATTACAAACATTTTGATGATTGTATCAAAACGCCTACTTTATCAAAAAAAATTAATTTCATTAAAATCGTGCTAATAATAACAGACCTATAATATGGGAGTCATGAAAAGTGAGTCACACTGTATCATTTTGCTTTACGTATTAGTCCAGTGGTTCTCAAACTTATTTAGACACTGTACCCCTTTTTACCACAAAACATTTTAGGTACCCCTTCTCAGTTACCGGTACTAAGTAAACTATAATTAAAATATTAAACAAATCTTAAAGCCTTCTATGTAGCATAGAAGTATAGTGTTAACCTTTGAAACTGAATTACGCATCATGTTTAAATAAAAACAAAGAGATATTGTTTACAAACATTTTTATTACATTAAAAACAAACACACACAAAATTTAAAGAACAACAAGCGCTTACTTTCAAAGAGATTAGTGAGAAGGGTGAGCTTGTTTCCCTTTGCACAGTTTATCAAAATTGGGTTTTAACTTGGTTAAATACAATCTTAAATCATCTTCAACATTTAATTTGTTTCTAGATTTATTTTTAAGATAGGTTAAACTTGAGAAACCCTTTTCACATAAATAAGTGGTGGAAAACCCAACAAGAAATTTAACAGCAGTGCTTGACAGTTCTTTGTATTCCTTCCCAATACCGATCCAGAAATCTAACAATGTAGTACCAGCAGTCAAATATTTGTTTTTCAACGTGGGATCACATGATACTTCAATGAGGTGTTTTGAAAGATAGTCAGGTTAGTGTCCATAGCATCAGCATTAAAGGGGTCACGTATCCAGTTATACTGTTTCTCCAAAGGTGGAAAGTACTCTCTTATGCGGATCTTCAATGCATTCAAATGCTGGCCCATTTGAGTCTTGAGTTCAGTGAAATCAGATGTGTTTTTCTCATTATCTTGCAAAAATGTAAGTAATCTTTCAAACGGCTCGCAGTTGTTATTTTCTATTGTTTTTCCCAGAGAATGATCTTTTTTACCATTGCATCAGTTTCTTTTCTATATTAAAAATATCAGAAACTCTGCCTTGCATGGATAAATTCCAGATGTTGAGTTTTCCAAAAATATCACTTAAATAAGCCAACTTCAAAAGCCAATCAAAATCAGTAAGTACAGAAGACAGATGGGATTTGTGTTCGGTAAAAAAAATTATGTAATTCTTTGTGGAGTTCAAATACACGGGACAAAACATTTCCCCGAGAAAGCCATCGTACCTCAGTATGTAGCAATAAGTTCTCATGGAGGCTCCCCATATCCTGGCATAGAATTTTAAAGTAACGAGATTTTAGGGGCCTAGTTTTTATGAAGTTCACAATTTTCACACTCTGATCAAGGACATCTTTAAGTTCATCAGGGAGGTGCTTAGCCACCAAAGCCTCTCGTGAAGGACACAATGAGTGAACTTACACTCAGTTGAAACCGTTTTAATATGGCCTACCAGCCCCGTGATGTGACCGCTCATAGCCTTAGCACCATCCATACACACTGACACACAGTTTTTCCACTCGAGCTGGTTTTCGGAGAAAAAAGAATCTAACAAATTGAAAATATCTTCACCTTTTGTCGATGTTTTAAGTGTCTTACAAAATAAAATATCTTCAAATATTTCATCTTGAAAAATGCCACGTACAAAAACGATCAGTTGGGCTAGGCCAGCGACATCCGTGTTTTCATCGAGTTGTATACCAAAGCAAGGACTAGCTCGAATTGCTCCAACAAGTTGTTCTTTTGTGTCATACGCCATATCACTAATTCTCCTTGAAACTGTATCATTTGATAATGGAATTGCTGTAATTCTTTTTGCCTCGTTCTCTCCAAACATACAAGAAACAATTTCTGCTGCGGCAGGGAGGATTAGGTTTTCGCCAATAGTATGGTTTTTACCAGACTTCGCAATTAAATGACTAACTTTGTAAGAAGCTTTTAGAGCACTTTCATTTTGTTCTGCACCAGAAAAGTGTTTTATCGTGTTTTTCCTACTTTTCAAATCTTCCAAAAGACGTTCAAAGTATCGTAACTCCTTTTTGACTAAGTTCTCATGTTTGCTTTCAAAATGGCGTTTTAAAAGAGAAGGTTTCATAGAATTGTTTGATAAAATTTCTGAACAAACAACGCATTGTGGATTAGGCTCGTCTGAGCTTCCAGTCCAAGTAAAACCTAATTTTAAGTACAACTCGTCATATTTTCTCTTTTTACTTTTATATTCATTTGCCAGTTTTTCGGGTTTTCGCGTACCACAGTTTGAGAACCACTGTATTAGTCAATAGCTAATAAGCAAATGTTTTCGATCTACAGTGTATACCCATATATTATAAGCTCGCCTATCTTCTAAGGCGATTTTAATCGTACGAATTTCGATTGTTGAATAAGGAGCGCTTAGTGACTGTTTAATTCTGCATCTCGATGTTTATAATTAATATAATAATAATACATACGAATTCAATTTCCAAATTTCATATTAAAAGAGACGTACCAAAATGATGTTAGTACGTAGATGTTGTGTCCTAAACGAACGTTCCTTTCTGGTTCTGATACCGTTTCTTTGTAGGACAAGTCTCGTTAGAGGCTGAAAAGACTTGGTTGCAGTATGAATGCGATCGTTGGCGCTCAAAATATAGTTTAGAAGGTAACCTAGACATTAAAGTATACTAATTACACGTGATGTTTGTAATTTATAGTGGCATTCATGAAACATATTATTATAAAGAGTACCTTCGATTGATGTTGTCTAATATACATTTATATATTTATATTTATTAATCGTTCTAGTTTCTGTTTAGTTCGAACAGTAGCGATTTTCTTTTTTTAAAGTAGGCATCTTTTAATTTGTACGTGTAACAGAACAAGCTGTCACGTTTTGTATGTTGAATAAATACACAACAGACCACGACACGCAACATAATAATATATCCACACGCAAGAACACACTGTATTATTTATATTTAATATTTAGTATGTATTATTAATTAGTATATTGATGATGTTAGATCGTATATATAGCTATATATTTTGATGATGACACTGTGATATTTTTTTATATTGAAATAAATTTGCATTTTTCTATGATTTTTGATATTTTTATTTTTTCTCACGTTTGCTCGTTACTTCACTCTGTCTTGTGTATGTAGTTTTTGCATGGTGCTCGTGCAGTTTTTGTTTTGTTTGTGCTTGTGCATGTCGATCCCAGATTTTAGATTCTCCTAACCTTTGTGTAATGTTTGCAGTTTTAACAATGCATATCTCCTGTCTTCGTTTTATGTAGTTTAGATTTGTGCTAAATGTTAAATATTTTGTCTGTAATAGCCAACCTTTATTATCTTTCCACTTGTAACTAAAAAAAATCCTCAGAATTAAGAAAGAATCTTATACAAAGTGTATAAAAAACGTACAAAAGTACAGGGTATATACTTAAAAATGAAACAAGATATAAATAATAAACGGGCAATGCATTAAATATTCCTAACATTTGTAACTAGACAACCACAAACACAATATTAACAGTAGACTTTAATAAATCTAGTGTCATTTTGTGTTATTTTCGTCTTTATTTTATTTCTGCGTCTTCGTTAACTAAAACAGTTTCTTTAAGATACTAATTGTAAGAGATAATATCGTCAATATGTAAAGAAAATCTGTATAGAAATTTTATTTTTGAGTATCACCACACTGCTAAATAAGTTGGATAAGCAAAAAGAGGTCACGGAGGTTTATTTTTTTTCGAAGTATATGCTCTGTATATACAGCATGTCCCCAGATTAAGTTTACAATAGGAAAAATTTCTTTTTTATTAATTTTAAAGTGAAAATATTTTTCTTTGTGAAAAATTTTGCGTATAGAAGTACTTATGAGATCAATGTACAGGGTGTTTGTAAATTATGAAAACGTAAAAATCTTTCGACGACTGTTTATTACTAGAGCCTTGCACAAACATTTTTTTTCTATTTTTCATATACAAGCTGATTCAAATTAAGTGCGCACCGTTGTTATCTCTTTTATTATTGATTCTAGAAAGTAGGTTAAATTAACAAAGTATTAGGGTTTTTAACGCTGATTAATACGCAATACAATGCATGCTTCCAGCATATCGCATTTCTCCAAATGAGAAAATACCATGGTGAGATATTATCTAATACTAAACTGTTCAAGCTACTAATGAAAATAATGTACAATTAGAAGTAGAAAATACAACACAAAAATGAAATAACCAACTTTTTTTAATAATTAAACGTGTAAAAGATTTAAGCTCAGTGCGTATGTTTGACTGTTTCAAACAACATACTATTTGTTTTGACTTAATATAAATTTTACATATCTTTGGCATCAATTAAAAACCACCATAACTTCTTTATTATTCGTTTTAAAACCATATTGTATTAAAACTTTTGCATCACAAATTAAAATATCTTCCATTTTTTAAACAATATACAGGATGTTCAGTTAAAAAAAAATGTAAATTTCAAAATTTCTCAGAAATGCGTCATGCAATTGTTTTTTTCTTATATTGCATATTAATTAGCGTTAAAACCCTAATACTTTGCTAATTTAACTTACTTTCTAGAATCAATAATAACAGAGATGGCAATGGTGCGCACTTAATTTGAATCAGCCTGTATATTGAAATACAAACATTGAAAACATAAAATTCCTAAAATAAAGTTTAATTTTGAACTACAAACAACCTTCTTTTATAAACATTTGGTCTGAGGTAATTAATAATTTTTACATGTACATTTGATTTTGAATCTCATTTCTTTTGGAACTGATCCTTTTTTTAAGTTGATCTTGTTGTATGAATTTAATCGTAAAACATTAGGAATTTAAGGTCCAATAGAAATAAAAATTGTTAAGACATCTTTTATTTTTTAATTTTAAATTGCAACGTTTCGTTGTTCTTTAACAACATCTTCAATGGCATGAGAATAATATTTGTACCTTATTGAGTTCTCACATGTTTTTTTTTTAGTATTCAAAATATATAACATTTTTGAAGCGTCAAAATGAAATTATAAATGTAGAACAAATAAATTAATACGATGTGTACACTAAATGACAAACAAAATCTAACATACATATTACAATTAATTTCTTTTAAAAATGGTTGTTTTTTTTTCACAAAGAATAATTTTTCGTCTTTAAAAATAAAGGTTTTGTTGTTCTTCTTGTAAACATAGTTTGGGGACGTACTGTATAAAAGTATCTGCATTAATAAGAGAGAAGCGAAAAAAATTAATGAGTCTTCTGTATATATAAAACGATCCAAATTAAAATACTCATTGCTGTCTTCAATGATTTTATGATTTTTCTCAAAAAAAAAAACATTGATTACGTTGTTATTTGAGTGTTTTCGGGCTTTTCGAACGCACTGTATACTTCAAATCCCTCCTCTAATTTACCAAAACGTATTAAAACTTTTTTATCATAAATTGTTCGCGTGGTATTAGTTCAGATTAAGAATGGATCAGGAATAAAAATGGATCAACATAGAATGTTTGCATGGCATAAAGAGGAAAAATATTAAGCTGTCAAACTGCCGCTCAATTCCCATTTCAAGAATGACAAACTCCGACTACCACGAAAGACTTCAAAGCTTAGGATCAGGCTGGTGGCTTTATAGTTCATTTATGTTAATGGATGAGGCACTTAATGGATGCCATTGAAATCATTATGACATAAAAATGAGCAAATATTGTGGGTAGCGATTGTATTAAAGAACACAAAATTAAAGACCGTCCACAGGCTTTTGCGAAACACAAATGTAATATTACGTTATAGAGTTATAGACCAATGATGTTTCGACAACACTTTACACTACAATTTTTTTTTCTACCTGTAACTGTTTACGAGTTTTAGAGGAACACCCTGTATAGGATTGAATTAAGTATGAAGAATATAGTAGTTATTTCAATAATTTACATTGAACCGCAATTGCTATTAGGAATGCAATGCATTGTCTGTTAATATAAATGATCTACAATCACTACGTCCATATTATATATTTCTGACTGATTTGGGATTTATTTAGACAAAAAAAAATATTTTTGCAGGTAAGAAAACATAAACTTACTAGAAAATACTGAAATATTCAAATACGCATTCCCTGCTCAAAGTAAACCCCAATAGAAATGATTACAATAGAAAGTTTGTAGGAAGATAACGAACAAAAAAGGAGACTGCAAATCAGCACCTGTATCCTTTTTTCTTTTATTCTAATTGCAGCCATGTCTCAAGTAGAGGAGTGTCAATCAACACCGGCTCTTGCAGAAGCCGGGCTCAAAAACCAATCCGTCAACTCGAACTCACTGGGCATCATTACGGAGCACACCCTTTTGGAATCTTGCACACGGTTGTCTATAAGTCTGGAACAGAATGGTCTATTTAAGGTTCTTATTTATTAATATATATTTTTCTATTGCTCAATGAGAAGTTATTAAAGACATAGAAAGTACCTAATAAAACAGGCGTGCAACTGCTTTGACTTTTATATATACCATGTGATTCAAAATGATTGTCGTAAGAAAAAAACTGTTTTCCGGAAAAAATTATCTATACTTATTACCAATTTAATGAGCGAAGTTAGCTACATACAAATTTCATACATTAAATGAATTTTCTTGACATTTAACGACATTGGCGTGCGTGTTGTAGTATCTTTCGATTATTTATCTTATAATTTTTTTCAAATCGTTTATATTTACATCTAATATCACCAACAATAGTATTTCTGAATACTGTAAAAAAAATAATAAATAAGGAATTTATCTGTGGTAATAGCTCAACAAACAGGTAAAAAATCAATATTAACATTAAGTGAAATAGTTTATTACATTTTATAATTTTATAGGCTTATCATACACTTCAGCGCAATGAGCTGTCAAAAGAAAGTTACATTTTCATCCCTATAAAGTTTCTACTGTACAGGATTATTACACATTAGATCACAATAGGCGATTGGAATATTGTCATGGTTTAATAACAATTTAAGGCACGATGACTTGCTAAACAAATCATTTTTCTCGGATGAAGAAGCCTGGTTTTATCTAACAGACTATATCAATTTACAAAACTATCATATCTGGTCTGCAGAAAATCCACACGAATTTCGAGAAACGCAATTGCATCCCGTAAAAGTTGGAGTTTGGTTAGCTATGTCCAGGCAACGAATAATAGGGCCAATTTTTCTTCCGAGGAAACTGTAACAGCCCAACGTTACCAACAGATGTTGGAATTGTTTATTACAGAGTTACAAGAAAATGAACTTGAAGCAGGTTATTTTCAGCACGATAATGCTCCAGCACATACTGCTCGACAAACCTGCCAATATCTTCAACAGTTTTTTGCTGACAGGTTCGTTAGAGCACAAAGATGTCCACCAAGATCGCCTGATCTAACCCCATTAGATTACTTCATGTTCGACTATCTAAAAAATAGGATCTATAGAAACCGCATGCATACCATAGAAGAACTGAGAGATGCAGTTTTGTCACTTAATAATTATATTAATTTAATGTTATAATTTAAAGTAATAAATAAATTTAGTTAAACACCAGTTAGTACTGAATTGTAAAATCATAATTTAGTAAAGTTAAATTAATTACATTTCATTTTTACAAGCAGAAACACCAATCCATAGTCGTTTATATAATGCAAGTTCAAATATAGATTACGTTTTCCTTATTTATGACAGATCCGTTTACTTTCTTATGTTCCAACACTGACTTAGTTCAAACCTTCATTACAAACACGCGGCATATACCTACACCCTGTTACTATCTATAGGAGCGGAATTGACAATCATTTTGAATCTCTGTGTATATTCTGTTGCAAATTATTCACAGTAAATGTTTTATTTATAATACGTTTTAAAAATAAATATTTAGTATTATTTATCACGCACCAACAATATTTACTTCAATCTTAAAGACGATATTAAAATTAGCTTGCATCTCATTATGTTATGAGATGCCCCACGTTGGGCGCTAAAAGCATACTTTTATTATTAATTTAGATGTAATTTGAATTAATATTAAAAATAAATTTAAGGTGCGCATTTATTGTTAAATTTGGTTAATTTTTGGTTATCTTGGTATATCGGAGATGGAATAAAAATGATCCAAATAATTTTTTTTTTGCTGACGGTTCGCGGATGTATACGTCTTGCTTTTTTTTTAAATTAAATTAAATTAAGCGTAAATTCATATAATTTAAAGAAAAATTAATAAATAATTTCAAAAAATTAAAATGTAGATTCCATTTAATTTAAATAATTTCAACGTTTACAAAATTCTTGATTTTAAGTTTGAAAAAATGGGAAAATTATTATGAATTATGAAATTAATTAAATTTTACTATTTTCACTTATTTTCTTCTAAATTTTAAGATTAAATTGCATTGTTTAATTTTCTTTTGAAAAAGTAAGATGTATACATCAGCGAAACGTATTTAGATCATTTTTATTCCATTTCCGAGAATACCAACATAACCAAAAATTAAATTTATCAATCCAAAACGAAAAAGAGAAACTTACAAAAAATGCGTTTATTGTTATTCTATAATCTCTTTTAATTTACTCATAGGGCAATAGCACATCACGGTCTTCAAGCGCCAGCCGATCGTCAAAAACTAGTCAAACGCACTCCGGTCCCAGAATGACCTTGGAAGAATTACGAGCCGTCAATCGATACGCTGAGAGTACTAGAAGTCTGAGTTATTTACCGCAGGTAAATTAGTCCTAAAACATGCTCCATATCCATCCGATCAACATTTGAATGTTCTGTTTCGTTCCATTAGGTGCACGAGAGACAAACGGAAAGGATGCGTACTCGGTCGCAATGGTTCTTAGCGCCATCTGTTGAGTGTACCAGCTGCGGGGGTTCCCTGGACATACCGTTTAATGACGCCGACGTTTCTGCTTTGACAAACGCGTTGCTTAGGCGCTCATCTTCCGGTACAATCGGTAAATATGAGAAGAATCGACGCTAGGGCGATAGTAATCTGTTTTGTGATTCTAGTCGGGGCCGTGGGATTGTCACTGAGTGCGGAATCGATTCAGAAGAGGCCGAGTATACGCAGGTCGAATTCTAGGGATAAACGTCATTATTTGCATAGGTCCAGTCGTCGAAATAAGGAGAACGGTTCGAGATCCAACAGGTGCTTAAGCTGATGTGGTTTTGTTTTGAACTAATCTTTCTGTTTCGTCTAATGTTTCCGATAGAGCAACTAATTGTATTAATACTAATAACAACGTTGAGACGTTGAGTGAAGGAATTGTAAATGTATATATGCATTTTAGAAAGCGAAAAGGGATTCGGCCGCTAGATGCCGATATATGTTTTATGAGAACTGAGATTCTCGTGTCATACATCAATTTTACTTATGTTTAATAATATATAATTTTACATAAAATGTCGCAGTGATCTTTCCAGTTCAAATTTTCATCCAACGTCAAGCCAAGAAATTCTACTGATTGCTGATGCTCCCGAATTGACTTATTTATATTAATATCTACAGTTGTAATTTTCGTTTGTGGTGTATGGAAGACAGTAAAACTTGTTTTGGACGTATTTAGATGCATATTTTACCACAAAACCATTTACTCATGTCTCTGAGTACATCACTGATGTTTTCTTTAGGTTCTGAATTTTTTTTTGCTGATACTAAAGCGGATGTATCATCAGCATACTAAAAAAAGAGAACAGTTAATGAAAGAAACGATGTCGTTTATAAATAATATGAATAAGATGGGCCCGAGAACGAAGCCGTGTGGTACTCCCAACGTAAGAGGTGGCGCCATCTGCCGGCAGAGCGGGAAACCCCAAATTTCAAACTTAAAAGTAGGCGCGCGCTCTAAAATATGTTTCAAGTTAATTATTAATGAAGAAGCCTTTGTATACAAAGGCGAAACGTCAATAAAGGTTTTCATTATTGTTTGACATTCAATGAAAGGATATTCTAACTGTTTTAACTTTAAAATTAGGAGCGTGACAACTCCAAATAACCAAGTTATTTTTAGTAAATTCATAGTTGAAACACAAAATCAACTATCATATATATGACATTAACATTTAACACAAATATACAGTAGTGTCGCGAAAGAGCAAAATTATTTATTTATTTAACTATAAATATTATATTGTATTGTTGTGGGGGTTTAGAAAAATACACAGGCGATATATTTAAATTAACTTGATTTATTTACACGCTTAAATTCTACTACAAATCTATTAAACAAGATAAAATGAACACTATTAATTAAATTACTCACTAATTACTATTGAAACACTTAAAAATTAATCATTTAAATAACTAATATCTTAATTTATATAAACGATTTATGTCCAGGGGTATTTATTTCACACGTATTTATCTCCATTCGCTATCCGCTTATTCGCACGACTCAACTGGTACCGTCTAATTGACTCGGGTCAATAACGGGGCGATATTTATATCTCGCGCCGGACCCTAGAATATACCGGAAATATCTAGAGATTGAGAAGAACAATCGGGGATCTTCGGCCCAGTACTGCCCTCTACCATTCCTCCATCGAACTTTCATACGCAGGTCTCTGTAGTGGTGCGCTAGCGCCATCCAGGAGCGCCTAACGAAAGCACCAGTCTAAAATTGACGCTTGTTATAATATATAAGCCCCTTACCTTATTTACGTAACAGAAATGTTTCAATAGTTTTCTCACTAAACCCTTTTCGTCGCAATGATAAAACATGCTTATATTTTAAAAAAAGACCGTTTAACATGTACGGATGTAACACGCATAATTAAAATAATCTTGATAGGTAGACAACGGATCAGATGCAACACCACCAATGTGTAGTCGGATTTGTACCAGCACAATAACTGTTTATCGCACACTGTACAAACTATTTTGGCCTCACCATAATATAAATCCTGGAATTCGCCGATATATCTCGCACCAAGACTCGACTAACACTGATACTAGACACACACAATTGGCGGGAGTGATTTTACTGCCCTGAAAACCTATGGCTGGGCGTTTTACATAGCGCAGACGAGTGTGGCCCGTGTAAGCAAACACGCCCGACCAATCTGTGATAGATGTAATGTAATTAAAAGATAAAAGCTTTGGTATGCTTTCGGATTACTTAAAAAAAATCTTTTACAGAAGTCTGCAAGAAACATTCTTATCAAGGAGAGAGAAGTGACGATATATGACATCGTTTCTCTTATTTAGTTGCGTATTTTTACAATTCCTTCATCCAACAGTAGAGGTTTGAGAGAAAAGAACAAAAAATTAATGAATGAATGAGTGTATATTGGTTGCAGGCATTTACATTCTTGAACATAAAATAGCATGTGCTTTTTCACGAAAATTCCCGTATAAATAAATTCCTTATTTAGTGTTCCCTTCTTTTACAATAATAATATATTCTTTCTAGATATTCTGCGACGCAAACATTTTTTGCTTGGGTTCTTCTATATCCTATACATCCTTTAGCATTTTTAAATTAAAGATTAGTTACTTTTAGTTTCTAAATTAGCTATTCTTTATCTTTTATTTTCTACATTAAAAAAAAAAACGCACATCGGAAAGAATATGTTTTATTAACGTGTACCCCTTTTTGTTGATCTCTCCGTTGAAGGTTTGTACATCTTTTAATATTGGTCTTTACCGGAATCTTTGATTAGTTTCAAAGGGAGATCGGAGCGCAGGAACTCGGGCTCGCGGCCCGGCAGCTTCAAGCTCAAGTACGAGAACATGTCCAGGTCGTGCAGTTTCAAGAGTAAAGGGGATCTGTGCACCTGCCCGTGTCCGCCGAACACACCAACGCCTCCCTCTTCCGCGGCGGCGACCGCCGCCACGAACGAGATCAAATGGAGGAGGAGGAGGAGAGGGAGGAGCCGGCGGACAGGCGGCAGGAGAAGACCACGCCCCCCGTCAAGACCATCGAGACTATACACGTCACGTTGACGTATAAACCGCGAATATAGACGAAGTAGTAGGTGTGGCCGACCGATCAGGAGAGATTTGTATGCGTCTTTTTTTGTTTGTTTGTTTAAATGGTAGTGCGCATGCAATTTTTTCATTTTATTATATAAGGAAAAGCGGAATAGGTCGACGTATGCGCACTATTCCAAAACGTTCTTCCAATTTGCTCCGTATCTATACAATATCTAAACATTTATTTTGATCATGAATCGCATAATTGTTTTTTGTTTCTCTCTTTTTTTTATAATATTTTAAAAATTAGTTCCTATTCCTTCGAATTTTCACAGAGACACGCTTGAAATCCCGACAAAAGTAGGAGACGCTAAATTATGATTGGCATTGTATTAAATTTTATTAAAAATTGAATGTTCCAAAGATATACTACAAAAAAAAATACAAGTGATTTTTTTTATTTGCAACTCAAGGCCTTGTCAGATGGTAGTAGGAATCTTTTGGATTGCTGGTCAACCACTTATTTCCTAAAAAAAACTTAATTAATCTAGTATACGACAAAGTGTTAGTGGACTTATGGCTTAATGAATGGCAATTTTCTTAGTTTACGACGTTTCAACATTTTTTAATGTCTTTTTCAAGTTTCATATAATAACTACAATATTGAAGAAACTCGTTGTAATAATACAAGAAAAAAATAAGTAAAAACTTACGTGAATATTGATTATATAAGAGTATGAATGACTTCCGTTTTATTTTCACACAACATATTGTTGTTTGTTAATTACAAAAACATATTAAAATTTGTATACAACGTTAGCTATGTAATTCAAAATTGACTAACTAATAAAATCAAGAAATTAATTAATCTATACAAATTTTACAATTTTACACACTTTTTAATTTGGGTTTAAGGTCGGAATGAGAGTAAAACTTTTTAGTTTTCCTTTACATTTATTTTTTCTTGCTACGATCGTTTCATTGCCATGTGGCAACTTTTTCAAGCAGTAGGTAATCTAGTATGTTTGAATAATTAGTTTTTTTTGGTTACTACTACATACTAGATTACCTACTGCTTAAAAAAGTTGCCACATGGCAACGAAACGATCGTAGCAAAAAAAAAAATGTAAAGAAAACCTAAAACGTTTTACTCTCATTCCGACCTTAAACCCAAATTAAAAAGTGTCACAAAATTACAGATTAAATATATGGAAAATTTGTATACAATAGATTAATTAATTTCTTGATTTATATTGATAAATAGAGATCATCTCAACTTTATTTTAAACGCAAATACAAGAAAGTTCATGAGGAACATACGTAATTTTTTAAATAATGGTGGTGGTTATGCTGAAAATTTTTAGTATTTCAGTTTTTGTTTTGTTTCTGATAATTAAATATCTTTATATTAAATTTCATAAAGTTTAAAAGATATAAACTCGAGTAATTAAAAAAATGACTTATTCGAATATCAACAGTACATATACAGGGTGAGTTTTTCATCTTGAGACAACGGAATATCTCTAAAACACTGCATCAAATCAAAAAAGATCTTAATAAGATTTGTTATAATGTAGGGGGCTCACTGAATGGTGCCGAACTCGATCCCCACCTCACCTCCCCAGAGTGGGAGGGTGGACAACTTTGAAATCTTAAATGGGAACCCCCATTTTGTATTGCAGTTTTAAATTCGATGCCATCAAGTATGTAGTTTTTGTTTGAGACTTTTTTTTCGATTCGTAACAGAAAAAACATGATTGTGAACGTCTACAAAAAATACACAAAAAGAGAAGCAAACAAACATGATTTTGTGTTTTTTTTATTTTAACATAGACTAACATTTCAAAAAGCCATGTGTTTGAAACTGTGCTCCTTCACTTCGATACATTTATTTATTTGCAATTGGAATGCTATTCAACGATACAAAACCCTACTTTATTCAGTACTTGACAAGGTATTTATTATTATTATTATTATTAATCCGATACAAATTAGTGAGTGTTGAATATTTGAACAGTAATGGAGGCTATCATATTACAAGAGAGAATTGAAATGATTTCTGACATCTATTTACATTGTTATTTAATGTTAAAATAAAAAAAAAACACAAAATCATGTTTGCCCTCCCACTTTGGGGGGCGTGATGTGGGGGATCGAGTTCGGCACCATTCAGTGAGCCGCCTACATTATAACAAATCTAATTAAGATCTTTTTTTTTGATTTGATACAGTGTTTTAGAGATATTGTCTCAAGATAAAAAACTCACCCAGTATATACATATTCGAAATCAGTGAAAAGAGGTCTTTCATACT
This sequence comes from Protaetia brevitarsis, assembly GCA_004143645.1. NCBI lineage: Eukaryota > Metazoa > Arthropoda > Insecta > Coleoptera > Scarabaeidae > Protaetia > Protaetia brevitarsis. Next base: position 337,827 of record RXPK01000007.1, read on the forward strand.
ATCTAATAATTGCTGTAAATGCTGTATTTTCTTAAAAAAAAGTAAATTGTATTTATTTGTCTACCAATTTATGAGATAATATCAACTTTGATTTTTTTTTTGGAGAGAAGGAATCTTCACGAAGATACCGTGTGGTATTCTGGTCGGGGGCTGCAAGACCATCCTACCCACTAAACCTCCTCTTCTGCACCACGCGGTGGGCTCGGTACCACCTATTCAGGCATCAGCGTCGAAGACACCCGGCTGTACCTTGCTCTTACCACTTGTTATTACGCTCTAATGTCTCTTTCCTTATGCCTCAAAATATGACGCACCATTTCCCTTACGGTTTTCCAATTTCGACTGCTCGCATCATGACCGCAACCATGTTCTCCACGCACAGCGGTGTTCCAATCTCCATCATAGTAGCAGCAGTTCTCTGGTTATTCCAATTTCCACACTCAAAGAGGGTATGCTGTGGTGTGTCCACCTCTCCGCAGTATGCACAGCTATCCACCATTGCCTTGCCGAACCCCTTGGCATAGGTTCCGAAGAATCCATGGCCGGTCAGTGCCTGCGTGAGGTAATACTCCATCTTATCTTATTTTTGGGATGAGTTTCTTGGTCCACTGCGCCTTGTTCAAGTTATCATCTCACCTCCTCTGCCACATATCTATCGTCTCTTTCTCTGCCATTCCTCGGGCCAGCGTGCCACCATTTTCGTACATGATTCTTCTTTTGTGCGCCAGAAGGTCTATTGGGGTCGTAAATGTAATAACTTGTAGCGCCTCAAGTGACTTTGAAATTTGTAAAAGATAATAGTGCAAAAATCCTATCTGTTCCAATACAACACCAATTGATTCGTAGACTGTAAAAGAATAATCAGAGCGATTCGCGGATTTTTTACAAACCGTGAATTGAAACTAGTTTGAACAGCATAATTGTACATGTATTCAAACAAAACCATATGAAGATTTGAGTTAATAACTTAAAATAAATTCAAATTTACTTCAAGTATTTTTAGTATATTAAACATTTAAATGAAATTACGGACGATTATAGGTTATATTATTTATTCTCCATTTTTGTGATTTTTCTTTATAACCAGCAAAACCTCGAATAATACTTGTTTGTACAATTGTAGTGTTTATAATTCAAATATTCATTTACTAATATTAGTTGTGCTTGATGTTGATGGTTATACATAAGAATCTCCGACAAAGGCACATAAAGGGATAAAGGTTCTGTGCATATTATATAATGGTTAGGTGTCAATCAATCTCGTAGAAAAAATGCTCTTATCGCCATCTATACGCAAACACCATCACTAAAACTGTTCCAATAAGACAGATTTTACTTCAGTTTGAGATTGGTAATTGACCGCGCATGTGTAGTAGAGTTAATATAGATTATGTCGATCACGGATTAAGTATTGGATCAAAGCTATTATTTAACTGCAAAGAACCTAACCGCTTAACTGTTACTTGAAAACATCAACGATATTTAAGCTTCAACGTATTTTGATGTATTTTGTTTCCCTGTGCATCTTTTAGGTTTTACTAGAAGCTCTTGCAAATACTAAATATTTCAGTTTATTGGTTTGAGTTCATTATTTCGGGAATTCGTCGATTCCCATTTTCAACCAAAAAATCGATTAAATTAAAAAAAAACTATTGCTTATACACACATGCAACGTGATCCAACATCCCCTGACAGAATATTTACGAGAATTTCTCTACGCCTACTTTGACCTGCTAAAATACCAAGAATTTACAATCCTACACCGTCGATGATTCATTTGTGTCTCTGTGAAAAAGTAACCAACCTGTACTAAACAAAAAATAATTATTAAATTTCTAAATAAAAACACATATTTCGATTTTTTTGTCTTTCGAAACATCTTTTTTTATTCATATACGGTGTGTATTGTCGCAAAGTTTCTTTAAATACTTGTAAAGATCCACCACAACATCATAATAATCATGGATAAAAAAAGACATATCATCACAAAGAGGTCCTCCACTAGATTTACTCACCTTGAATAACTCCTTACTGAAGAGAAACCGTTCTGCATCACACGTCGCCATCTTGTCATTTTATAGATAAATATCACATAACGACCAAATATGTCTATGTATATTATATAAACTAATAAAAAAAAAATATCGTCACGTTGAAGATATCATTAAGAAAATCGAATATGTAGATAAAAAATGAATTTGAAAGCATTCCATAAATATTATTGTTATTATGATTAGCCGTTTTTTATATGTGTAACAGTAGGATAAAGAAAATTGTGTGTATTGGATAATAAGTGTGTTTGTCTCTCTATTTCTTGTTTTATTATCGTTTCATATAAAATACGCTTTCCTAATTATAAATAAATATACTGATTATTATATTATATACAGAGTGTTCATCGACTATTAAGATATACGTTTTTAATATATTACAATTAAATAATAAATGTGGGATTTCCTATATTAGGTGAATCCCGGATAGGTCTTAGCTTGTGATTGTCCGTTATAATTAAATTTTTAAATATTTTCCACCTGGCAGTGCTTCCCTTTTTAATATTTAGATTTATAATTCGCTCTGAATACGAACACATTGCAATTTTATTATAACCTTCATTGAAAAATCAATTCACTCACAGAGTTGTAACAAAATCTAGTGATGAGGTGACTTGATTTGCGATTTTAAAAACTAGAATTTTATTTTGAATATTCCTCCATTGATCAATTTTTGTTGTCACAAATAGCGCATTGGATATATACAGGGTGTCCCACCAAACTGGGTCATTAGAATTTTTAAACTTCCAGTAGGATTTTAAGTTTAAAACTTTCAGTGTAGTTGCGACCGACTATGATTTATTTGAAGAAAATGTTCTCAGTTTTATAGCACTTTTGGTATACGTGGTGTCGATATCAACTTTCTTATTTTGAATGGAATTTTTTACGACCTCACTTACGACAAATAAAAAATAAACAAATACCTTATTTTGAATTACAAATTACAATCTGAGATCTCAAAATTAATATTAAAAATAATTCATACCTTCGCATCCCCCAACAGCTTTCGTGAATCATGGGAACATTGTCGGGGTCGAGTTACTACGTCTTAGGTTTAAAAAAAATCCAAGATGGCGCCCTGAGTGAAACAGCATTTATCACAGTGAAATTTTTATTTTATTTTATTTATGTCGCAATATTTGAAAAGATTTTTCTAGTTTTAAAGTTGCTGATCGAATCATTTCATCACTAGAGCACTATTTCAACACAGACACAAGCCTGTAAATATTACATATTTCTAGAGAAATAATTTCTTTCTGGATCCGGCCTGTATTGAATATTTATATGGGACCATTGCGAAAAGTAGGAACCGCTTATAATAACAATAGTGTGTCTGCATAGCAATGAACCTTTTCTTCATTTGACAAGCTAAATGTGTGTGTCCATAAAAACAGCTGTTTTTGTATGCCATGCTGTACATAATGTGTGTAAAGAAAAAAAATAATTTTATGTGAGAAATATGTCGACCAAAGGGCAACTCGTTTTTTTATTTTATTTTATGTTATTATTATTTGGTTTTATATATTTATTGCTATTTCGCAAAAGTATTATTTTAATTTAATTAAAAAAATGTCTAATACTTATACAGCGTGGTCCATTTAAAACGTAACATTAATTTAATATCTTGAAAGAAAGTATTTGTTTATATTAACACTTTATCTGATAAATAATTAAGTTTAGAGGATTTTTTTTTTGGAAAATGTATAAAAAAGAAATATTGTGATCAGTATCATTTATAAAATCTCTACTTGGAGAAATATATTAATAAATATGGTATAAATGATTTTAGAATACCCTGCAAACCGAACTGTGTGATGACTTCAAATAAAGGCTCTGCTCCGATAAGCCATTAAAAAGTGCCCCTAAAGCTATCGGGCTGAAATTGAAGCAAATGAGTACTACTGTCACACATACTATAAATACCAAAAATAGCCAAATCGATGCCACCCCATCGAGATATTAGCATAGGGTGAAAAATTCAATATTTTTTTTCTCAGGAATTACTTAAGCTATCACGTTCAAAAATTATGCAAGTAAAACACTGATTATGGGCATTCTATAAAAAATCAAGACTAATTCCCTCCACTCAGTTCAAGTTATTAGTATTTTCTCCTTTTAGGGGTGGTTTTTTGAGTTTGGTTCAAGGTGCCAACTTGGCTTTTTGTTATATTAGACCGTATGCATTTAGGTTTATTATATATTTTTTTTCAGTTTTTTCTGTGTGGTAGAACATGTAAATAAAAAAATCAAATCTCTTTGAAGGATCTTAGTAAGAACAATTTGTTATTGTTCACTTTAGGGCCAAACTAATTGTTCATCCATCAATTTCAGATTATCTGTATGTATGTTTCAGCCCTAGTAGTTATAAAAGCATCGAAATATAATAAAGAAAATTATAACAAAATAATACTTATTTCCGTACACGCAGTTGAAATTTATTGTTATTTTTCCTTTTTGAAGGGCGGTTTTTTTTGAGTTGCGTTTAATGTATCAATCTGATTTTTGTTATATATATAGTAATGTATGTATTTGGGTTCATTATATATTTTTTTAAGTTCTTTCTGGGTGGTAGAACATGCAAATACAAACGGAAAATCATCGAGCGGTTTCAGGATTATTTATATGTTGTACACTTCAGCCCTAGTAGTTATGAAAGCACTGAGCTATAAAAATAATTCTGTAAGAATAAATAATAATAAGTAGTATATTATTATATAATATATTATCTGTTGTTACATTTATTATTAACATATATGTATTCATAGTCAATATAAAATTATATTTAACACCGTACACGAAGGTCAAAGTTCCCTTTGGGGGGTTTTTCGAATTTAAGGTGCCAACTTGACTTTTTGCTGTATAGTAATGCCCGTATTTGGATTTACTATGTACTTTTTTCCTAATAAATTCTTTACAAGTGATGTCATATGAACTGAGAAGTATGCTCTTGATTTACAACCTTCACTGATTCTTCTGGGAAGAATGAATAGCTCCAAATAAGTATTTCTATCATCTTCATCGTTTATTTATTTGTTTAAGTTTTTTTCTTCCAGATATTTTTATTAGCAAACCACCGCGATTAATACACTTATGTGAGAACATATTTTAACTTACTTTCTACAGCACTGCTGTATATTCTGCATAAAGAAATTACATTAAACAACAGTCTCCAAACTCTCACAATCAAATAATTGTCATATTAAAACAAATTATGCACGTCTCAGGACATTGATTAAAGAAATATGTATAATAAATGTATATATCTATTTGGCAGTTAGAACAAAAGTAAAATACGAATAGTGGTTCTGTTCAACATTAAGAAAATCATATCAACTATAAATACATAGCTTGTTGCAATAACAAATGTGGATAGAATTATGTTGTTATTAGAACAATAAATATCTAACAGAGATTTGATTGATTTATGTTAATATGTTATATAATATAAAAACATATATATTGTACCAAAACGCATAGATTTATAGGTAACAAAAAATCAAGTCGAATTGTTAAATCCAACTTGAAAAAACATCCCCCAAAAGGACTAAATAACTTCGAACAGCGTGTGCGGAATTAAATATTATTTTATTGTTACAATATTCTTTTTTATATGTCGATGCATTTATAGATACTAGGGCTGAAATGTACATACATATAAATAATCCTGAATCCGATCGATGAATAATTTGAATTTTATCCTTAAAATAATCAATAACCCAATGCTGCTGCTAAGATCAAAGAGGTTTTATTTTTTATTTGTATTACTTCATTGAAAGAACTTGACGAAATATATAATAAACCCAAATATAATTATACACTCATGTACATATAATAAACAGCCAAATTGGCACCTTAAACGCAACTCAAAAAAATCACCCCTCAAAAAGGGAAAATAATAACAACTTTGAACTGCGTGTACGGAATTAAATATTATTTTACTGTTACATATTGTTTTGTATATTTCGGTGCTTTTATAACTAATAGGGCTGAAACATTTATACAAATAATCCTGAAATTAATCGATAAATGATTATTTTAACCATAAAGTAACCAATAACAAATTGCTCCTACTAAAATCATTCGAAGAGATTTGATTTTTTATTTACATGTTCTACCACACAGAAAAAACTGAAAAAAATACATAATAAACCTAAGTGCATGCGATCTAATATAACAAAACGCCAAGTTGGCACCTTGAACCAAACTCCAAAAAACCACCCCTAAAAAGGGGAAAATATAACAACTTGAACTGAGTGGAGGGAATTAGTCTTGATTTTTTATAGAATCCCATAATCAGTGTTTACTTACATTTTTTTTTTGAACGTGATAGCTTAAGTAATTCCTGAGAAAAAAAATATTGAATTTTTCCACCCTTATGCTAATATCTCGAATGGGGTGACATCGATTGAGCTAATTTTTGGTATTTATAGTATGTGTGACAGTAGTACTCAATTTCAGCCCGATAGCTTTAGGGGCACTTTTCAATGGCTTATCGGAGCAGAGCCTTTATCCGCTAAAACGCATTTTTGTTTCGGTTTTTATTTTTCCTTAGAATATTCAATGCTGCAAGCATTAAGAGTTTCTTATTAAAGGTTATTCACATATTAGGAGTCAAATGAAAGCAGATATTTTTTTTTTTAATGCGCACCTCGGCCGTTATAATATTAATATGTTCAGAGCTTGTGAAGCAGTCAGATATAAAGACAAATAAATTTCCAGAAATGCTTCAACAAATAAATACACTCCGTTTTAAAAATAAAAATTATTTGTTGAAGCATTTCTGGAAATTTATTTATAATTTTTAATATGTTTCATTTTAAGTGAACCACTCTGTGTATACTTATATACAAATATCGAAAGTCTACTACCCATCCATAAAAAGTAACTGTTGATATTTGTATTAGGCTAAACGAGTTTATTGAAATAAAAAAAAATAATATGAAGCACCTAGAGAAGTAAGAAAAGATTATATTCGAACATTTAAGAATGTACCGACATTAATATGTCAAAAAAAAGAATGATATAAACAAAGACTGTATTATTTATATTAGAATATTAAATCTAAGATACATATATATATAACGACTGCTTTGTTAATATCAAAACATCATTTTAAAGGCATAATTAATATTTTAGTCCGCAAATGTGAATAATAAGCAAAACAAGGAACTACAACGAATTGCAACTTTTGGCTTGTGTTATATCATAATCAGAAAAATATAGAGCAGTCTTTGGAACCATATATTAAGTATATCAAGGTATCGAATATTCACTAAAATTTTAACATCACCATGTCACATTTTTTTTTTAATTTTATGCTTGTTTTATTTTAAGAAACTAAATGGACTGCTTTTGTTTTATTGTATTATATATTTATTACATAATTATTATTAATCGCTTCCATATTTTTACTTTAAGATAATGTACAAGGTGAATCGTCAGATATATAGCAATTTTTGATAAAAGTTTTTGTCATCATTTGCCGACGTTTACTATGATACTAATGACCCGCCGTGTATTTTGCTTGCTATTATTACAGCTATTTTTACGATATTTATAAAAAGAAGTTGCCTGTCGCTTCGAAAAAACAATAAAATGTTATGAATGATAAGTTGTGTATTTCACGCATCTTGTATAAATCTTAGAATGTTGACATATAAAACACCTTATATGTGTTCAACAAAGGCATTTAACTAATGTGGAAGCGTATGAGGATTTCTATTATTATTACTAAAATAAGAACGTGTTTAAAATAAAATGTAATTCAAAGAACACCAATATTGTAACATTATTACGCTACTTACGGTACATTTGTATTTTACATTGTTCTTACGTGAATTTTTGAATAATATCCTAAATAAAGTACAACTCTTCTTTTTAAATATTTTTATACCTAGTTATTAATTTTATAAAATAAATTTTAAACATACTTATATATATATATTATAAATAGGAGATATCGATATAATAAGACTACTACATTAAACAAAAAAAAAAAAAATCGAAGAACGACGTAAGTAAAGAAATGAGAATAATAGCGAAAATTCAGAATTTTTATATAATACGGCAAAAGAAAAAAGTATGCTTTAATATATGTAATCCGCTATTGGCCAAAGATTGTATTAAATTTTCGACAGTATTTACAAATATATGTATAATATGATGTTATTGCCAAAAAAAGAAAATGTATTTGAAAGAATATGTATTACTATTTTTATTTTATTGTTCGTTTTAGATATTTGGAGATAACCCTGTTATATAAAAATTAATATATTGATCTCCGCAGGATTATATTTTGTGTTCTACGTTTAGAATTTAAACGATGTGTATTAAGTTTTTTTTTATTATTAAATAAAATAATTTTTGGGGTATATCAAAGTGTTTTGGTTCAGTACTTACCTGCATCGTTTGACATTCCTCTAGTTTTTAATCATTGAACTGTATAAAGAACTGTAAGAACCTCAAAACAGTATATGCCTGAGGCTGCTTTAAAGTTAGGCAAACATCACAATAGGCATGTTTCTAGGTGGTTTGTGTTTATCGTCTGGTTCATCTCACTTCAGTTTCGTGCTTTAATATATGGCTTATAGTGTGTCCACGGAGTAAGAGTGTACAATAGGTATGATGGACGAAAAATTTTTGAATTAGAATTTAATATTATTGGGAAATAAGTTTTGCATGGTTTGAAACTTTTTTATAGTTTGCACTCGATTTTTTAAAATCCAGTAGGCCTTTGCAGCCGAGTCAAAACTGTTTTCTTTTTAGGGAAAGTACGTTTTTACTTTAGTAAAATATTGGCATATCGTGGTCGCAAACGAATTGAATTTTTTTGAAACGAAATTGACAAACAATGGATTTTATCAAAGTAGGCTAAGTAGGTTTACCTGAAACGAAAACATTTTTGACCCAGCTGCAAAGGCCTACTAGATTCTAAAAACTCCAAAGCAAATTAGATAGATTTTGAAGAAAGTGGGTACTTCACTACACGCAAAATTAGACATATGCATTTTTGGCGGATAAAAAAAACATCAATTGTTTCGAATTACTAGGACATAGCAGTTTGTGTACGGAATAGGTATTACACATTTATCAATCATAGCATACTGGTATGTTATTAGCAATGCATGGAAAGTATAATATCTCTGTCATTATTATTATTATTTTGTTTGGATGTCATGAGACTTTGCTGTTTTTTTCATAGATCTGTCGTATCGTCGCATCCATGGCGAAATTCATTAAAAATTTAAAAACGGAATGTCTTGCTTAATATTTAAAAGTAGAGTGTTGATAGATATGTTTTAGTCTACCTATTATGGTTTCCATTTAAACTGTTTACGTACCGAATCCAAATCTAAAGTGGTTTTTCATTTTTTTTTTGTCTCACGTTAGATATTGTAAATTTTTTTAAATTTCTAGAAAATCTTCTGTCTTTAAATGATCGGAATAAAAATTCAAATTTTGAAAATACTTATTTCCATTGATAATAAACATAAAATAAGGTAAAAAGGACATGTTCCATTTATGGAACAATGACAGGTAAAAGGTTAAAAAAAAACAATATGACGTTATAACTAAAAATTTCGAAGGATTAGTTTAGGACAATACAAATTAGGAAGTGTACTTCTTAATTTGTTTTATGTAAAAAAAACTGGGTTTACGATTTTTTTCCGATGATTTCGGTTTATGACCTTCAGGCAACTAAAAAATTATAGTCAATTTAAAAAGGAAATTTGAGAATATTAGGATTAAACTTCATTTTTATTCTTAGCGAGACACTAAATCAGTTGAAAAATTCTCCGTCGCGAAGCATCGGAGTACACTCTGAAGCTATTTTTTAATCCCTTAACTTTCGGCCCAATAAAGAATTTCTGAGAAATGTGTTGCGACACTTGGCGAGTATGTGGAAAAATAGTGTAAAGATGTGCTATGTTTTGTATGTATCCTATGTTATCTATTACAGAATACAGATCGTGTTTAACTCGTTTAAATTCATTTTTGCATTATGTCTCAAATACGAGTTAACTCGTTTACACTAATTAAAGGGTTAAATATCTTGAAAACGATAAGATAAATTTAAAATTTGATTTCACCAATGTTTTTATCTCGACAAAGGTGCTCTGAATTGTTTTTCTCATTTCTTCTTATATTTAGTCCACGCTGTACATATGTATTTATGGTGTATTTGTATTTTTCTTTTTATGACACTGTCAATGTTCCATGTAGAATTTGCACCAATTTAAATAAGTAATTGAATATTGAATTCTATTCCCATAAAAGAAAAAAAATCGAAAATGAGAAAATACTCAAAACGAGAGTGTTTTGAGTATTTTCTCTGTTCTTCTTCTTCTGTTTGGTAACTCGCTTGCAATCGGTTTGTTGTAATTTTATTATTAAATCCTACTTTTACCTACGTTAAGTAATACAGTATACAGTCGCGAGCAAATGTTATAGGCACCTTTGACAAAATTAATGGGTTTCATGTTTCTTGCATTTTTTTTTTGTGACAGATATTTCAACGTTTATATAATCGTTTTTATATATTTTCAAGTCTTCGAGATGTCACTTTTCCCCTGCCATCTAAAAAGTATTATAGCTGTACTAAAAACATCCTAATATGCAACAAATTAATAAGATCCCTTAAAATACTACATATTTATAATGTATTACCTACATGTTCCTATGTTCTCATTTTTTACTGTGATATTCGCCCAAAATTTAGGGTGCCTATAATATTTGCTCGCAACTGTATTAATGGAATTTTTTTGACAAGTGATTCAGTATTTTAAGTAGCAACCGTGTTATTTCTGTCCCAAGGTTTCGATAATAATAATAACAAAATGAAACAACATTGGCAAGGTGTTCAATCTGTTTGTTTATTTTTAATGCATAGTAAAGCTATTTATAGAGTGCATCAAACCGTAATAAAAAAGACACAAATAAGTTAGCTTTTCATCTACGAATTAGAAAAAAAAAATACAATACAAATACAGAATAGTAAATAAAATGCTGTTAAAAATCGTAAGTTCATTTTTTCTCTTCCGTTTTCGTTTCGATCGTTTTTTGCAGTTTCGGCCGTCCTAGAAGGAGTTCCGGTTTGCGTAATCGGAATCGTCCTCTCTTCACTTGCAAGCGCGGCTTTTTTCGGGGCTGTTATGGTCAAAACACCATCGGACGATAATTTCGATTCTATCCTGTCGACATTTAAACCTTCCGGCAAAACGTATTTCCGAACGAAATGCCTGGAAATGTATCCGTGATTGTCTTGGCGTTCTTCGTGCTTCCCCTCCACGGTAACCGTATTGGTTCCAGTAATCTTCACCGTAATTTCACTCGGAGCGAAGTGCTGGACGTCCAAATTCACCTGGTACTTATCTTTATCGACGCTAACGGTGGATCCTGCGTCCTTTTCCGAAGACGGCGATCTCCACGGTCTATAATAACCAAAAGGGCTCCTCATCATCGAACGGGTAGTAGGTAAAGTTAGGGGCGACAGCATGTCGTCGTCCGTCAATCCCATACCGAAGTGTTGATCTAACATCCTGGATGGACGCATAGTTCTGAAATCGTCCCAGTAATACGGAAACATAGACATCTTGTCGCGTAGTTTTTAGAATTAGGTGTGCGTTAAACTTTGACCGTTTCTATTAGTAGTAATACTGATGCAGATACGGCCTCGGGCAGGGCTTTTATACTGCGAATCATCCTTCTAGAATCCTCTGGGCCGTTTCAAAATGCGTGCACTTTCGAGAGAGCGCGAAATGAATAATCCGATGCGAAAATAGAATTGCGGTAATGTTGCGTAGGTCAGAATAGCGACGTATGGTAGATTTACCGTTAGTGTAATTGGAATATTTTCAGTTGAAAATAGTGGAGAATTTCGATGTTGATATACAAATTCGAGTCGGATAATGATATATTTGCGTTTTGTGTTTGTTTTGAAGTGTGAAATGTTTTTGTGATGTTTCGATGAATGGCGAAGTTTGTTTGGTATAGCTTTTTTCCGCTTTAAGTTCTGGTTTTCTTTTTCTTATAATAAATAAGGGGAAAAATGTTTTTCTTCTTCGCTGGCAAGCTTCAGAACGTTTTTTTAAACCAGATATATATTTATTTGTCCCCTATGTTAAATACCTTGTATTATAACTCAAATTTAAAATTAGTTTGGTGTCTATAAATTCTATTATTGTAAATAGGTAGCATGTGTATTTGAAGCAAGCAAAGACGTAATATAGTATGGATCAAAATGATAAAAATACTCCAAACTGTGGTACTGGTAATGCTGCAAACTTCTCTTAGACCCCTCACCACAAACTGCACTAAACTGGACGTACGTTTCGATAGCAAAGCTATCATCATCAGCAGAAACACTGAACTGAATAATTACACTAAAACTACCCCTAATTTTACCTAAAAAAAGTCATGGTACAATGATCACGGTCATGGCTCTATGGTCTAGGAGAAGTTTGCAACAATGGATCAAAATAATTGTTTTTATTTATTGAATAAAATTTTTCTTGTTCGTATTTCTTACTTTAAAATAATATACGATTTATATCGCCTACTTGTTCATCACATAATGACATAGCCGCACTTCAACAACAGCAGTACCAATAATTAATTAATTACAAATTTCTCGAAATTTAAAGAAAATTATGATGTGAAATTTAGGGATTAAAACAGTAGGTACGTATTTTTTTTTTGTATATTGACAAATGACATAAAACTGATGCATAGCTTGGCGTTTTGACGCTTACTTTCCTTTTTTCTTTTATTTCCAATCACAGTGGCGTAAAATACAACTCCACATGGCGAAAAGCCCAGTCATTTAGGGGGCCCTCAGATATCATTGCTAGCAATATTTTACAAATATATAGCAGTAGGCAAGGAATTTCAGGCAAAATTCTGCGGGGGAACCACAAGATTTTGCGCTACGCCACTGCCCAATCACCACAGCAAACGGTTGAGAGCTTTTCGCCACAGAGAGGCATTCAGTGAGGTTAGCCATTAGCGTATGGATGCACCAAAGAGGAAAGATCTTTTGCAATAAATAATTAAACAAATGCTAAATTGTTTAGTACTTTTTTAACTTTGATTTTATTACTTAATTTTAGTGATGTATATAATACTGCTTCTTTACGTTAGCAGCTACAGCCTGCTTATGCTACTTTTGGTTAGCAGTTTTTAAAAAAAGCTGTTACTTTTTGTAACAGTTTTCCTTAAATAACTATATACGTTAAACAGCTAAACTGTTTCTACAATTTTGCACACAGCTTATGTTTTATTGTTACCGCTATTGTATGTTGATTCGCACTTGTCATCTAGGAAACTGAAGGGCATAAATCTAACCTAATTTTTAATTCCTAACAACATTTTCAAATGATTTTATGCAATATTTAAATTTAAAAGCAATTTACTCTTCAGTAAAACAATATTTCTGATTTTCCGCATATTACCACCAAATATTTTACAAATTTTATCGATTGATATTCGATTTATATGTGAAGCAGAAAAAAAAATATTTTTTTTTTTTAAAATTAATAAAAAAAAAATCCCGGTTTGTTGCTTTTTCAGACGTACTGTCTTATACATATTTCGTTGCAAACTAATATTTTCCAAATTTATTCCTTTTGTACTACCCCTTTTTGCCTGTAAACATATTCTAGCCAACAAAGTTATGTGAAAAAGTGAAGTCTTGCGCAGGAGGCTTCGTGCGCTTTGAAATGAATAGATTTTTTTTTAAGGATCAAAAACCGTTTCGATTACATCTAAAGGAAATAATACCAAAAATTAAACAAACTTTTTACTTAGGATACTTAATTTAAAACATGAATTTGTATTTTGCCAATTTATCTGATAGAAATTTGCAGCTAACTTGAGATCGCTTAAGTTTGGCCCTTATTAAATTTGAATTGAAATAGCGAAACAATTTAAATTGATTGAATTTGAACCTATAGAGAAGACTATACACAAGATTTCGTCAAAAAGCATGAGAAAAACGAATGTTTTGTCGTTAAAACGTTGCAAATGAGAATGAAATAAACATATATTTTTAAACCGAGATTGCTCAGGTTTGACCATTATCCTCCACTCTCATTAAACTTGAATTGAAACAGTGAGCATTTAACCAATTTAATTAAATATTTATTAAATAAAGTATTAACTATAATTAGTTTCGTGCAATGAGTTCATAAGTTTATATTAAATTTTTTTTCATGAAAACTGTTAATAACAGAAATAAACCGATGTCTGACATTTTACATTTAAAAACAAACCGAACATAAATACTTCAGATATTGTAGAAAAAGACATGGTAGGAATTCATAATTCTTAGAATTTTAAATATGTAAAGATTTTATAAGGATTAATAAAAAAGTGGACCTTTACAATTCTGTCAGGGAATAGCAAACACTTCATTTTCATAGGAATGGACCTTTATATTGGGTGTGATTTGATGGAAATACAGGTCCATTATCAGTGCGAAAAATATTGCATTGAATGAAGTCATTTATGCTAATGACTAACATAATTTGAAAAATGGTAATCTTTGTGCCATAATTAGGGCTCGTTGTGCAGTGGTAAATTGAGTTAAGTTATTGTGCTTCCTAATTTATTCTATTTTCCCATATTACAAACTTTTGCACTACCGGTTTCGACTTTCAATTCAGCCTCCTTCAGGTGATTTACAAAACTATTAATACAAATAAGTAAACTACACAATTGAGGCGTATTTTACAAAAATAGTATATCTACAATTATATATTTTTTCGGAAATGACAAACAATAATTGACAGAAACATATAAACTTCTTATTAATTTTCCGTGTATTACACGTGACTAAAAAAGTATACCAAAAACAAATTATATGCGTATATACAGGGTGATTCTCAATATATGCGACAAACTTTTAAGAGCTGATTTCTGAGGTTATTTTGATCATAAAAGTTCATATGAATATATGTCCAAAACGGTTTGGTTTTAAAGTTATTGAATGTTTAATAATAAATTATGAACTATGACTAACACATATGACATAATATCGCAGTTGGTTCTTCGAAAACTATTGCGTTGAGAGGGAATTGTTTACTTGTCATTCCAATATTTGTCAATAGTTGTCAGAGTATTCATTCAGTTTATTGCCAGTGTCTGTTTTCTAAAATGAATTACATGAATGCTGAGATGTGTGATATCGATTCGTTCGGTCTTGCCATGGAAATTCGCGTGCTGTTAGACGGTCTTTATGAAGAACGATACCCGAACCGTATCATCCCGCATCATTAATATTGCCCGTCGTTCACCAACGTCTTAGTGAAACGGGAATTTAAAAACGGACGACTGATAACAGGCACCCATCTACGTGAGAACTCCACAAGTTGAAGAAATGGTATAATGAAATTGAGAAACATCCTACTACAAGCACCAGAAAAATTGCGTTTGCTTTAAACATTAGTCAGGTCACAGTTTGGAGAATATTGAAAGATCAACTGTTGCATCCAAATCACATTCAACGGTTGCAGGCACTTTTGCCGGCAGATTTCCTGCAAAGAGTGGCTTTTTGTTAATGGAAGCAACACAAAATCGCACAAAATCCTCACTATTTGGCTCAAATATTCTTCACCGACGAGGCTACTTTCTCTAGAAACGCGATTATTAATTTTCATAATAATTACATATGGGCCGAAGAAAATCCGCACGAACTAGTGAATGCCCGTCATCAACATCAATTCTCTGTCAATGTGTGGGCCGGAATTGTTGGAGATCACTTGATAGGTCCACATTTTTTAACCGATGCGGTTACATGGCGAAGGTATACCGCAATTTTCTTGAAGATGAACTACCCCTACTGCTGGAAGAAGTTCCGTTGCAATTAAGATTACAAATTGTATTTTATGCATGACGGTGCTCCAGCGCATTTTAGTTTAGTTGCTCGCGAGTTTTTGAGCAATACGTATCCAGATCGGTGGATAGGACGTGGAGGTCCACAACCGTGGCCTCCTCGGTCTCCAGACTCAAATTCTTTGGACTTTTTCCTCTGGGGTCACCTTAAATCATTAGTTTATACGACTCCCATTGAAAACGTCGATGAACTGAGAAATCGTATTATCCCAGTTTTTCAAACAATTCGAAATACCCCTGGTATTTTAGAACGGACTCGCCAGTCAATACGGACGGAGGATAGAAGCTTGTATTTGCAGTTGGGGGCGCGGTCATTTCAACAATTATGTATAAGTTAATTTCGTTTTCCTAATTATTTGTTAATTTATAATTAAAACATTAATTATGTTAACTTACTATTAAACATTGTGCAACTTTAGAACTAAGCGATTTTTGACATATGTTCTACGAACTTTATGATCAAATAACCCCAGGAATCAGCGCTTAATGTTTGTCGCATATATTGAGAATCACCCTGTGTATGTATCTCATCTTCTTGTATGCTGTAGCACACCAAACTAGATTTTAGAATTTTTTGGACTTATAAAAACTAAATATTTATATATCAAGGTAATTTTTGATGCAGATTGAATGAATGATTAATTAACCCATTATACTTATAAAATTATCACACTAAAAAAACAACCCCTTAATAACTCATAAATTAAATTAAATTTATCGTACACAACAGCCTGCAAAATATTGATTTCCTAAATTCGCACGCGCAGTACAAGCCATTTCGCAGCTCACTGACCCACCAAACGGAATCCTTAGTTGACCTACGCCTCTCATACAGAAAACAACAATGTCTTTGCTACCGTTTCTCCTCAACGATCTGAATTCCCTTCGTCTGGGACCATCACCCAATCAGAGACACTCCTGTCGCATGACTCCCGAAGATCTGCTAACAGCCATCTGCTTATCGCCCGGAAATTTCGACCGAATTCCCACAGGAAGCTACCTAAGACCGTGGAGGTCAAGTTTGCAAGAAGCCGACACCGGTTCGACCATCACCATAGACAAGAATAAGTACCAAGTCAATTTGGACGTGCAGCAATTTGAACCTGAAGAGATTACGGTCAAAGTGGCCGGGAAGAATATCATAACGGTCGAGGGAAAGCACGAGGAGAAAGAGGATGATTATGGGTGCGTTTCAAGGCATTTCGTCAGGAAGTATGTAGTACCCGACGGCCATAACTTGGAGGAGGTTGTTTCTACTCTGTCTTCGGATGGGGTGTTGACTATTACGGCACCAAAGACGGAAAAAGAGGATGTGGACGAAAGAGAGATTTCTGTTACGCGAACGGGTGTGCCGTCGAAGAATGTTAACAAAACAACTGAAGATAAGCAACTGTAAACACGTTTTTTTCAGTTGTAAATTTGTTTTGTAATAATTCAAAAAAAAATCTAATCCCAAAGCTTTTATGATATTAAAGAAACCATATAATGTAGTACCTACTCATCTATTACATAAAAAAAGTGTTAATACTATACACAATGCTTTTATCCCAATAGTTTTCCTCCCGTATGTGTCAAAACAATGAAGACATTCGTTTCATTTTATGCACTCATATTATGTGATAAAAGGTAATGTCAAGTATTTACAGGAATTAATAAAAGAATTGTTTAATTTTTGTCTTTAATATCCTGAAAAAAGCTGAATAGTTTCATTACTATATGAGGAACTACAGTACTTATTTTTTTTTTTTGATAAACTCCGTTCGAGGAACGTTTACCAGCTTTTGCTCGTGTGTATTTAAATAGGAAAACCTGTTTATTTAGTGTCAAGTATGAAAAAAATATGAATGAATGAAAAACTGCTGCATTTTTTTTTTTTCAATAAAAACAACTTGTTCTTGTCATATCAACACAGTTTATCATCATATCCACCTGTTAAATTTATTAATCAGGCATCTCTAGATATTGATCCTGGACATTTTACTCTTGTGTATTTATTGACATATCAAAAGCTTTTTAAAACTTCCGATAGGGTCAATCATGAAATATTACCGTCGAAATTAGATTTTTTTATGGAACTAGAGGAAGCCCTGTCAACAAAACACAACAAGTTTTTTTGCTATGGGTTTGTGTTTAGTCTGTTTCCATCGACTGTTAGATAGATTAAATCCGACGTTTCGGCAGTCGCTTCTACTGCCGTCATCAGAGTATAGTCCTGATAAGGACTGTTGTTTTCTAATTCCATTGGCTATATAGAATATATATACAGAGGTGAACATACATAAACTTGAATGCCACTAACCCTGTTTTACGAATAAAAAGTTGGAAAAAATCGTTGCATCACACGAGCACTGTACTATATCATGCTTTCCATATAATAGAAAAAAAAACCTATTTTTGTTTAAAATAGGGCGACCTCACAGGACAATTAACTACTCAACCGCTTCCAATCAAACGATTTAATTATTTAACAGAGCTTCGACCCTGGAAAAAATGAGCCGAGGATCCGTGTTGCTGTAACTACATATTGTGTGCCTGTATGTTTACAGGTACATTTTGGATTAAACTTGGTAACCTATTTATTAAAAATTTCAGGTACATTTGATCGTTAAGGTAACCATTAGAAAAATGTGGACCGACTGCATGTTCTCCAACAGATGACGTTTGTTGATTTATTTGCCAAATTATCATTGCATTTTCAACTGAATAAATAACGATAAGTATGTCCGTTAACGTATTCAATGTTGTGAAAAGTAGATTCGTCCGAAAAAAGTACGCTCATAAAAAAATGGTTTTCTTGGAGACGCATCAATTGTGCTCACACACAAAGCTCTGCCTTGCGCTGAAAATGTTCGGTCAGAGCTTGGTACAACTGAATGTAGTCCACATGAAAATGATATTTCTTCAAAATTCTTTGGGCTGATCTCTGACTTATTCCAACTTTTTGCCCTACACCGTGTTGCTTAACTATATTTGGATTTTCTGCAACTTCAATAAAACTGCCGATATAACTACTATTACTAGCCGCTAAACTAACTTCTAATGGGGGTGCAAAAGTATAGCCATGTTGTTTTTTAATTATTATTATGGTGTCGGCTCCATTTAGAAAATTACCGGCATCATGGATTAACGAAAGTACGTCAAAATACTCAATGAAGTAATGTTGTCATATGCAGAAGACTATACAATGTGCCTCACTTTTCACGACTCCCATGCTGTATCTCCGTTATTATTAGCACGATTGTAATGAAACCTTGGTTAGGGATATCTATCTATCAGGCTAGTAAATCACAACAAGAAAATAGGATGTTCACCAGTGGCGTTCGTCGCTATAATTTAAAAAAGGGCAATTGTTTTTAGAAAAGTATATTGGCTTTTTTCTAACCATTCCGTCTTTGTGCTTATTTTGTTACTAACTACTGAATTAAACTAGAAAAGGTTAACAACAGTTTTTTTTAATTGGTCTATTGTTTCTCAACATTGCAACGATTTTGGCGTACTCGTCATTTTTTGCATAATGGCAAATCAAAGGAATCGACGTACTTCACTGGTAAGGATCAAATAGTATGACAACAAAGAATGCCAAAGAAGAACATTACTTTTCTAAAATCAATTAATGTCAATTTAGCCAACTATGTAAAAATAATGCTACTTTTAATTAAATATGGAATTTTAAAATATTACATTTTATTATTTTACACCCAGTGAAATTGGTTCCAAATTTGGTATAGAATGGTTTTTAGTCATGCTAAACAGGATTATAGCATTTACTAACAGTTACAAAAAATGCCAAATAGATAAGCAATTCAAATTATTAATAGATTTCATAGACACACACATCAACTACATCAACTGATGTCAGCCGCTTGAAAGTAAAAAAGGAGGAAATATGTATTGTGCGCATTTTCTTAAAAATATAGAGCAATGTTTACATTTTTATTGGCAACATTTACGTAATACACTGCGAAGTAAAAATACTGTTTTACACGACAAAAATTCTTACGAAAATTGTCACCAAAATTTTCGGGATAAATTTTGTTATAATTTGCGTAAGAATTCTCGTACGTGTAAAACGGTTCTAACAGATATACCGTACTCTTTCAATAAATGTTCTGGTAGTTATTGTCACAAGAGATGTAATAAAACCATTACAAATGTTAAAAATGATGTCCTTATATCTTGAAATGCGCTACGAAGTGTTTCTAAGAGTCATGCTTAGCATCATGAGAATCCAAAATTGCCAGAACTCTCGTATATCTAGCAGGTGGGCCCAAAACATGGAACTTACAAGGATGATATCTATTGTGGTGTCACTATTTACGACATAACTCAATTTTAGTTAAATTGTTAGATACCGAACCGATAAGTGTTGTTTTAAGATGATTGTAAGTCCACGATTGGTCGTATAAATATTGATTATGAATTAAAAGTTCTTTCGAATCTCAAAAAAACATGATTTATTACTACATGTTTCGGTCCTTTAGTTCATCCTCAGGTAATCTGGTAAAATGACAAATTATAATTAATTAGTGACTTAAGATTAACCATAACCTATATACTTACAATACCGTCTATTTTACTAGAAGATAAAATCAACCACAACCATATTGCATGTATATGTCATTAACATTATGTGATGGAAAAGATTAGATGAACACCCGCAGGGGTGTTTTGCCAGTTACCAGGAACGAAGTATCATCAGCATACAATGAAGTTTGTGCATGCGATAGGTGATACGGTAAATCGTTAATATGTATTATAAATAATAATGGGCCCAGCATCGATCCTTGTGACACACCTTGTGATATAGGTTCCAAAGAAGATCTTACGTCCGAAACCATTTGATTAATTCTTATTTAAGAGTAGTGTTCACAATAAAATAATTGTTAATGAAGTTTATACTGTAATGTATGCACTGTGCTGTGTTGTTTATAAAATGTGCTTGATTAAATATTTATAAATGTGTTGTTGTATATATATAAAAAAAACACAGTAGTAGCTTACACGAAACATTTATTTTAAAATATAGATTTTAACTCAACAACGCAGGTACACAAGAGAAAATAAAATATCATCAACGTATCATAGTAACGTCATGACGTAACCAAAGTGGAAAAGCGTCGCATAAATTTAACATGCCGCGTGTTCTTGCGTACTCAATCTGTAATTGCAATAACAATAGCGATAATAATAATAATAATAATAATATCATAGGTATTATATATATACATTGTAGAATATTGTATAAAGAAATAACTTTCAATACTGATGATGCAAACGAGGCAGTTCGTTCCAAAGTCTTTTTTCGGTCACCGTCGAAATTTTTTAGGTCGAAATCGTCACAGTAATTACGATTCGTCTACACGCTAGCGAATAATAGATTTACCGGGTACATATACATTGTGGTTCTCGTCAGAAGTGATAAAAGTGCGATGGACGCGCTGTCCTAACTGAATTTGAAACAAGCGTACGTCAAAATAACGAGTATTGCAGTGATTGCGGAAATAATCGGTCAATAGCTGTAGGGCCATTGATTAGACTTATCTGTTAGTGGGACGTATATGACACCCATTAAGGATTTTCTCTGTATTGAACCGTCGGATAGTTTGTCCACCTGCTCTAATGTCTTGTTCGCCACCGGCTGGTCCAACTGGGACGATTAATCTACCTCCAGGCTAAAAAAAATAGTTCATATTTACTTCAAGGTTATAAAAAAAAAAACCATCGGCGAGTACTAAGAAGGTGCCAGGATATGATGAGATAGCCAATATAAATTTTTACTTTAAAAGACGATGTAAGTACACCAAATGTCGGACAACATTTCAGTCGTCTACCTGCAACATGCGGCGAATCACGCTTTTTAATCGAAATGAGTATTATATTGAGTTTAGCTTCTGTTGCCAATGAAAGGGTGCAATTCATTTGCTACATCGGGTATCTTAAACATGTGATTGGCATACCTAGTAAGTATATAGGGTGATTCACGGAACCCATCCATTAAAAGTTTTTGACTTTGCAATGATATCTCGATTTTGAAACTTTGGGGTTAAGCATAGTTAGCTATGATCTATTCCGAAAAAACAACTTCATCTATCTCGCACCGGTTACATCGAAAGTCATGGACAACTTTGATATTTTAACTCGAAACCTATATTTTTAATGCATTTTTCGGTTTTACTAGACATTTAGGAAGCCTTAATATTAAAACACATCTTTCTGGCTCAGGTTACCCTTTGTTTTAGAGTTATTTTGGTTTTTGTGAAAAAAAAAGCACAAAAAAACATGATGCATTATAAACGCGTATAATAGCTATACCGTAGAAGGTAGAGAGTTGTTATGTGGACTGTGGAGAGTATGGATTCTCTACTATTTAACCAAGGAATAAAACGTAAAAAAAAATTATACAGGCTGTCCTCTAATCTAGAGTTGATTTAGCGTAACTTTTTACTACTAAAAGTGTTTTTTTTTTTCAAATGGAACGCTCTGTATATTTTTATATCATTCGATGTAGAACTGAATTCTCTATCGAAAGCTGTAGGTGTTCCTATA
Source organism: Protaetia brevitarsis (assembly GCA_004143645.1). NCBI lineage: Eukaryota > Metazoa > Arthropoda > Insecta > Coleoptera > Scarabaeidae > Protaetia > Protaetia brevitarsis. The sequence goes on from RXPK01000007.1 coordinate 360,314, forward strand.
CCTATCTCTATCGCTTGTTTTAGGATTAGTGATTTTCTGAAAGTATAGGTTTGAATCGGTATTTAATTAATAGTAGGCGGTGATCCATCATCAAACATTGTGCTCAGTACATAATCTACTTCATAAGAAGTATAAGCTGGTATGATGGAATGACGGTATATCGCTCACTGTTTAAGGTACCATCATAAACTTGAAAACGTATTCTCCCATTCATCGTCAAGTAAAATACATTAAAACTAAATGTATTCTGAAAGCTAACTTCACGAGCAAAGCGAAGATGTTGGGGTGCCCAGTAGTGCCAGTTGCGTCTATTAACAATACCCTCTCTGGTAAATTTAATTGGTCCAAACAATTTTTTGCAAAAATTCTGAATCTTCCTAGAACCATATTAATATTCACTCGCAAAAAGCGAGCCAGCGAGCCTCATCGCCAGGATGCAACGCTTGCACTATGTTAAAGGCATATGCGTGCATTCTATATTTTAATAGAATGCGCTGTATCGATGAATGTGATATGCCTATTTTCCTGCGCATAGAGCAGCACGTGATAGAACTTGTGGAGGATGGCCTGTGAAAGTAAGCTAATACCATTATCTGCAATAGTTCTCATCCTCTGTTATAGGGTTTTTGGCATCTGTTATATGGCCCATTTTCCAGTAAATAATAAAGTTTTCCCTGATTCTTCGAAAATGTGTTTTGCTAATAGGCGGCAAGTGGGTAATAGCATCAAATAAACACTCGGCAAGTTTTACTTATAATTTTTTGGTTTTTTTTGGATGTATTTGGTGGTGGCCCAGTTCGTAATTCTATTAATTTTGTTCTATTGGTTTAATTTTTATTAGTTTAGTTTCTTATTTATTTATTTGTTGTTTCTTATTTCTTTTTTCTTTATATGACTGATTTTACAATCATTTTTGATTTTATAAATCAATAAATTACTATTACTATTACTAATTTTATTACATTCCCCGCGAATAAAAAACAAATTTAAGATATCTTCATTTCTATAGTTATCAAAATGGTTTTCCATTTTTGCTGGTACAATAAGCACGACGAGACTAAAATAAGTTGACAGATAACTTGACTGTAGATTGACATTATTTAGCAATGCTTCGTAGTGTCCACAACCTAGTGGTTGCTATTTTACCAAGAAGGTACTAATCCGAAACTACATATTCTGGAAATCACTAATCCTGAAGGAAGCGATAGAGATAGGTATAGGAACACCCATAGGTTCTTGATAGAGAATTCAATTCTACATCAACATGGTGTAAAAATATACAGGGCGTTCTATTTGAAAAAAAAAAACACTTTTAGTACTAAGAAATTGTGCTAAATCAACTCTAGATTATAGGATGCCCTGTATAATTTTGCTTACGTTTTATTCCTTCGATAAATAGTAGAAAATCGAAACTCTCCACAGTCCAGATAACAACTCCCTGCCTTCTGCTGTATAGGTATTATACGCGTTAATGCATCAGATTTTTTGTGCTTTTTTCACAAAAACCAAAATAACTCTAAAACGGTAACCGATAGCCAAGGTGTTTTATAATATTTGCTTTAAAATGCCTAGTAGAACCTAAAAATGCACTAAAAATATAGGTCTCAACTTAAAATATCAAAGTTGGCCATGACTTTCGATAGATGAAGTTATTTTTTCTAAATAGATCATAGCTTAACTATGCTTAACCTCAAAGTTTCAAAATCGAGGTATCATTGCAAAGTAAAGAACTTTTAATGGACGGGTCCCGTGAATCACCCAGTATAGAGAACCAAATACCAGAATTTAACTCAAATTTTGTATCTGTAAGTTATTGAATGTGAACTAGATAGAAAGATAGGTATTATATTGTCGCCAGATAATGTAATACGTAATAATGACAGTGATAATAATGTTAACATAAATGTAATAATAATGAAATGCTAAAAATAATAAATTTAATCGTAAGAAATAAAATCTGAAGATAGTTTAGCACCATTACCGATTAAAAACAGTGAGAAATTGGTCCAATGAATGCACGCAGCGGTCCAAGAGCCAGCTCGTGTAATCTTTTCTTGAAGAGTTTGACATTGGAAATCGACTTATAGTCACTAGAAAGCATGTTATACCGTTTCGTTTCTATTGTCAAAGGCCCACGCTGAGTCAGGGAAAGTGTAATGGAGGGAGTTCTAAATAGGTTGTTACATCTAGTATTATAAGTATGAAAGTCTGAGTTTTGAGGAATTTTGTTTTGAATTAAATAAATGTAGGAGAGAATTTCTAAAATATAAACACTTGGCAGAGGTAAAATTCTAAATTTAACAAAAAAAAAGGCATACTAGATTCAAAAGATTTGATATTAGCAATACAGCGAATGATGCGCTTTTGGGTAATAAATACATCGGCAGAAAATGTCAAGGAACCCTAAAATATGATCCCATACAAAAGTACAGAATACACTTGAGCGAAATAGAAAGAAATAACATGTTCAATACATAGAATTAATTTTAAGCTTCTGATTTGAAAGCACACTTGATTCAATTTACATATAATGTAATTACTCGTCTTGGTAATATTCAAGTGGCCATAATTTGAAAACCTTGGCTTGCAAAATGCTCGGATGACTATCAGCAACGACGACCGACGTATCATCAGCATAAACTATAAATGAATTAATGAAACATGATGTATCATCTATAAATAATAAGAAAAGTATAGGGCCAAGGATTCAACCCTGCGGAACCCCATCTTAACAGGTAAGTGGACTAAGTGAATTAATTTAACATTATGATTTGTTTTAAAATTAATTCGTACTGATGCAATACCTCGTTTTTATTATAAAAAGTCACAATTAATAGTAGTATTTTCAATTACTTTCAACAATAATTCGCAGTAAAAGACCTGATATGTCACATCTCTTAATATATAAAAAGTAACAATTGCATTTAGATGTTTGGATTTTAGCTTAAGAAAGTCATAAATCACGTAAACGCAGTATAAATTTCATTATACTGTAGAAAAATATAACATGTTGCTACATATTACTGTATTTTGCGAAATTTGTTTTTACACTTAGATGCCTGATTTCCATTTTGCAAACATCAACATTGTCAGGCAATTTGAGAATTTCACAGAAATTAATACACTTAATAACACTCTCCTTGAAAGCAAGTCCATAACTGTCAAAAAGTTTCGCTACTGACTTTACAACAAAATAAATTAATAAAAATAAATTTGAAAACAACTGATGAAAATAATGGAGGATTACCTTCAATTGCTTCACTAACTCCTCAGGTAATTTAGGTGATGCCGCGCCTACATGAATCGCTTTATAGGGGCCATCTTCTGACTACCAAGACGACCGTCACCAACGAAAATTTTAACTCTGTTCGAACTGATCAATTCTGGATTATCTTTCTGTATGTTCTTCATCGACAACTCGACCAATTCTGGTATATGTTCTATGCCGACTGCGAGACTGAAACGATTCCGAATACCTATTCAAGCCTCGATCTACAACTGTCACTTATTCGCGATTACCCCTTCTCGCCTAACATCAAAGCCATGCAAGCGGTCAAGTAGCCGCTTCCGGATCCGACGTCCAGCGCTCTCTCGCCGGGAACGAGTTGTTCTTTAAGCAATTCTAAGGCGTGGGCGTGCATATGGGGTGCGCTGATGGTGACACCATAACCTATACCCTGGGGCGCGTCCATGTACGGGTTCCTAGGAGAGTAATTACCGCGATCGACGTTTGACATCGCCTCCTCCACTCGTGCCGATTTGATTATCCCATTACCTGAAACGGCGTAGCTTGTTATGAAGGCATATAACCTCAAAAAATCCGGTACTCACTGCGTAAGTTGCGTATAAGTTCGGCGTTCGATTTTCCATGCGAACGCCACGCCATTACTAGTAAGGAAAGGTTAAGTACGATTAATAATCGGAACATAAATCACAAAATTTGGAAATTATAAAACGCAAAAATCAAAAAATATTCGCTATTTTTTTCTACTACCTTAGAACGAACGGCTTCCTTTGACGCATTTGACATTTGACGACAGTTCGCTCTATCGCTGCCAAAACCGATTGGATTGCGTTCAATACAGTAAAATTTTTTTTATCTCGTTTCCTGTCAGTATTTTTCCATATACTTTCTATAAAAAGAACGGCTAAAAAATAGCTTTTCAATTTCTATACAAACGGTTTATAATTTTACTACCCAACACTACCAACTGCAAATTTTACCGAATTGATTCAAAATAGGCAACTATTTTTCACTATACTTACCTGAATATATCTTAATAAATGAAAATATTAACGTAACCGCAGTATTAAATAAATAAAAATTAGAGAATATTATTTATTTGCTTATAGCTCCAATAGCCAAAAAAAAAGAATCATGAAGTTTTATAATAACAAAATTTTAATGTACGATATATTTTTAGTACGACAACATAAACGTACCAAAATAACCATTAACTCCTTAAGGAGCATTATTTTTGAGGTAATGGCTTAAAATTTAGTTTTACGTTATTTTGAGCCCGGAATTACTACCAATAGTCCATTGCAGTTGGCCCGTATATATGTACAAAGAATAATCGCTTAAGGGGTTAAACTATTGTAATTTAAAATCGCAGGTAATTTAATTTTCCAACGTTGAAGTTACCAAAAATAATTGCGGGAAATTTAAATTTACTAACTTTGTTCAAACAAGTACTTCCATACATAATAGTTGGTAATGATTGCAACGGGATATTTTTGGAAAAAAAGTTAAGACGCGTTTAATCCACGCGTTATAAGTAACAATTTTAAATTGGCTAATAAATTGCGCAATAAATAGCTGAGTGTAAAACGGCCTTTATATATTGGTATTTGCTTAGGTCACCTAGTCATGGGTGGTTCGATTCCATTGGCAGCAAGCTTGTGTTAATTTTTTTATTTGTGTGCTTTATCCAGCGGCACTGGTGCTTGGTGCTTGTGTTTTGCAAGGGCCATTACAATGATCTAATTTCTTCGTAAAAGTTCGTAACATTTTCGTATTTCGAACCAACGCAAACGAACTTCAATCATTGTATTGGCCCCGCCTGTGACGTATGCACCAGCCGCCACTGGTTTCATCTCCATTTCAAAATACGATTATTTATTATTATATAGTAGCAATGAATATGTAAAAACACATTTAATTCACATTACAATTTGGTGTTCACAAAGCCCAAGGCTGTGGCGAACAGTGTTTTCAAATGTCGAACACGAGACCAATTTAATGGTTTTTGGGGTAGCTGAATTTGAATCTGACATCGGTTTTTGTGAAAACGAAATGGCAGATCTAACATGACGGAGGGAAATGGGAAACATGAAAAAAAAGCACGGACTTCTTTTACAAGTTGGTAATTTATGGAGTATTTGGTGTTGCCAATTACGGTTCTAGAGTTACAATGACGCGTCCTATATGGGGAGAAAACATTTGAAGAAACATTTTTAGATTAAGATTAATTACGAAATAATTAAGAGCTTTTTAATTATTTAAAAAATGTAAATATTGAAATAATACGGTGAGATTCAAAAAAATTGTCAATTCCGCTCCTATAGATAGTAGCAGGATGTAGGTATATGCCGTGTGTTTGTAATGAGGGTTTGAACTAAGTCAGTGTTTCTATGCTATTGTTGGTGATATTTGATGTAAATATAAACAGTTTGAAAAAGATTATAAGATAAATAAACGAAGGAACATTACAACACGAACGCCAATGACACTAAACGTCAAGAAAATTGATTTATTGTATGAAATTTTTATGTAGTTAACTTCACTCATTAAATCGGTAATAAGTATAGATAATTTTTTCCGGAAAATAGTTTTTTTACCACGACAATCATTCTGAATCTCACAGTACTTGTTTTTTTTAAGTAAAAAACGGAAAAGATGCTGAGAAATTAAAAAAAAGTGTTAAAATCAGTTAAAAGAATTACAAAAAGAGTTTGTAAGATTTGGACCTGATTTTCAATTCACCTTTTATCGTAATTAAAATAAAATAAAAAAAGTAAAAGAGATACTAAAATTGGGAAAAGGGAATAGGGAAGTTGGGGACGGGAAAAGGAAACATGGAAAAAGGAATAATGAAAAGGGAGTTTGGAAAAGGTTATCTGAAAAAAAATGGGAAAAAGGGAAACAAAGGGAAAAGGGAGCAGAGTTAAAGAAAGAAGGCGAAGAAAGTGGGACAAGCGAGAAAAGGGAATGGGAACAAGGGAACAGCGAAAAAAGAACAGAAAAAGCGGAAAAGGGAATAGGTAAGTGGGAAAAAGAGAACAAGGGGAAAGAGAATAGGAAATACGGAAAAGGGAAGAAAGAACAAGGAAGAGGGAAAACGGATAAGGGAACAGAGACAAGGAAAGAGAAAAAGGGAAGAAGGAAAATGGAGTTGGAAAACGAAAATGCGGAAATGGGAAATTGAAAATGGATAAGGGAAAAGACATTGGGGAAAAAGAACATAGAGAAAAAAATCAAATATTGAGAATTATTTTTATATTACTCTGAGAGAAAACTTCAGCTCCACTCTTAATTCAACCGAAAGAAAACAAAATAAAAAGGGGCAGTCAAAAGAGACGTATTCTATGATCTAAGATGTACCTATTAGGTGGATTGATTGGCTTACTAATCCCCCTTCTTTAAGAAGCGTGTTCTAGCCGAACGCCGACTTCTAGTATTCTTCAATAACCTTCATTAACCTCTTATGTACTTGAAGAGTATATAAGAGGTTAATGATTTATTAATTAACTAACAACATCACGTTATTTTTTAAAATCATATTAAATTAAAATGCCATCTTCCGTAAAAATTTAAACACTATCGCTCGCATCTTAACCTCTTGAAAAAAAACAATAAACGTCGAAGCGTCTATGATTTAATTGTTTCAATTAAAAAAATAGCCAAAAAATCCACTATTTACCTGTGTTTAGAACAGAATTATATACATTTGTTTCGTCCTAACCCGACTCCGTAGTTTAGATTTGTTACGTCCCTATATTTAAATTTAAGTTCCTTCAGTTTTAAGAAGTTAATAGTGAAGACATATCTTTCCCTTTTTCGATTCTTTCTTTATTCTGTCAGACACTCTCTTCATTTGTAATTTACGACCACTACAGTTCCTTTGTACACCACACGCAATCACTTTTGTAACCCCACCAAGGGAAAATGGTCAGTGTAACAAGGAACTACTGGTTCAAAACCATATTGTAATAAGCAGTTCTGTTCCGACATTACAAGCGACAACATCTTACTATGTAAATATATAAAATTACAAAAAAATCACATCAACGTAGAAGTGACAAATCCAGCACCAACGCATTCACAAAAATCTCCAACCTGATTGATGATATTTATTAAAAAAAATTATTTAGGGCGATACACTATAAAACATTTAGATAGTCTTCTTAATTAATAAACAACATAAATAAAGAAACACGTACACACTTTGTAGAAACGCATATATTTTCTTTAAACTGTTATAGCAAAACCCAGAAGCACGTATTTCATAACATAAAATCAGTTATCAAGCAATAATAATGAATTAAAATCTGTTATGTACCACTTCGCTTTATATTTGACGGGTTCCCGAACAACATTCCCGCCGTATCCTAAAACTATAAAATCAACCAGTCGCAAATATTCCCATTCAACTCACCTACCAATAAAAGCATCAGCCGGCGGACACGACTCCAAATCGGTGACACCATCACCGATGAAAATCACCGTTTCGTATCCGAATTTTTCTTTCAACATTTTGATCGCGTCTGCTTTTCCGCCACTCCGTGAGGTGGGTTCGTTTTCGTCAAAGCCAGCGTAATCACCTAAGAGATATTCGTTAAGTACTGCCGGTAATAATGAAACTGAATTAATCACCGTTAAAATAAAATGTGAGTCTATTTGCTATAACGCACTCCATAGAGATATTTAGAGATTTCGCTACGGGAGCGATTATGCATCTGAAACCGCCTGATATTAGGTAAACTGAATTCCTTTACTGTGGATATTTTGTACTAGATTCCTGAAATAGATCTTTGGGGTAAGCTTTTTTTATCTACTACATATTCGCGTACTTTATCCCAGGTGATAAAGTGGTTGGGTTTGTTTGGATAAATTGCCTAACCTGCGACAAGGTGGGTTGGATAATGTCCAATCGGCGTTTCAGAGATTCTCGGAACGTCATCGTGCCACTCATGGCTTTATTTGTTCTAAAAGAATTAGTGCAATTTAAATTACCCGCCAAACAAAGTGATTTGTCGTAGAAACAAACCAATAAGTGACAGTTTCACTTATAACAGTTTTATTCAGTGATGGGAGATTTAACGATTATTCGTGAGATTTCACGATTTGCATGAAAATCTTACGATTTACCGATTCCATATTAATATTTCACGAATTTTATACTACACGAAAAAAAAATAAATAAAATAAAAAAAAATAAACGAATATGTTGTAAAAACCATACTCGGATGTTATATAAAAGGCAGCATAATTAATAAAATAAATATATATGAGATCGATTTTAGAAATCCACAAAAATTTCAAATTTAGAAGAAATGTATTTTGGAGTTGCAATAAACAACAGTGGCATGGATAAAAATCTTCTTCATATAGTAAAGCTGAAATGCCTCGAATTTTACATAGAAAGCATTAATCAAATTATGAAAAGATTTCCTTTGAAAAATTCATTATTTTCTAAATTCATGTTTCAAAACATTGCCCACACTTAGTTAACAATTTACAAAATTTAGATAATGAATGGCGAATGGTGAGAGATGTCAATTTTGTAGATTTCGGTTTGAGCGAAAATGACGATATTATTCAGTTTTGAAAAAAAGTGTCTCGAAATCACATGGGAATGGAGAGCAAAAATTTGAAATTTAAGTAATTTATATTGCATATGTTATCTCTTCCACATTCAAGCGCTAGTGTGGAAAGAATTTTTTCACAGATTAATTTGAACAAGACCCAAATAAGGAATAGGTTGAAAGATGATACTTACAGTCTATTGCTTACCAAGAGCTTAATAGCAAGAAGTAAATCCACATGTTTTAATTTCAGTAGTAACAGCAGACCTCATACAAAGGATGGATAGTAAGATATATTCACAATATGCACTGAATTCTGAAGAATCTGATTAATAAATCATATCCAACATACCAATGTTATTAATATGCAACTTTTATTTGTTATTGAGAGAGATATTTTGTGTTATAGTTGTTTACGTTGTGTAGTGTTCGTAATAAAAATATATACATATACTTAAATATATATGCTTTCTTGTACCTATCCTTTTTTTGAAACATATATGTGGTACCATACAACCAAATTTAAATTTCCCGCAATTATTTTTGGTAACTTCAAAGCAGTATTGGGGAAGATAGGAGAATTGAATAAATTTCTACAGTGACTAGATACACTCGTGTTTATTCGCGTCAGGAGTGGGGAGCAGTGTTAACTAGTGATTTACTGAGAGCCGACAACACACGAGTATATCTAATCGCTGTAGAAATTTATTCACTTCCCCTAACTTGCCCAACACTGCTTCAAAGTAAAGGCTTTAAGATAACTATTAATATAGTACAAAATGGTAGGTAATTTTATGTTTCAACGTTGAAGTTACTAAGAGTAATTGCGGGAAATTTAAATTTGGCTGCAAAGTAAACGTGTTTCAAATTTAAAAACATATAATAGCAAATTTATAATATTTGATAAACGATATATTTGCTCTATTAATTATCCAACAAAATGGAAACGTTTTATCCCAATCTAAAATTGGCACGAAATTTGAAAAATAAATTATTATTTATATTTCACGAATTCTCACGATTTTTTAATCGAGATATCACGAATATCCAGTGGCGCCATCTCCCATCACTGGTTTTATTCTTTCTGCCTCTTTGCGTCACAACGTAAAAAAGTGATGCAGCGAGGCAATGTTTTATGAAACAAAGTTTTGCGCCATGACATAAAAATGATGAGGGTAGATAACACATATAAATATCCCTAATAGCTCAAATTTAAACTTCCTGCAAATATTCTTAGTAACTTCAACGTTGAAACACAAAACTACCCACTATTTTGTACTACAGCAATAGTTATTTTAATGCCATTATGTTGAATTTACTTAAAATAGTGGCGGGAAATTTAAATTTGGCTATTAGGGATGTGACATGCGAGTGGAAAAACTGTTCATTACAATGGACGGATCATGTCAAATCCCGTCAATGGAATGAAATTTCCACCGAGGAAAGTACATATACTATTTTATTCCCAATAGTGTTAAATATGATTAGAAAAAAAAAAACAGGAAAAATGCGTTCTGCACAATCCTTTAATTCATTAATATTAATACAACCGGTTTCGGCTCTAAGCCATCCTCAGGTCTATTACGTCATTAGAATTCAAAGCTGTAATACATCTGAGGATGGTTTAGCGCCGAAACCGGTTGTGTTAATATTAATGAATTAAAGAATTGGACAGAACATATTTTCGGTTTTTTTTTTTTTGTAATACTGAACATCATAGTTTCACCAATCAGAACTTACAACATGTTAAATATGTTTGAAATTGCGAATTGAAGTATACAAACTTTTGGATACTTAATATTATTGATTATATGTCATACCGAATGTAATAGTTGCTTTGTTTATACAGAGCGATTCTAAATATGTATATGCGAAAAATTTATGGGCTGATTTTATTAGGTTATAATGCTCATAAACGTTTATGCGAATGTATGATTTAGTTTTAAAGTTGCAGGATGTTTAATAGTAAAATTCAAAAAAAATTAAGATATTTTCGCGAAATCGTTCGATCACAGCCATTAATTTATTTAAACTGTCAGCACGACTGTCAAAATCAAAATTTTAATTATATCATTTATGGCTATTTTGGCCACTTATATTATTAACTCCCAGAAATATAACAATTGTTAACGTAAATAACATTGCCACTTCAGTAGAGTTGAATGGTAGCTAATAAGCTTATATTGAATCGAGAGAAGTTTTCATATATTTGTTTTGCACCAGTTCGTTGGGAACAATCGGACGTACAGCTCCTCCCACAAAGAGGTTAACAATCTGAATCGCGATTTTGATTATACAGGGTGTATCAGATATAGAGGTAAATATAATAATATGTAGCAGCTGTAATCATATACGATCAACTAGTCTTAATGCATAGGGGGTCTTCGTAAGCATTAACGAGAAAAAAAATATTTGTAAATGCCGTGGCTAGAGCCGCACCTGTGCCCCAACCTAAATGCTGTCCCGAGTATATCCCCACATACCACTATCATTCAGCCATTACCGCTGTTAGTTTTGTGTGAGTCGCCGCTTGGAGTGCAAGCCCTTCGAACATTTTATTAAAATTCTTCCCGTCTGAAAAAACCATCCTTTCAGGACCATCATGGTTTCATATAAAGAAAATCGAAGCTTGATGCATCGGCAAAAGCGCTGGAATGTATAGATTCATTTTCCCGCGACATCATAGTAAAAAGGCGTGTTTGCAAATTTTCTGTATTTACATTTATTTCTGTGTAATTCGAATCAATTCATTTTCGTTATATGATTAAATAAATCCAAAAGAAATAACTCAGATTCATGTGTACCTTTATTAATAACTAACTCTCGATTTGACAAAGCAAAAGAAAAATATTACGTTTTTTTGTAACTACTGAGGTCGGCATATCCGGTGAACTCGAACGTTCTGTCATGATATTAAAATTAATACTTTGTAGACTTACGTAGAATGCTCTTAACAAAAAAGGAATGTTTATTTTATAAAAGAAGAAATCTAAAATGCCTCAGTTTTTGCTAATTTTTACAAGGGCTTTATTTATTCAGAATGACGTTAAATAAACTTACGGCATACCATTAAGAATAATACTAAATGAGTGCAATGTATTTATATAATTATACCACGTTTCGCGGGTACTTAACATGACGTTTCCTTGCATCAGGCCCGGACTAAAGAATTTTGGCTCTAAATTTTACTTTTTTTATTTTAATGAATGAAATCCGTTTTCGATGCGGTTTGTGCTTGTATATGTCGTGTATTAACACCCAAGCAAAATTTACTTTTTTATTTGATACACCCTGTATATTCTCAGCTTTAACTATACATACAAATGTCTTTATTGGAGGTAATTTTATTCATGCCAGCCGTAGAGTAGCCCCACATGACGTAATGTTACTCGTATTTGATAAATTCATATTTTATATTCGCTATTCATTTGGTAAATTGTCTATGAAAGTTGTTTTGACGACCTTGATTTATTATTATTAGTTTTGAAATAACGGTATTCATTCAGTTTAAGGTGCAACAAGTTTGCGGCAAAACCACAAAGGGAAGCATTTATGTTTATCTGATATTCGCCTCTTATAACATGTATATAAACATATTTTTCATTGAAACCTCGCATAACTAAAATACATACAGTTACGGACAAAAATGTCATACGCATAATACTTTCATAATAAAATTAATAAAAAGTTTCAATTAAAATTTTGCATAACTTTAATTTCTTTTTATTATCTCTCAATACTTCCTAAATATTTAGCTTTTCACTGCTTTTTTACAACATAATACTGAAAATGCGGACTTAAGTTCTATTGAAAATGTTTGAGCTGCGTTAAAGCAGAATATATGTTTATACATAATAAAGTCTTTCATTTCCACAAAAATGCAGAATAAACTGAAAACTTCTAGGAAGTAATCTAAAATAATGGACTGGAGACATGGGATGCTTCAAGATTTGAAGAAATGAATTTATGCAAATGTTATAATTATATAAAAACAATAAAATAAATTTATAGTGAGACATTTGTATTACAGTATCACATGTGTATATGTATGATACGTTACTAGCAATGTATGTCCTTGCATTTACTATTGAAAACTATATATTTTATTTATATTCAAATTCACTTATTGCTAATTGTTACAATTAAAAAATTACGAAAATGAAAGAAAGAAACTTCACTATTCACTATATTCCATATTGGCCGTATATATGCGAAATAAGGTATTCTAATAAATCAATAAGAACATTCACAAACAGAAAATCTATTTTACCAAGAAATACATAAAAATATTATTTCAACGCGTGCTTGTTTATGTCTTAATAACAAAAATTAAATTATAAAAACGAGAAATTCTATGTCGGATAAATACACAATGAATCATACAAAACATCTGTTTACGTCGATAAGCTGTAGCCGTAGTAAAAGCTATGGTCCGTCCTAAATGTGCTCGCCACATACATTTTCTCGCGCGTAGATCGTTAACTTTTTTTTTTGATAGGAACTGTACCTATTTATTAAAGCTAGGGGTTTATCTTTTAATCATGTCTATAAAGTGCGGTCTATAAACTGTGCAGCCGTAGCATAGTTTATAGATACGGGTATAAATTATAAATACTAACAGATCATTGTGGTACCCCGCACTCGTGATTTTCAGCCCCGCTTATTGACTTGTTATTGGCTAGAACGAACTCAGAAAAGATGGCGATGGCGCGTGCGCATTTGCCAATTTTCAGATTGATGTAAATAATAAATATTAAACCTTCGGGAAAAAAGCAAGGCATTTTTAATGGGTGGAACAGTTTTTTTTGGATACATCGTTAGACGCAAAACAACTTGAATCCCTTTTTGAGCAAATACAGAAAAAAATATTTTGTTTTTATTTAACGCTACCCAATTTCCTCAATGAATTTACTGATTTTGCTTATGTTATTACTACTATTTTCAACTAATTTACTAATAAAGTAAATATTATACCTACAATTCTGATATCTCACACGCTTTACCACAAAATTTGGCCAATTCGTCGATTCCTTCTTCCTTGATGACGGTCGAATCTACGTCGAAACAGATTGCATCGGCACGTTTCCAAATTTCCTTCAATTTGTGGGCCATATTACTTAGTTTATTTCTAAATATTGGAGATGTCTTGCGGACGATTAAATTAAACTAAAAATAATCGGCAATATTACCACGAGGAATTCCTCGATTATACCTACAAAACTAATACAATAAATTAAGAAAGCCACCTTCCAACTTCGAATGCTTGAAAAATTGTTTTTAACGTACAAAATCTCTAATTTATAGCAAATAACGCGTTCAAGCAATGATAAGCGGAAGGTCAAAGATCGTAGAAACGCCACACAACAAACTGGTATCTTGTCAAGCTCTTGTTACTATTGCGATTGCATTGACGCGTGAATAGCTAGTAACACGCACAATGTTAGTTAATAGAATAAGAAATGGTGCGAGCGGTGTTTTGTTATCAAAGTGTTTGATTTAATTCGATTAATTTTATTGTGCCATGTAAAGAAAAACATCTATGAGTTTATCAAGTATCACCAAGAGATGGCGCAATTGAAATTAGGTAGAAATCTCTTTTACGTTTGTATTAATGTCGACAGATGACGGTTTTAATGAAGTAGATACCTATTTATTCATTTAAATCACAACTCACACACATACTAGATCACATACTATTAGATTCGTATCTCAATGCAATGGTGGGGCGGTTTTGTTCTCTGGAGACGCTAGGGGAACGAAAGCGTAGAGGTTATGCAACCATAACTACTCTGCTTGTATACATAACGTGAGCTTACTGCACAATATTTCAAAGAATCGTAATACAAATACAAAATATCAATAGACTGCGTGTAATATCATTGTTGACATAAGCAAAATGTTAGATTTATCTTTTCATTATTTGTTTATTGAAAGAAACATTAGAAAAGTGTGGTATATTAATAAAGGGTAGGTATATTTTGTATATTACATTACGTAGTAGTTATTATTTCATTCATTATATCTTAGTGTAATTATAATTCTGTAGGCACGTCTCTCAATTTCCTTTTTTATTATATCAGATAAAAACTAAGATAATGCACTACAACAAATTACCCACTGTTATACAAAATACTTTAACTGTTATTTTAAATCACTGCTGAAGGGATACACTTCGTACAGACACTTATTCACATTAACATTTCCAATCTTAGAACCACAAAACTGGATGGGCAAAATATAGACTGGAGAGCGGAAGTTAAATATCTAGGCCTTGCCCTAGATAATAAACTTCTACGAAACAAACATGAACTTGAAGTAACCAACAAGGCCAAAAGAGTTCTGATGGTGTGCAGAAACTTTGCAGGGAAAAATTGGGGATGCAACTCAAAAATACTGCTTTGGATGTATACAGCGATAGTGAGACCGATCATCAGCTATGCATCAGTAGCATGGAGCAAAAGAACTAATTGGCCACCGCGAGAATTAAACTCTCGAAAGTGCAAAGATTAGCATGTGTATACATAACGGGGGCTATGAGAACCTGCCCAACAGCAGCTATTGAAGTAGTATTGGATCTTGCCCCTCCACATTGTAGTAAGAGGGCGTGGCAAAAAGAACCGTACTAAGAATGGTCAAGGAAGGAATGATAAGCATAGGCCTCAATCTCCTGACGGTGATCAAGCCCCGGATGATATTGTTAAAAAATTTAGGTTTGTGAAGGAATTACACATAAAGCTAAGTAACAGAGCGAGTGGGATCATAGCACCATCTTGAACTGAATAGAAATGCCATCAAATGGTATACTGATGGCTTCAAAACGGCAGAAGGAACTGGAATAGGAATATATGGGCCTAGAACCACATATTTCGAAAGCTTGGAAAAATACTCAAGTGTATTTCAGGCGGAAATACACGCTATTGAAAGATGTGTTCAGTTCAATATGGATAGGAACTATAGGAAGCAGGAGATTACCATCATGTCTGATAGTCAAACAGCCATCAAGGCGCTGAGCTCATATGAAATCAGTACCAAGATGGTCTGGGAATGCCTAGGGAAATGAGCTAGGCAAAAGAAATAAAGTAACCCTCCTGTGGGTTCCGGGTCACGCAGGAGTGGAAGGAAACGAAATAACGGATAACCTTGCAAAAAAAGGGGCTGGAATGCCTTTTGTAAGGCCTGAACACTTTTGCGGGTTAAGTAGCAGTACAATACTGAAGAAACTAAAAATAAAATGGAGCAGAGCAAATCCAGTTACTGGAAAATCTCCAGGGAATGAGCAAAGTAAATTTTCTGGGAATTATAACCAGAAGAGGTTTACAGAATGCATCAACCTAAGTAAGAACAAAGTTCGCATATTAACAAGAATACTTTCAGGCCATTGTAGACTGAAAGGACACCTGAGTAAGCTTGGATTGGAAAAAGATCCTGAATGCAGATTTTGTGGGGAACAGGATGAAACACCCATCCACCTCTTCTCAAACTGCGTAGCACTGTGCAACTCGAGGGCATTGCACCTGGGAGCATGTGAAATCGAAGAGGGAGACTTACCTAGACTGGGGCCCTCTGACATCCTACACTTTCTGAAAGGAATAGGATTGGAAGGCCAGCTGTAAAGCAGCAAAAATAGGGGACACAATAGATCTTTTAGGTCGCAGTGTAACACCACCCTTCTATTTACATGCATACATACATTAACATTCAACTGGTCTATTTGGAGTTTAAAGCCTGATGTATGACACGATCAAATGTATGAAAGTTTTTTAAGAAATGCCGAAACTTTGTTTACCGAAGTTACATTACAAAGTTTAACTTTGACAGCCAAAGATTTAAAGAGATAATTCAGGGGCTCAAACGTACTACTAGCTTCACGGTTGTCTATTTTTGAGTTTGAGGTAAGAGGTTAAGGATTGTTTTGGAGAAGAGTGTAGAGTAAGCGAAGTGTTTGTATCAATTACAGACACAGCTAGTCTTAATTCTTCTATTTTAATTAAATTTTAATTTTACAAAATAATTTGTGTTGGTCACAATGCTTGCACACCATAACTTTGACCGGCTTTGATAATAAAAGTTGTTGTAACAACTATTTTTTATGTCAAAGTAAAATATGATGTGACGTCATCAAAGTCTAGCAAAGTTGCCATTTACAGATGACTTTGAAGTGAATTTGAACTACTTTGACATTAAGAAATTAGGTAGTTTGATCGTGTCATACAGGCTTAACGATTTCGCGTAGATCTGTTTGTTTTGAATTGATTAGAGCAGATATTTACGATCTGAAATCCATAATATTGCGCCAAATTAACAATTATAAGAGCAACTTTAGAAATAATGGAAATGAAATTAAATATAAAAATTTAAATTCAATATGCTTCACACATAGTTAGTATTGTACGTGACAAATAACCTTGTTAGTAATTTTGAAAATTGAATTGTAGCAAATAATTTCTGAAGAAGACAATAATAAAAAACTTGTCGGAACGTCAAAAAAGAATGTTCAAATTGGTAAAAAACATTAATTCATTTTAAAAAAAAAGCCGCTACCTCAAGAAAAAACATAATTTTCTCAATTTTATATTCATTATCTTCAGATATGTTTCATGTACAAATTGGTACTAAATGTCATTCTGCTGAATCTAGAAAACCCTAGACGAGATAAAAGATGATTTTTATCCTGTAAATCAAATTCAAATTTCCCGCAATTATATTTAGTAACTTCAACTTAAAGGTATTTATTCAAATAACTATTAATCTAATACAAAATCGTAGGTAATTTCATGCTTTAATGTTGAAGTTACTAAAAATAATTGCGGGAAATTTGAATTTGGTTCGCTGGGTAAGATTAATACGAGCATGGATTGCTATAATTCTAAAACTGTTGTGTATCGATATCATATTGCATTTATTATATTCATTTTCTAGAAAAGCTATTTTGTATTTCTGTAGTGTTTGTTTATTTTAATCGTTAACAATAACTTACAAATTATTTCAAACTTTTTTACTTTCTAAAGAACAAGTACGGCAAACAGTTTTGGAGTTAGAAAAAAATACGATCGGATTATTCTTAGGTATAAATTAGTTATTTGTATCACTAGGCCAGAAACTACAGTTTTGCAAAGGAGTTTCTAGCCGTGTGATACACAATGTTTTTTGGGCCGACAAAGCTTAATTTTGAATTGAAAATAGAAAAAAAAATTACACTAGGGAGTTTACAGTACAAGTTGGTACACATGTTACATACCTTAGTATTTTGACGTTTCCGAGAATAATTCTGTAATTTTCTTTCTAGTTTAATATCTATTTATCAATAATGAGTGCAGTGAAGACACCAGCTCATCTTATCATGGTTGAACAGTAGCTTAATGACAATTTATTGCACGTCTGTCATGTGGAATCTAGTGTGGCCAACCTTTAGTGATATTTTGGTCACAAAAACGGTAGTTTGCCTGCTATTCGGTTAAATTGAATTTTCTTTGAATAGGCTTATTCTAATCAATGATTCCGTCTTAAATACTTTGTTGTTATGCTTGATTTATTGTAGAAATTTTTACAATAATGTTAAAAATATTAAATATTGAAAAAAAAATATGATTTTTTAAAGTAAATATACCAACTCATAGTAGACTTATTAAATTGCTTAGCTATTAAGTGACATGTAATCACTTAGCAAAAATGAGCGAATGATATTCTAAATATTGACGCATCTATTTTGTTTGTGATTTAAATACAGGGTTGGGATAAAGTATGGAACAGCAAAATATCTTTAAAACGAGAGAACGGATTGGACGAAACTTTGCAGATAAGTGTAAGGAAATAATAATACATCTGATGTTGATTTTATTGTTGTGACTGTACTTCCGGTTCCACCGGAAGCTCCCTCTATTTTTTTTATTTAAATGGAACACCTGTATATTTTTGCAGATTATAATAGACCTTGTTTTTGCGAATTCGACCATACTGGTTTTAGCACCATTATTTGTAAATAATAGAGAGATAATTAGTTCGGCAAAATGTCAGTGGGGATGATACAATAAGTCCATAGATGTCGGTCACAACCCGAAGCTTTGCCCAGCAACAAACAAACCAAAGGTATTATCATCTAGTAGGTAACTGTGACAAACTGTCAAGTTTATTTTCAATCAGTTTAATTCACGTCCATCAAATTACTAATTGTACGGATGAAAATGGTGCATTTAAATGAAAGAGAGCGTATTGAAATTGTAATGATGATCGGGTTTGGCGATCGCGTTAGAACTCATGAAGAAGTGTGTCACCTTTTTAATGATTTGCATCCCGAAAGAACTCCTATAACACGTTCAGCCATCACTAAAACACTAAAACGTTTTAGTATGACTGGAACAGTTAAAAATTCACCAAAAACAGGCAGACCACAGACCGCAACTAACGCATTTGTTAGAGAAAACATTGCAATTGAATTAGAAGAATCACCTCAAAATTCTACTACAACTTTAGCACTAAACCATGGCATAAGTCGTCGTTCTGTAGGAAAAATTTTGAAGAGAGAAAAGTTCCAACCGTATAAAATACACCTACTTCCAGAACTGTGAGATGATGATTTTGACCGACGCCTGGAGTTTTGCGAAAGAATGATGAAAATTTTGCAACTAATATGGTATTTTCTGACGAAGCAACTTTCTGTTTGAATGGAACAGTCAATCGCCATAATTCCAGGTACTGGTCCAATGAGAATCCTCATTGGATCCATGAAGCCCATACTCAACATCCTCAAAAGTTGAATGTCTGAATAGAAATTGTTGAAAACAGGCTTATAGGCCCATTTTTTTATAGAAGGAAACTTAAGTGGGGAAAGTATTTGGATCTACTGAGAAACCACATTATTCCTGCACTTCAACGCAATGGGGAGTTGCCTCAAAATTTTTGGTTTCAACAGGATGGAGCGCCCTCCCACTATGATAGGCGAGTTAGGAATTTTTTGGATGTTATTTTCCCAAATCGATGGATTGGACGTAGAGGATTCATAGAGTGGCCTGCACGTTCTCCAGACCTTAGTCCATTAGATTTTTATCTGTGGGGTTTTCTCAAATTTCGTGTTTACTTTAGGTGACTAACTACTTTGCAGGAATTGAGGCAAATTAAAGTCGACGAATGTGATTTAATTCGTACAGAGTTTTGGAAAAGGTACTCAGGAATTTCGTAGAAGACTTGCATATTGTCAGGAAGTAAACGGCGAGCATTTTGAACATTTTAAATGAGTTCGGTTATAAGATGACTACTATTTTGTTAATAATTTAGGATAAATAAATTAATTGTTCAGTAAATGTGGAGTGTTCTATCTCTTCATTATTTACGATAATGGTGCTAAAACCAGTAATGGTCGAATTCGCAAAAACAAGGTCTATTATAATTTGCAAAAATATACAGGGTGTTCCTTTAATAAAAAAAAATAAGAGAACTTCGGTTGAACCGGAAGTACAGTCACAACAACAAAATCCGAATTAGATGTATTATATTTCGTGACACTTATTTGCAAAGTTTCATCATCATCCTCTCCGTTTTAAAGTTATTTGCTTGGTTCCATACTTTATCCCAACCCTGTATATAAATTGAATTTAGATTTTCAGGCCTACTCAATTTAAAACATTGAAATTGTTTAAAAAAGCACAAGCAAATGCAAGGAGTCATAATTTTAATTCATTTTTAAACATTAACAACTGATAATATGGGGAGACTAGAAATAAATTAATATAAACAAACCTTATTTATAAATTTTGCAGGTGTTTATACAAATTTTAAACATCTTATATCTACGTAGACGCGAAAATCAAAACCTCGATTTTATTTTTAACCTGTCCATTAACGAAAATAAAATAGAAGAAACGATTGTTAAATCCTAGCAGGAACTGCAAAAAAAAAACGATCTATTTGTTCTTACTTGCGTATGCGTAATTTTTTTATTTGCTTCGTACAATTCATAAACTTGGAAAGAGAATGCGCAAGCGTCTCTGGCATCGAGATAATCTAAACATCTCCGGCTTAATCTGTTCCGTTCAAAAAGTATCCGTTGTTATTTCCGATAAAATGAAACGCGTTATTGTGAAAATATATTTTTTGTGTCGTCGTCTTCCTGTTGACCACAGCAACATTCGGAGAGCCGTCGAGAAGAATAGGAAACGTACAAACTACGTGAGTTATTATAATTATAGTAAAATGGTTATAGAAAATTTTGGGAAAATTTTAATGTGGAAGTATTTGCGAGTTTTAATTCTAATTTTCATATACTTTACGTGTTTTTTTTTTTTAATATTTAACACTTTTCGAAGCTCTCTTTATTAAAGTATTAATAAAATATTTATATTAATTTTGATAAACTTTATGAGATGATTTCGATTTAGGGATGCTGTATTTGTGCGGACATATAGAGGCGCCTATTTGTCTGCTAAATATCGATTCTTCTGGAATTTAGGATAAAGTTCAAAAGAAGTGCAACGGATTTTATTTATGTTTGTATTAGTTTAATTTTGGCCACTTTACGGTGGTTAACAATAATGATTAATAATATTACAGGCACATAACAAAACTAAAGGGTTTATTTGCCATCTAACCATAATTTATCTGTTTCTCCAATGTACATAAATAATAAAAATGGGACAATATAACAGATGTAGCAGGGAATGCTTATCTATAATATCTGTGTTAAGCTAGTGTTATTAATATATTTATTAATTAGTAACAAATACATGAAGCTGTAAAATTATTTATTTTCGATTCATTTAGGTGCGAAAGAATATTCTATTAGAAGCAAAAAAATATAATTTTGAAATTAAATTAATTAAGCAAACAGAAACTTTAAAATTTAGAGTATATTGAATATGTTACCAACCAAAAATATAATAACCTACACGATGACATTTAAACTAATAAAGAACCAACTCACGTCTTAATGACGTCAGTTTTGAGTCATATTTAGTCGATGACGACGTAGACAAAAACTGAAGTATTATACACATCATAACATGACGTAATGGTTTATGATACTTCCTTTATACAGGGCGATTCTAAATATATGCGACAAACTTTAAGAGCTGATTCCTCAGGTTATTTTGATCATAAAAGTTCATATGAGTATATGTCCAAAACGGTTTGGTTTTAAAGTTATTGAATGTTTAATAATAAATTATGAACTATGACTAACACGATATAATATCACAGTTTGGTTCTTCAAAACTATTGTGTTGAGAGGGAATTGTTTATTTGTCATTTCAATATTTGTCAATAGTTGTCAGAGTATTCATTTAGTTTATTGCCAGTTTTTGTTTTCTAAAATGAATTACACGAATGCTGAGATGCATTTCGTTTACGGTCTTGCCAATGGAAATTCGCGTGCTGCTAGACGTCTTTATGAAGAACGATACCCGAACCGTATCATCCCGCATCATTCAATATTTGCCCGTCTTCACCAACGTCTTAGTGAAACGGGAAATTTTAAAAAACGGACGACTGATAACGGGCACCCATCTACAGTGAGAACTCTACAAGTTGAAGAAATGGTACTAAATGAAATTGAGGAACATCGTACTACAAGCACCAGAAAAATTGCGTTTGCTTTAAACATTAGTCAGGCCACAGTTTGGAGAATATTGAAAGAACAACTGTTGTATCCATATCACATTCGACGGGTGCAGGCACTTTTGCCGGCAAATTTTCCGCAAAGAGTGGCTTTTTGTCAATGGATGCAACACAAAATCGCACAAAATCCTGACTATTTGGCTCAAATATTCTTCATCGACAAGGCTACTTTCTCTAGAAACGCGATTATTAATTTTCATAATAATCACATATGGGCCGAAGAAAATCCGCACGAACTAGTGAATGCCCGTCATCAACATCAATTCTCTGCCAATGTGTGGGCCGGCATTGTTGGAGATCACTTGATAGGTCCACATGTTTTACCGATGCGGTTAAATGGCGAGATATACCGCAATTTTCTTGAAGAGGAGCTACCACTACTGCTGGAAGAAGTTCGTTGCAATTAAGATTACAAGGTATTTTTATGCATGACGGTGCTCCAGCGCATTTTAGTTTAGTTGCTCGCGAGTTTTGGACAATACGTATCAGATCGGTGATAGGACGGGGAGGTCCACAACCGTGGCCTCCTCGGTCTCCAGACTTAAATGCCTTGGACTTTTTTCTCTGGGGTCACCTTAAATCATTAGTTTATACGACTCCCATTGAAAATGTAGATGAACTGAGAAATCGTATTATCGCAGTTTTTCAAACAATTCGAAATACCCCTGGTATTTTAGAACAGACTCGCCAGTCAATACGACGGAGGATAGAAACTTGTATTGCAGTTGGGGCGGTCATTTTCAACAGTTAGTATAAGATTAATTTTGTTTACTAATTATTTTGTTAATTTATAATAAAAACATTAATTATGTTAACTTACTATTAAACATTGTACAACTTTAGAACTAAGCGATTTTGGACATATGTTCTTATGAACTTTTATGATCAAAATAACCCCAGGAATCAGCTGTTAAAGTTTATCGCATATATTAAGAATCACCCTGATATGTAAAATTCCATTTCATGCAAATAAAACTTTATAAACACTCTATCCCACAAACACTCTGCATATTATATAAAATGAAACATCATCTACCGTGAGATCGAACAAGACTGTTCTAATCCTATTCCACTTTCCACGAAGGTTATATCAATATTTACGTCCACTGTTGTTTCACACTTCAAAAAAACTATGAACTTTAGGTATAGGCAGTGTTACGTATAGGGTGGTCAGACATGTCTGCTTACCGACGACTTAAAAATATACAGGTGTTCCTTTAAAAAAAAATAGTTTTGTACATTTAAAGTTTTTGAAATTCAGATGTATTTTAAGAACACTCTGTATAATATAATGGAAATGTTTTATATCATTGTTGTAGACAGCATTAACATTTATTATAAAAAATATCACATGTTAATGCCGTAAGTCATGACTTACTAATATTTAATTATTAATGTACTTTCCAATACTTAAACCATATTTACCAATAAATTTTGACTTATACAGGCTGGCCTTCGAAGTATCTAACAATAAGATAGCTGATATATAAATTCATTGTCTAGTCTTAATTCCTAACGGTTCTTGAAATATCGTGGTTTGTAGTTGGCAGGTTTGATTGATAGATACGAACTGAAACACCGTATGCGTACTGCATGTGATGTAATATTGCCACAATTTATTAGAAATAATTGGTATTCTTTTCAAGATTGTCTTGTTTATTATCTTGAAAGACAACGCAGTCATTTTGAAAGCTTTACCCTTACTATGTTATTTTGTATGTCTTAATTAATGCTTAATGAAATTAAAAAAGAAATAATTAATAATGAAATGTCAGAACATGTCAAACGTTAAAATACTAACTGGTATAAGTGGTTGCCTACTCACCAGTCACCAATGCATTGAATTACACAAAACTTTTATAAGAAATATTGTTTCCTCTAAAATTAAAAATAGAAGTGTTCCCAATAGAATATCGTATATTATAATTATCGCTCTCTGATTTATTCCATCACGTTTCAAATTATACAGGGTGAACACATGGACTGAATACTTACGTGAAGGTCTGGTTAAACTCAGCGAAACGATCACCAGAAGGGAGAGAGTCAGCGAGGTAACAATCTATTCACTGTTAAAAAATACACGATATTTTTATTATAAATGCAGAGCTTTCGCAGAAACCGAAGTAGTCAAAGAGGACGGTGCCGAGATGCTGCAAGAAATCGCCAAGGATATAAGAAAGATGATGCAAGAAAAGGTCAACGCGATCAAAGTATGTCATGCGTATGTAAAGCATTATTTCGATGTACCACAGACAGTGATTTGATTCAGAGAATAAAAATGCACGCCGAGACCTTGTCCTGCCAAAGGAAAAAGGACGTTGAGACCATCTCGAATTACGACTTCTCGATGCGGATAATTTCACAGAAATCGACGATCCACAATACAACCATTCAGATTATTTAGCGCAGGTTAACAATACTATGCTAAAAATTTTTATTTGTTGGGTGATTTTTTTTTTAATTTTTCAGAAAGAAGCTTATTGGAGAACGGATAACCCTGAGATGATTCCTTTCCCTTTAACCAACTGCCAACAGATGTTGGACAGTTATCAAAAGGTAGCTGATATGAAAGAGTGTCCCAACGACGGGACTCTATTGGATACCGAAGGCAACGTCAAACCGGAAGGATTCTTCAGGATCTCAGCATGACTTATGCATCCCAAGTTTGATGAGAAAGTGAATTGGATTTCAGTGTCATTCGCCTCAACTGTCAGCGTTTACGTTAGAAAGTAATTCCAACTATAAATACGTGTTATATTTTATACTTTATTCTGTTAAAATCTTCAGATAAGGTGGTCCTCAACAACATAAGATGGTCGGAACCTCTGGATTTAACGTTCAAATGCAACGCTGAACATGACCCAACTTTGATCTGGCAATATTTTGCGAGTTCATCGGGATTCTTTAGATTATATCCGGGTAAAGTAATTTGATTATCGAATCAATTGGACTAAAGAGGTCGTTTGCAGCGATGAAATGGGCCAGTGAAAGTTACGACAAGACCTACGACTTTAGAACGCGCTCTTGGTACACGGAAAGCATGACATCACCGAAAGACATGATTATCCTCTTAGACAGATCTGGATCAATGACTGGAAAACGTAGGAAGATCTCCAGGCATATTGTGCACGATATTTTAGACACATTAGCTGATAATGATTATGTAAATGTCCTGACATTTGCCAACACCACCGAGCCTCTAATCACTTGCTTTAATGACACTTTAATACAGGTTGGTTTGGAAAATAAAAAAAACAACACAGCTTTTGCAAAACTCATAGAAAATAAGAAATGGAAGATTGAATTGCACAGGTTTCCAAAAAATGTTTTCTAAGAACTACATAGGATATTTTGATTACATTTTGGTTTCATCTTTCCTACCACATGCAATGATAAAAAATTCCTGTTTTCATTTAATTTTAAGGCCTAGATTTCTTGTATCTTTAATAATTCCATCAGTTGCGGCTCGTGAATTATGAAAGAGGGTGGGTACAAAATAAAAACTTGCCTATTCTTTGTACATAAAATCCATCCTCCTATTTTTCATGATGGAAAAGACGTCTATGACTTTGTTGTAAAAATGCTTTCAGTCTATCTTTTGACATTGTGCTTCTCAGAAAAGCCATGTGTTTGAGAGTGGAAAAACATCGTTCACATTCTGCTGTCGACATGGGGATTGTACAAATAATATCCAACAGTTTATATGTTTCCGTCAAAACTTTTTTTTTTAAGTTGTTGTGTGTTATGAACACTAAAAGTGGCAAAACACCATCTACATCTACGTCACACATGTCCTCGCGCTCATAAGTTACTGAAAGTTCACTTTTCAATTTTACGCTGTCCAACATAGGATAAGATTTCACATTTTTTTTATACACATAATTAACCAACGCAAAATATGACGTATTTTTTCCCACATCTTCGTTGTACTTAATTTTATGTCGCAAATAAGCGTTGTTTAACTATTCACGTATGTCCACTTTGCCTAGAACATTAAAATTCACGTATGCATTCATGTGAGAAACGGAATTTTCGTGTGTCTTTGCCCTCTCTGCGATATGCTTTAAATCATTTAACCCTTGTTTATTCCACGCACTGACATCTTTCTTAAATATTAAGTAGATAAAACAAAATAGTTTAGTTGTTAGTGAACATCCGCACATCCACTCATATTTTTATTAAATACTCTATTGTAAGTTCGAGTTTTACTTGTGGAAGTGTAGTTTATTTGAAGATCAGGAATAGGCCTTCCTTTCTCCTTAATTAAAAGTTTTACCTCAAATGAGAGCGGGTTTTTTTTTTTTTGAAGATTTTGCACTCAATTAACTTCCATCATTAATAATAAACGTCACTTCAAGCCTTTGAAATCACACATGCACGGTACGCGTTGAAAACGATGCAGTCGCAACGAATGCAAGACGTTAACTGGAGACACGGCATTGCGTGCCCCGAAGCGATCGTATAAGCGCATATAGCGAAGATAAACGGAGCCGTCCGATTCATACTCCAAATAGGTACATCGGAAAGAGTGCCCCGGAACATAGTTTGCTTCGCATATGCGCTAGCGTCTGTGGTGCGGAAGGAAACTTTGATACCATCGTTATAAAACTACGTAAAAATAATAAAATAAAATAATGCACTGAATTACATGCGAATTTCTTACTGTGTTTATCTTGGTGGTTGGTTGGGCACGTGCCCTTGTGCCCTTTAGTCCCAGCCGCCACTGAATTCCATCTCTCTTCAGTGTGTCAAATTCCTACTTAAAATCATTTGCTCGCTACATTTCTTTACTATTTGCTTCAGCACATTAATAGCATGCATCGTAGATCCTCCTTGTCTAAATCCATTCTGATATTCTCCTGCTGCATTTCTGTGAATATTCTCAGTCTTATTAAAATCAACGTAGTCAGCACCTTGTACTTTGACAATGGTATTCTTCTGTAATTCTCGCACCTCATCGTATCTGCTCTCTTTTTATATTAGTATTATAATTCCAGATTACCATTCCTCAAGCATTACCTCTTTCTCCCATATTAGTTTTATGGGTATAATTTCTTCGTTTAACTTCTATTCCTTCTTTTTTTATGTTCTCCATAAATCTTATCAGATTCTGCTGCTTTTCTATTTTTTAATGTGGAATTACTTCATACTTCCAGTCTTGTTCCACGATCTCTGTTGTAATCATTTCTCTCATACATTTTCTTCCATTACTACTTTACTTAATTTATGTTGCAGAGGGCTTACTTTACCGCCCTTGCTTCCTAATTTCCTCACATAGCTTCATGTGGTTGTTATTGTCATTTTCTATTTCGTCCATCATCCTTAAGCCATTGTTGCTTTCATTATCATTTAAATTTTTTGTATGTAACCATTGTAATCTGTCTTTCTTCTTTCTTTGTACTGAACTCTCACATTCTCTATCAATCCATCCGTTTCTGTATTGAACTCGTTTTCTTCCTAATACTTTTTCAGCTGTTTGATTATTTTACTCTTTATGTTGTTCCATTCTACCATACGTGTAATTTGTTCTATTAATATAAGGTTGGTAGTGAATACAGCTTGGACCACGACCTCATTTTTGCATTTTAAATTTTCTAAAGATTCCCAATACGTTTATTCATTTGTTGTATCTTCAATTTATCTTTCAATACTTTCCAAATAAATGGAAAGTGGCATTTTAAATTTGGTGATCGTGAAAATGCTTCGAATTACAGACCTACAGCAATTCTATCTAATTTCTCCAAAATCGTCAAACATAGTCTGTATGTCAAACTGTATATGTCCATTAGTCCCTACATTTACTCTTTTCTACAAGGATTCACAGCTAAATCGTCCACTAACATCGGTAATTTAACCTTTTTTACTCGATATATTTCTGGTATTGTTGATGGTAGAGGCCAAGCCATTTATATCGACTTCTCTAAAACTATCTGTCGTCTAGAATTTTAGATCATGGACTGTACTGTTGGAAAGCTTAAAATGTTTGGGTTAAGCAATACTATAATTGATTTGTTTTTGTGTAAGATATTTCTTTTATTTTTTCTATTAAAGCCCTTCATGTGATTGAATGATTCTGTTATCTACATCTATCACAAGAATGCCAAACCTAAATGAGCCTTTCTCATTGATAAACTACAAACGAATATAAGTCTTCACATATTCTCCACATTTTATGAGAAGCCCAATCTGGTGGTCGACTTGAAGTGATCAAAATATACTTCTTCCACAAAGTAAATTATATTTATTTGTTGAGTTTTAACTGTGCATTCAATACAAATGAAACAGAAGTTGTCTGCAGGATTGTAGTTGTAATATAAAAATTAAAATTCTAATATGTTAATTTAGAATAAGGTTTTTAGAATCAAAGAAAGGTAACACGATTTCATGTTTAATATGAGTGTTCATGACACTTGCGACAAAAGCTTACGGTTTTTCTTTTTAAGGCAAATGAAGAAAATTTAAGACTGATTCGAGAAAATCTGACCCAATATCGGGTGAAGTTCCATGGGAGGTTGGATTTGGCATTTGAAAAAGCATTCGAAATACTCAAAGAGAGTCATGGTAAAAGAAGTGGTAAGTAATATTTGCTGAAAGCAACTTTTTTGTGTAGGATATCTTATTATTTTATTTATTTTGCTTTAGGCCCGTTTTACATTATACTTAATTTAGTATAAAATTTTGTATAAAATCTTATTTTGAATTTATAAAGAAATTTACCTGCATGTCATACATAAAAAAAATTGCATCTGAAAATTGGTACAAAATATTTGAATACGTCTGTTTGATATTTAAAGTAAAAAATTTAGTATGAAAAAAGTTATGAAAAGAATATTACCGTAAAATGGCTGACCAAGAAGTATTGCTGTTATGGTTTTATATCTTTTATATTTAAATGTAACTATGATAGCTAGTCCCGTAAAATATGTAAAAATTGGATAAGTATGTGACCTGAAGGAAGATGCATTCTAAATTTATTAAATTCGGGATTAAGGACTAACGATCCATTGTCGAACGATTTGATGAACTTTGGCAATTTCCTCATTGTCTAGGTGATCTTGACGGACGTGGATAGACCTGGACCTGATAGATTTTACTTCTTCAATTATAAAGGCGCGAATAGTCTAGTAGTACTTAGACCTTCAGATGGTGATTATAAGCTTATTTCTAGTGTTCTACTAAAAACTTAAGCTACATCGATATAGATGAAGTTGCAGAGGAAAATGTTGAAATTTTGGGTTGAAATTTTGGTAAGGTGCAACGACCAAGTGGTAATAGATCTGCTAATTTTGCAAGACAAGTTAGGGATGAAATATAATTCTAAAATAAAATGCAATTTTTATATGTATCTATCTTTTTTTATAGATTATAAAACTGAGTATGTTCAACAAATTGTTATACAATCAACCAATTATAACTTTATCTAGGGTAGTTTTGAATACTCAATCAACAATTCAACCCGCTGACAAGACCACGACACTATTTTAAAATGGATGGTGATACAGCGATATACGATAGACAACAGAACTTCCTTATGCTTTGACTCAACTACAAACTACATCGTGTATTTTTGCGTTGTCTATGTCAACTTAGATTGAGCGATCTGTATAGTACGACAAACGCCGACCTATCCCACTGGACTTAACCAATAATTCACATATTGCGCACGCATATTTCGTTTGTAAAATTAATGAGAAAATAGAACAGGTTCTAAATATTTAGTACAATATTTCGTACAAAATTTACAAATATTTTTTTCTGTATGATACTCCTTGAAATATTTAATAGCAAATTTATATCAAAGTTTCATACTAAATTAAGTATAATGTAAAACCGGCCTTACATTGCAATCCGTTCAAAATATTTTCTCTATCACACTGAGTATAGACCAAATATCTACAAGAATTTTGCGGTGGCTACGCATTCCTTCCATCATTATTCATTCGTTTGCAGGCGTTTTCTGCAACCAAGTGATAATGGTGATAACAGAAGGCGTCGATTACTTCGATCAAACCGCATTCGACAACTTGAAAAAACTAAATAGCGGAGACGAACAGAAGTGTAAGGTGAGGATCTTCACCTACCTATTGGAGACGTTAGAAGCAGACGCTGAAATAATGCTGAAGATAGCTTGCGACCACATGGGTGAGTATCGTAAATCTTCGAGCGAATGTCAAAAGCCAATAACTCGCGCTGGCTTCAGGTTACTACGTGAACATAACAGACGTGGCCGAAATCAGGAGAAGGTGAACATGTACACGTCAGTATTATCTCGTTCTGTGAATTTAAGTAGAGATCCGAACTTTCAACCGGTCTGGAGTGCCCTCTACGTGGATTTGGCGGACAGGAGACTCACGAACTGGCTATGGCAGAAGGACGAAGGACTGAGGCAGCGAGAGATATTTGTTAACTATTCGAGACAAGTTAAAGGACCACACGCGTTTAGTGGCCCAAATGTAATGTATAAATTAAAAAAAATAGAAATATGTTTACGAAAAAGAAAATTATTTTATCGGTTGCCCTGTTAATTAAATGTATATATTTCAGGATTATGAACAGTATCTACATCCGAGAAAATATCGCTACTTAACAACAGTTTCATTACCAGTCTACGACAGGCGAGAAGGAGTGGTATGTACACTACTGGCCATTGAAGTTAGGACAACTAGTAAATTACTGCTAACTATATAAATAGAAACGACAGGAACTCGAAACAAAATAGAAATGTATTCGTAGAAACAACAATATAAACAAATAACAAGAAGAAATAAAAAATAAAACAAAACATTCTCATTAAAATATTATACTTTCTTCTCGTCGAAGAATCATCCTTTGGCTTTCAATACGGCCCGGACCACTCGTAGCATGCGCTCTGTTAATTTTGTCAGATTTTCCTAGGAACTATTGTTCCATTCGGCTTGGAGAAGTCGTCACAGATGCTCTTTCGAAGTTATGCGTACATTAACTAACGCTAATTAATAGGTTGACCAGTAGTACTGAAGATCCTTGGTAAGATGAAACATATGTATGCTAATATCAAGCGAGTGTTACACACGTTTTTAATGTGACCTAATTATTAATTAGCGTTAGTTAATTGCACATGTATATGTTAATTACGCATGTATAATGGCTTAAAGCCGCCCTACAGTTATTGATATATTTTATGGATACATATTGTATTTTCAGATCAATAATTTAGCAAATGTCTTCACGTTAATAATAAGATTTCCATCTTAAATCTCTTCAAAATTCAATTACTTTTCCATTTTAATATAGACGAATTTCTCCTTATAATACATTAGGTCGGCCAGTAACACTAAAGATCCTTGATAAGGTGAAACATGTATGCTAATATCAACCGAATGTTACACAGGTTTTTAATCTGACCTACGATTATTACTAGTCGTCCTAGCTTCAATGGGAGGTAGTGCATATACAGAGTGATTCCCAATATATGCTACAAACTTTAAGAGCTGATTCCTGAGGTTATTTTGATCATAAAAGTTCGTATGAGTGTATGTCCAAAACGGTTTGGTTTTAAAGTTATTAAATGTTTAATAATAAATTATGAACTATGACTAACACGATATAATATCACAATTGGTTCTTCAAAAACTA
Source organism: Protaetia brevitarsis (assembly GCA_004143645.1). Taxonomy (NCBI): domain Eukaryota; kingdom Metazoa; phylum Arthropoda; class Insecta; order Coleoptera; family Scarabaeidae; genus Protaetia; species Protaetia brevitarsis. Next base: position 392,342 of record RXPK01000007.1, read on the forward strand.
TTGTGTTGAGAGGGAATTGTTCATTTGTCATTTCAATATTTGTCAATAGTTGTCAGAGTATTCATTCAGTTTATTGCCAGTTTCTGTTTTCTAAAATGAATTACACGAATGCTGAGATGTGTGATATGCATTTCGTTTACGGTCTTGCCAATGGAAATTCGCGTGCTGCTAGACGTCTTTATGAAGAACGATACCCGAACCGTATCATCCCGCATCATTCAATATTTGCCCGTCTTCACCAACGTCTTAGTGAAACGGGAAATTTAAAAAAACGGACGACTGATAACGGGCACCCATCCACAGGGAGAACTCCACAAGTTAAAGAAATGGTACTAAATGAAATTGAGGAATATCCTACTACAACTACCAGAAAAATTGCGTTTGCTTTAAACATTAGTCAGGCCACAGTTTGGAGAATATTGAAAGATCAACTGTTGTATCCATATCACATTCAACGGGTGTAGGCACTTTTGCCAGCAGATTTTCCGCCTAAGAGTGGTTTTTTTTTCAATGGATGCAACACAAAATCGCACAATATCCTGACTATTTGGCTCAAATATTCTTCACCGACGAGGCTACTTTCTCTAGAAACGCGATTATTAATTTTCATAATAATCACATATGGGCCGAAGAAAATCCGCACGAACTAGTGAATGCCCGTCATCAACATCAAGTCTCTGTCAATGTGTGGGCCGGAATTGTTGGAGATCACTTGATAGTCCACATTTTTTCCGATGCGGTTAAATGCGAGGTATACCGCAATTTTCTTGAAGAGAGCTACCCTACTGCTGGAAAGAAGTTCCGTTGCAATTAAAATTACAAATGTATTTTATGCATGAGGGTGCTTCAGCGCATTTTAGTTTAGTTGCTCGCGAGTTTTTGGACAATACGTATCCAGATCGGTGGATAGGACGGGGAGGTCCACAATCGTGGCCTCCTCGGTCTTCAGAGTTAAATTCTTAGGACTTTTTTCTCTGGGGTCACCTTAAATCATTAGTTTATACGACTCCCATTGAAAATGTCGATGAACTGAGAAATCGTATTATCGAAGCTTGACTGACTCGCCAGTCAATACGACGGAGGATAGAAGTTTGTATTGCAGTTGGGGGCGGTCATTTTCAACAGTTAGTATAAGTTAATTTTGTTTTACTAATTATTTTGTTAATTTATAATAAAAACATTAATTATGTTAACTTACTATTAAACATTGTACAACTTTAGAACTAAGCGATTTTGGACATATGTTCTTATGAACTGTTATGATCAAAATAACCCCAGAAATCAGCGCTTAAAGTTGGTCGCATATATTGAGAATCACCCTGTATATTTCACGCACTAACACATGTGCTAACAAAAACATCTAGCACCAATAAAACATTGGTACATGAAAAATGCGGTACACACATTTTGAAATCTAAAAAAAAAAATTGCTAAAGAAACAATAGTAATGCTACGATTTTCCAGGCTACCTTACTAGGGGTCGCTGCAGTCGACGTCCCAATAGACTACATGATCAAACTGACGAAACCATACAAGGTATATTATGAACAACATTTTAATGTTAAGTAAAATTTATATCACTATTCAGGGTCATCAAAAATAGTTTATCCATTACTTACTACACCGTGATTAAATGCAAGTGTCTGAAGTTAGCACCAAAAAGTTACCTAGACTAGCAATACACTTTTAGACTATAACTAATCCACAGATTGGCTACACTTGTGTTTGTCATCTATGGTTGTGCAATTTGTCATTCCTGCCGTTAACAGTAAACATAAATAATAAAAACAGGAAATTCTGTACAGTTTGGCCAACATCCACCAACCTCAGACACTTGATTTTGATTACTTGGTATATGTATGATTCATACAATTTTTTTGTTGATTTTTTTTTATATAATTAAACGAAGTGGAAAAAGTTGTAGCATTTTAAAAGCACACTTGTTCCAGCTCGGAGTGAACGGTTACGCCTTCATCATAACCAACAACGGTTACGTTCTGATGCACCCGGATCATAGGACGAATGTGAGATATATCTAAGATATTACACTGTCTGCATTTAAAAACGCAACATCCGGAAATTGTTGGAATATTTGCCAAAAACTTTATAAATATATTTCTAAAGTTCACTTCCAAAAACTGCTGTTTCCCCACGTATTATTCGGAAAACGATTGTTATGGTCCAATATTTGCGAAAGCGATGTAAAAGAAACGCGTGAAACGCATGCCTCAAACAATTGTGAGTGCCTCGCAGATGATAACGTACACCTTACAAACAATGAAATACCGAATGCTGGTGGATTATTGAGCTGCAGTTAGTCGTAATCACTGCACTATATTAAGATATTGGAGTCGATGGATCGCAAATTAAGGTGAAGCACGTAGACCAGGTTCAGGCGCACGTAGATGAACCATTTCTTGAGAAAATGTTCTTATGGCACGTTTGATTGTGTATAGTGAAAAAATTGCGAGGAAAATTACAAGATATTTGCATTACTTTACGTTTAATTTTAAAGAACTATACAGGTAAAAGTTAATTATATCACTAGGCCAGAAACTACAGTTTTACGAGTATGAGTACGGTTTGTACAAGTACGAAAGAGTTCCTGGCCGTATGATACACATTATTTTTTGAATCGACAAATCTGAATTTTGGATTAAAAGAAATTTGGATGCTAGAGAGTAGGCAGTACAGGTTGGCACACATGTTACATACCTTAGTATTTTGACGTTTCGGAGAAATAAGTCTTTTTCTGTAACGTTCTTTGTAGTTTGATACCTATTTGTCAATAATAAATGCAATGCCTACACCAGTTCATGTTAACAAGTTTACACAGCAACTTAATGCCAGTCTTTAGTGACATTTTTGCCGGACGCTTTGAAGTAATGCAAAATGAGTATTCCTGGACGGAGTGAGACATACTATGAGATTCAAAAAGATTGTCAAATCCGCTCCTATAGATAGTAACAGGGTGTAGGTATATGCCACGTGTTTGTAATGAAGGTTTGAACTAAGTCAGTGTTGGATCACAAGAAAGTAAACGGATCTGTCATAAATAAGGAAAACGTAATCTATATTTGAACTCGTATAATATAAACGACTATGGATTGGTGTTTCTGCTTGTAAAAATGAAATGTAATTAATTTAACTTTACTAAATTATGATTTTATAATTCAGTACTAACTGGTGTTTAACTAAATTTATTTATTACTTTACATTATAACATACAATTGGTATAATTATTAAGTGACAAAACTGCATCTCTCAGTTCTTCTATGGTATGCATGCGGTTTCTATAGATCCTATTTTTTAGATAGTCGAACATGAAGTAATCTAATGGGGTTAGATCAGGCGATCTTGGTGGCCATCTTTGTGCTCTAACGACCCTGTCAGCAAAAAACTGTTGAAGATATTGGCAGGTTTGTCGAGCAGTATGTGCTGGAGCATTATCGTGCTGAAAATAACCTGCTTCAAGCTCATTTTCTCTCTCAACTCTGCAATAAACAATTCCAACATCTGTTGGTAACGTTGGGCTGTTACAGTTTCCTTCCAATATATTTTTTTTATAGAATACCCGTAGGTTCTCCATTTTCAAATACTTTTATTCTTGTAGAACATAGTTTAAAGGATATTATGATATTTTTTCAAAAATTTAATTTCGCGGTAAACATAAAGAAAAAAGACATTATTTTATTTAACAGCAGAAAAAGGGGGTCATACTGAATTACAATCAATGTAGAGTTTGAACTTTAGAATAAACCATGATTTATACGTATTTTGTTTTACTCTTTTAATTTATGCATAACCAAACAATATGACTTCTGCGATTATTTTACTGATTTTGCAAACTTTGTTCACAAATATCTTTGTAAATAGATACTGTAGAGGTTTAGGAAAAAATACGGGTCTTCTAATGTCAGGTAAAGACTTCAAATTTAAAATATAAAAAGAATCCAAGACATCAAATTTTTTAGGCGTTCCGGTTGACATGGAATGATCCATATACGGCATAATTTTACAAAATACATAGAATTTACATTGTGCCAGTAAGTTTCCTAAAAAATAAAAGTGACATTACACAATTAAATGTATTTTTACTTCAAAATAAATAATTTTACTGTAGAAACCAAAGTAATTTTACTGTACTTTCAGTGTACGGCACTGATTTGGGTAGGTAAGAATTTTAACGGAACAATAATGGAAGAACATTATTATGTACAGTTTACCAAAGAATGATTGTGCATGAGGTTCGACCGATCTTTATTGCACCTAAGCATAGACGTGTTAGACCAATCTGATACAGGGCATAGCGAAAATGACGGGATTAATGAAATTCCGTAATATTTAACGATGAATCACGATTTTCTTTGTGTTAGCATGATGGTAAAATAAAGATATATCAGCGACCTGGAGAAAGAAACAACAAAGTGAGCATTTCTGGGCGATCAACGATCGGTACAATGATTTGGGGCATTCTCAATCATTTATTTATTATTTTTCTCCCAAATTGTCTTTTATTTATACTTTCGCATATATTTCGAATATTTTTGGCACTAATAAACATCACTTTCCAACAATTTCATGGTGATGCGTTTGCACTTGCGGCCAGTCCATTTCTTGCTTATAAATTCCAATTTATTGCAGTTTAAAAATATCTTAAAACCCACTTTTAATCGTGTCGATTTAACTGAAGTGGAGCTGTCAAAAGCGACCGTCAATCCAAGGGAATTTGATGACGGTATCTTAAATGTAGGTCTTTATATATGGCAATTTAAGGATTATATATGTAAGAAAATGCTTTGGTTACAGCTGAGATTGGCGATAGTGAATCAAAGCGAGGGTGCACAAAGCTTAGAGGTCATGACTCATATGGACGATATGGTAAGAAGCATCTTTTAAAAAAGCAGAACTTCCAAATAAATTCCAATCGAAACTCTCCTAAACAGAAAAGAATATTCTTCACAACCCGCAATTACTATTACACAAAAATAGACCCATATAGTTTGGTGATAGCTTTGCCTCATAATTACGGGCACAATACGCTGAAATACAACTTTGGCGATAACTTTCATCCCAATAGGATTTTCCTAGACTGTGAAAACGAAACTTGGACGCTGCATCCGGAATGGTAAGGTCCACCAAGGTCTCAGAGGTTTAGACATCAAAACTAAAAATCGATTTTTTTAGGATATACTTCGATCAGATGCGAAACTTGTCCAAAGACGACGGCGTAGATATCAAAGAGATGCTGCGGGACCACTTGAAGGAATGCGAGCAGACGGGTTCATGTGAGTTGTCGCAGATTTCTGGAAGCGTACATTCACACCAACGCCGACTAAAATTTAGGTCAACAGGACGCGTACTACGATCTGCTTAGCATGTTTTTGGAAGATCTGCGAGCGACCCGCTGGTTCGAGGTGGACGTCGTACGTTTCGAGAAAGATCACGCCCATTATAGCAGATATGAAAGCTTATATAATGCGGTAGTGGTGGCCTTTATGTCTGCGCATTCCGGTTTGACAAGATGGCAGTATTTAACGGAAAGTAACGATACTGAAAGGTATTTTTGTACTTTAACCCTAAACCTACCAAGGTGTGCTTTTGAGGCACAATTGATTTTGAAATTGTTGAAACTTTGTAAGTTAACTGCCCACAGACTGGAGGATTTTTGTATTCTCAAAATAAACTATTTAACACAGAATGACATAAAAATTTTTAAAAATATTTTTCCTATTTTACTAAAAAAAATTAAACATAATTTACCGACACGTCCTACCAAGGTGTGTCTTTGAGGCACATACTGTTATTATACTATAAAATGCATTGCTACGTTATTTAAAACTAGGTATGTGGGTAAATCCCCCGTAATAAGATATGCTTTATATTTCGGGACTTTCCCCTTGTATGTAAGAACTTCCAGTTGCATATGAAGGGGAATTCCCTAAATGCGTTTTGCTAAAACAGTCAGCTTACAAACTGCATTGCTATCAGTGTATTTGTGACTTTCCTAACGAGCGCATTGGCCATTTTAGGTGTCTATTGGTTAATTTTATTTCTTTACTAGTGGAGAGTATAGTATAGACCAGACAAGCAAAATAAAGTTTTGATTGACCCCAGTAAAAATAGATTTGTTGTTTTATGCTTATTTGTTTTGAAATTATGCAGAAAGTATGACCGATGGTTGACTGACCGACGCCGGCCACTAACTGAAAAGGAGCTGCTCGATGCATTTACGAAAGTGATGAGGATTTGGGAAGGAATGTAAATGATGGCGAAGATGAAGAAGAGCCAAATGACGAAACCTCTTCTAGTGAAGCGGATTATCAAGAAACTGGCGATGAAGAAAGCGATGAACAAGAAGGAGTGACGATAGTGATGCTAACGATGAACGCCCGGCCATTCGCAAATTTTATTGGAAAAGATGGTACCGAGTGGAATGCCACGCCGATTGCCAAGGAAAAACACGTGCACACAACATAATTACAACAGCTTTGAACAAAGTGAAACTTCCACCTGGAGTGCATGTTGATACTCCTTGTGACGCATTCAATTTGTTTTTTGATGATACGGTTATTGGTATTGTGGTTACTTTCACTAATAAGGAGGTGTTCGTATTCTTGGCGATTTGTGGAAACCAGTTGACGACGTTGAAATCCGTGCTTTCTTGGGCCTTTTGATAACTGCTGGAAGAAATAAACAAGGAATGGTGGACTATAATGAGCTATGGAATCCTTTATATGGAAATCCTGTTTATCGAGCGTGTATGTCACTCAATTACTAAGATTTATTCGTTTTGACGATAAAGCGACCAGAACCCTCCGGAGGCAAAAGACAAGTTGGCACCAATTAGAGACCTGTGGACCGTGTTAATACAAACTTGCTGAAATATTATCTTCCTGGCAGTAATCTAACCATCGATGAACAACTGGTGCCTTTTAGAGTCGTATATCTTTCCGACAGTACTTGCCAAGCAAGCCAATAAGTACGTTATGAAAATTTGGTGGATATGCGATAGTGGAACTAGTTATCCGTTACGTGTATACCGTACTTAGGAAAAGAAGGTCTCAACAGAGCAGAAAACTTAGCGCAAAAGGTGTTGAAAACCTTTGTGAACCTTTTCTGAGAACTAAAAGAATATACGTTCGACAACTTCTTCACCAGCTACGAGCTTGCATTCAGTTTGCTTACCAAAGGCCTAACTTGTTAGGAACGCTCAGAAAAAATAAGCGCTGCATACCACCAAATTCTTTACCTCACAGGCGACGGAATATTGAAAGCAACTTGTTGGTTTTCAGAAGACAATGACTTTGGTATCTTATGTACCTAAGAAAAATCGCTGTGTCATATTATTATCTACAATGCACAACGACTCCACCATTGATGAGGAAAATAAAAATAAATCTGAAATCAATAAGTACTACAATTCCACGAAAGGAGGAGTGGATACACTTGATCAGATGGTCATACATATTCAGTGAAACGCAAAACTAATAGGTGGCCTTTGGTCTATTTTTTCAATATAATTGATGTGTGTGGAGTAGCTTCATTTGTCATATTGGAGAAATATCCATCCTGACTGGCATATTTCCAAAAAACGAAGACTTCGCAAAATTTTCTTACGAGCAATTACAACAGAATTAGTACTGGGGCAAATTAGACGTCGTAGTTTGAGTGGCTTGCATAAAAGTCATACTTCATTGATACAAACTACGTTGAATCAAGTACCAACCACAGGGGAGTCTTCGGCTCGAGAAGTAAGAAAACGAAAACGGTGCTATATTTGCCCATCAAAGAAAAGCAGAATGTCAACACAGTTATGTGATAAGTGTAAGCAAACGGTTTGTGGTGAACATTCAGAGAAAATACTCACGTGCACAAATTGCAAACTACATAAATAACTTTCAAATATTTTACTATCTTGTACTATTTTTAAATTATATCTTCTGACACACAATATTCTTTCTATATGTTTTAATCTTACTGTATACCTACTACATGAAAATCAACGCAGCACTAGCCAGTTTGTGTTGATTGACATGGTGTATATTGTTTGTATGTATATACGTGTATATTTTGTCAGTTTATACAAGCAAATAAAATACTTTAAACATAAAATAATGCATATTTTGCTATTATTTACATCAACAATGTGTACAAATAGATGTGTGCCTGTGAGGCACACCTTGGCAGGACACGTTACGAATAAAACGTTGGTAGGACTAGGGTTAAACATAGACAATAGATTTAGTACAGTCACCTAAGCATTTTCACAGGAATTTTGGCTTAACCAACAATAGATCTATCGACGAGATTTGGTATATGAGATCTGTGGAGGAGAATTTTGAAATCCCCAACAACATAACCTATATTTTCTCCATACCATTGCTGGATGAGATCGATATAGTTCAGAATAAAAGTAATTTCGTCACAGCAAAACATTCCACTAAATATCACAACGCCTATAACCTTATTTGCAGATTTCGATGAAAACGAGATGGTCACAGTAACGCATGCTATCCTTAAAGAGAAAGATATATTTGATAGAGATCGCGCGGAGAAGATACCAGTGGCCGTGGTGGGCTACCAAATGAGATATACTATGTTTAAAGCCTTATTTCAAAATTTAAGTGTAATGTAGACTTTACAAATGTTCTTGGAGCTAAACAAAAAATGTGCTTTTTCAGTGTGATACCCAAATCGATTTTGGAGTTTATTCTAAGGAGAATATTTCTTGCATGGTGTTAGATAACCACGGTTATATCCTCTGGAGTAATAATGATACTAACGTCGGTCGATTGATATTGCACCACAGCAAGGATTTGACCCAAAGACTGGAAGATGATGGTATATTCGATCCTGTAAAGGTGTTCGATTATCAAGGGATATGTTTTCCTAATGCTACTGTAGAATCTTGTCCATCTTCCGTATGTATACATTGTTTCAAATTAAATTTTCAGCCTACATTTGAGGTTCATTGAAATATTAATAGAGGGCGCAATGAAAGCAGACTATTTGTTTTAAGCCAAATAGATAAATTAGCAAAAAAAATATGTTTTTATGATAATATTAAGTCTTCATTATACAGTCGGGTATTCGGTAAACATGTGGCAAAAATTCAAGAGGTTATCCTTGGCATTGTTCAGACTATTTTTTGTCCTATGATGATTTTTCAAAAACCCCTTTGTTTCGAAGATACAGGGCGAACAATATTTGCGACAACCATATTCGATATTTGTTGAAATTAGTAATGTAAATAAAGGTATAGTGTACGACAATGAGTTTACCAAGTACAAAAAATTGTTTACAATGCGTTGTTATTTTTTCGATCTCAATCACATGAAACGGCTGTTTTATATAGTAGTGAATTTCATTTGAATACGTCTCATCGGTCGCATTTGTTTAGATTGAGTGATGTTTGGCTGTTTGACATATCTTTAATAGTTAGCGAAATCCTCTATCATGTTGGTTACGAATGTCGAGATGACTGACATGCATTTCATGTATGGACTTGCTGATGGCAACTCATTAGAAGCTAGCACGATTGTACACTTGAACGATTTCCTGTCCAGTAATGTCTCCGACCGAAAAACTTCGAAAACATTCATCGACGTCTTCGTGAAACAGGCTCAATTGAAACGAAGTGAGGGCAGGAAGATTAATGACTGCAAGAACGGTACAATTGGAACAGAATGTGCTGGAGATGATACAGGAAGATCCTGGTAGTTCTAGGCGAAAAAAATGCAAATACTTTGAATGTAATCCATTGGACAGTTTGGAAAATTCTTAAGGACAATTTGTTGTATCCATACCACATTCAACGCGTTCAGGCACTACTACTTGCTGATTTTCCTCCACGTATTGCATTATGTCAATGGATATTGCAAACATTAGCTCGCATCCCTGTATTCCTGACACAGATTCTTTTTACCGATGACGCCAGTTTCTCAAAGAATGCAATAAGGAATTTTCATATTAACCATGTGTGGGCAAATGAAAATCCGCATGAGGTATTTGAAGATCGTTTTCAACATCAGTTCTCGTTGAATGTTTCGGTTGGAATTGTGGGTGACTATCTAATTGGACCGGTATTTCTACCAAGAAGACTTACTGGCGTGGTGTACCATAACTTTTTGAAAGCAACGCTGCCTGAGTTTCTGGAGGATGTACCATACGCGACAAGAATTGCAATGTGGTTTATGCAACGATGGTGCACCGCCACATTTCAGTTTGGTTGCTCGTAATTTTTTAATAGCAACACAGGGAGATCGCTGGATTGGTCGAGGTGGGCCACACGCATGGTCTGTTCGATCCTCAGACTTCAACCCCCTAGATTATTTCTTCTGGGGATCTCTGAAGTCAATAGTTTACGCTACTCCCGTGGAGAATTTGGACGATTTGCGAAATCGGATAATTGCTAAGTGTAACTCAATTAGAAACGACCCTGGTGTGTTTGAAAGAGTTGTTGAGAAAATGTTGTTACTGTCACAAATCTTGTTCGCCCTGTATCTTCAAAACAAAGGGGTTTTTCAAAGATCATCATAGGACAAAATATTCTTAGAATAGGCCAAGGAATAACGCCTTGAATTTTTGCGGCATGTTTACCTAACACCCTGTATAATTAATTAGATACATGTAAAAAATGTCAGATAAGGATTAACGCTAATTAACATACAATTACAAGAGGAAACCTGATACATTTTCATTAAAAATTCAAAATTCCTTTTAAATACAAGGCCCTTAGGGAGTTCCGGCAAAGACTCTATCTTTGTTACACTTCTAATTTTTTTTTTTTTTAAAAAGAATCTACAGAATTATTTCTAGTAATTATAAAAAAATGAAAATAAATTTATTAAAAAAAAACATTATTAATTATACCTACAGGTGATTTATTTACGGCGGCCATCAGTCATATCTCGGTGTTAGAACTTAAGGAAAAAATAATATACTGAAAAAAAATATGTTTAAGTTTCGGAAATTGCCGGAAGGTGGCATAATTTTTTTTCTTTTTACACTATTTTTTTTTTTTTAATAATTTTGCACGTTAATAGCATTGGCGAAAATAAATGTAAAATAAGTCACTCATAAATTATCTGTGAATTTGATTCATGACGCACCGCTATTATAAAGCGTGGGAAGCATGCGTTTGATTATAAAATTCCTTATAACCTCAGTAAATGTCAACCGATTTTTAAAAACACTGACTTATTGTAAAGAGAGTATCAAGTATAGATGAAGAAAGTGAGTAATCAAATTACTTCGAACTAAAATTAAGCAAATGTCCAACTATGATGTCCACAGTATAGCTGACACCTCTGTATATCTATGTAATTATATTAATTTTAGGTTCTTCAAACTAAGTAATGGTATTAAATATATTAACCATCTAAACTGAAGGGTTGGATCAGACTATTCTTGCAATAAAAAAGACAAATTACTGAAATTACAACGTTATCCTTTCCGTTAATAAGGATAAATATACCTATAGTCTTGTTAGTTTTTCTGGGTGGAATTTAAAAATAATGAGAAGACGAATTAATATCAAGTAGTTCCTTATTCTTTTATTGTATGCTATACAGGGTTGGGATAAAGTATGGAACCAAGCAAATATCTTTAAAACGAAGAGGGCGGTATTGACGAAACTTTGCAGATAAGTGTAAGGAAATATAATACATCTGATGTTGAGTTTGTTGTTGTTACTGTACTTCCGGTTCAACCGGAAGTTCCCTCTATTTTTTTTATTTAAATGGAACATCCTGTATATTTTTTCAGATTAGAGACCTTGTTTTTGCGAATTCGACGGTTTTAGCACCATTATCTGTAAATAATGAAAAGATAGAACACTCCCCATTTACTGAACAATTAATTTTATTTATCGTAAATTATTAACAAAATGGTAGTCATCTTATAAACGAACTCATTTAAAATGTTCAAAATGCTTGCCGTTTACTTTCTGACAATATGCAAGTCTTCTACGAAATTCCTGAGTTACCTTTTCCAAAACTTGTCTACGGATTAATCACATCGTCGACTATTCTTTGCCTTCAACTCCTGCAAAGTAGTTGGTCGCCTAACGTAAACACGAGATTTGAGAAAACCCCTCAGATAAAAATCTAATGGACTAAGGTCTGGAAAACGTGCAGGCCACTCTATGAATCCTCTACGTCCAATTCATCGATTTGGGAAAATAGCATCCAAAAAGTTCCTAACTCGCCTATCATAGTGGGGAGGCGCTCCATCCTGTTGAAGCCAACGACTTTGAGGCAACTCCCCATTGTGTTGAAGTGCAGGAATAATGTGGTTTCTCAGTAGATCCAAATACTTTTCCCCACTTAAGTTTTCTTCTATAAAAAATGGGCCTATAAGCCTGTTTTCAACAATTCCCATCCAGACATTCAACTTTTGAGTATGTTGAGTATAGGCTTCATGGATCCAGTGAGGATTCTCATTAGACCAGTACCTGGAATTATGGCAATTGGCTGTTTCATTCAAACAGAAAGTTGCTTCGTCAGAAAATACCATATTAGTTGCAAAATGTTCGTCTGCATTACAAATTTCCATCATTCTTTCGCAAAACTCCAGGCGTCGGTCAAAATCATCATCTGACAGTTCTTGAAGTAGGTGTATTTTATACGGATGGAAATTTTCTCTCTTCAACATTTTTCCTACAGAACGACGTCTTATGCCATGGTTTAGTGCTAAAGTTGTAGTAGAAGTTTGAGGTGATTCTTCTAATTCAATAGCAATGTTTTCTCTAACAACTGCGTTAGTTGCGGTCTGTAGTCTGCCTGTTTTTGGTGAATTTTTAACCGTTCCAGTCATACTAAAACGTTTTAGTGTTTTAATGACAGTTGAACGTGTTATAGGAGTTCTTTCGGGATGCAAATCATTAAAAAGGTGACACACTTCTTCATGAGTTCTAACGCGATCGCCAAACCCGATCATCATTAAAATTTCAATACGCTCTCTTTCATTTAAACGCACCATTTTCATACGTACAATTAGTAATTTGATGGAAGTGAATTAAATAAACTTGACAGTTTGTCAACACTTACCTACTAGATGATAATACCTTTTGTTTGTTTGTTGCTGGGCAAAGCTTCGGGTTGTGACCGACATCTATGGACTTATTGTATCATCTCCACTGACATTTTGGCGAACTAATTGTCTCTCCATTATTTACAAATAATGGTGCTAAAACCAGTATGGTCGAATTCGCAAAAACAAGGTCTATTATAATCTACAAAAATATACAGGGTGTTCCATTTAAATAAAAAAAAATAGAGGGAACTTCCGGTTGAACCGGAAGTACAGTAACAACAACAAAATCAACATCAGATGTATTATATTTCCTTACACTTATCTGCAAAGTTTCGTCAATACCGTCCTCTTTCTTTTAAAGATATTTGCTTGGTTCCATACTTTATCCCAACCCTGTATTATGGGCCTTCAAATGTATACAAATAATATAATATGCGCCACTTAATAACAATTACCCACATAGCCCAAATTAAATTATCCCCCATTATTTATAACGTTCAACGTCAACTAAAATTACCTACTTATTTTGTAAATACAATATAAATATATATACGGACAAAGAATAGTTCCGCTAGCGTACTATAGATGTCCCAGCTAGGCTGATTTTCGGAAAGTGTACGACCAAACAAATATTAAACGTGATCTGACGTGGTTAAACGTAAGTGGAATTTTCCGTTACACAAAGGCGTAAAAATATAAGATAACCGAAGAGTCGGTGCGAGACGAATGAAAGTGGTTTAACTGCGCGCGCAGCGAAGAGGTAAAACATTCATAAATGAATTGTCATTTCGAAAAATGGTTATGAAATTAATATTAAACGAGGCAAAACAGTTAACTAAATAAAACAAAAACCAAAGCACATATGAGCTTAATGGATTAAAATTCCTTTTATAATGAATTAAAGCATATTTTGCGTTCAAGCGAAGCTACAACACGGAATATTTGCTTTTATTTATTTCGTCAAATGCCTATTAACTTTTCATAGTACATATTATATCTCATTTACCGCTGTTATTTATTTGCGGTGATAAACTATTTTTGTTTATAGTGGACTACTGGACATTTTAAAATACTCTTTGTTTTTTATATATAAATTATGTTTTTTTTTTTTGCTAATTCTTGTCAATATATCTGCAGTTAACAGCGAAAGAATATTATCTTGCTAAAAACTGAAACAAAAATATATATAATAAAAAAGTGTATCTATAAAATCTATAATTTTTTTTTTAAATTCACTCAGAAATACCATGGAGTTTGAAAAACATAAAGCCATTGTTGTTTCCAAAATTATTGTTTACTGTTTTCATAGGATAGTCGATGGCCTATCGAACTAGAATTTTTTTTTATCATTTTGCTTAAAATGTAACTTAAAACATTACAGTACAAGTTTCAATCGCAGCCCAGTAAACAAAATTCAAATTTTCCGCAATTATATTCGGTAACTTCAACTTAAAGGTATTCAAATAACCATTAATATAATACAAAATCGTAGGTAACTTCATGCTTTAATGTTGGAGTTACTTAAAATAACTGCGCAAAATTTGAATTTGGTTTACTGGGAGGGGTCTTTACAAACAAAAAAATATGCAATATTATTATTATCTTTTTGCACTTTTAAGGTATTTTCCTCAATTTTGTTTTTATCAAAGTGTACAAGTACAAGTACGCTAGCATCAGACATAAGCTCTTGTCGCTCTTGAACTTTTTCTGTTTCGTTGTTTGTAGAAGCAATACAGAAAATATAATTGTTAGACATTATATTATTGTATATATTTTATAATGGTTAGAACTGTCAAACTATATATTTGTAACAAAAAAATTATAAAAAATAGAAAAAAAGGAGAGAATTAGCAGAATTCAAATTTCCCGCAATTTATTTCTAGGAAAGATTTTAATTTTTTTTTCGTTCGCTGCTTTTAGGAAATCTCAGATTGCTTTTGGAAATGATACATAATACTGGAAAATTTTATAGGTATGCAACCAAGTGCAAATGCAGACTTTTTATAATAAATCATCATAAATTGAATTTTTATATAATTCATCAATAAAAATTATCGATTATAGCGTACCTCTGTTTAGTACGTTAATTAAATAGCGAGCGATAGTATAATAGATGCATTCATAAAGAACAACTCTCCAAACATACATTCATGCTGTAAAATAACTTGGATAAATATAAACCGCAAAACTAACACCTAGCATCCGATTCTCAGACCATCTACTTATTTATATACCAGGGGGTAGAATTCATATTTGCCAGGATTATTTACGCGTATTATATACATTACTGCCAATAGAAATAGATTTCTGAATTACCCACAGCTGTAATACTCAAGTGCTTCCATATCAAGTACATAGTTCGCTTGGTCCACTGCTTATTTTCGTACGCCTCTTGCCCCGCCGCTTTTTAACTGCCACCGCGAAGAAGCTACAGTGGCGCCGCTCTAAAGTACGCCAGCGGAACTGTACGTCTTTGACCATATGTATACTAGTATTATATTTGGTACTACATTGATAGTTATTTTAATGCCTTTACGTTGAAGTTACTAAAAATAGTGGCTGGAAATTTAAATTTGGCTGTTAGGGTAATAACGAAGTAAGGGTTTATTTACTTTTGGGATACTGTAAAGTTTGGATTAATTTTAAGTCATGAAACATAACTTAAGTGTAATTTGTACAAGCTAAGGTACCCTAGCTAATTTGCTTTTTTAAATACCCTAATTAGAGATGACTAAGTCTAACGTAAAATTATCAATTCAGGGTGCTCAAAACTGCAGAAGAACGGAACACAAAGAAACCTTAGCTTATCAAAAACGAGCAATTCAAAAAACGATACCGACACCTTGTGATAAGGAAATGCGAATGTACAGATACAACTACAAGAATTACTATCGAAAATACGACCCCTTGTGGTACGACAAAAACACTTCCAACATTTAGATAGATACTATTTTAATAATTTAACATGTTTCAGCCCGTATATTGTCCAAAATATTCCCAACACCAATCTTGTATTGTTAATTTACGAAACGAATTGCTATGTAGATAAATTAAGGGAAGTATTAGATGTTGAATATCCTAAAGAGAAAGAATACGGCGAAACTGGAAAGTTACACCTACCCTGCTTCATAGAATCGAACAATGATTATTTTAAGCGGCCTTATATCAAGTGCATAACGGCTAATGAAAAGGAAAAAACCATAAATCAAAATATACGCTACTGCGGTGGCGAGCAGAAACATATTAGAGAAGAGTTGTAAATAAGTATTATTATAAAATATTTCTAGCATTTAAAACCGCTTTAATAATAAAATCATTTACATCGATAAGCTGTTTTTTTTTTTAATTATTTGTCACGTTAAATTATTTCGTCACAAAGTTCATTGGTGTTGATTTAAAATAAGTTGTTATCTTCACGATTATCGACAATTCTAGAAATCTAGAGAAATATGAAATATCAAAACACAGCAATTGCATTTGTCATTGGTGTTTAATCTGTTTAGTTTGTTGGTAAAAACAAAACAAGCAACAAATAGAAAACAAAAATATTAGTGAATTCTACAGAGTGAGCAATTAAGTAATCACTACAATTGGAAATGCTATCATCATATATCTGGAGCAATTCCCCGTTTTTACCACATGCCCTCGAATCGCCTTTATCAATATTCCAGAGTCCTTTCGACAAGTATCAGAACCTGAATAACTTCAAAGTGACATCGGAAAGGTGTAAATTTGATATAGACGAAAACCAATATGAAATTCACTTAGATGTGGAAGAATACGAAAAGGAGAACATAAACGTCAAATCTTTAAACAACATATTAGTGGTAGAATTACAACAGAACCAGGACAAGAATAACAACTCCCTTATGGTGAAAAGATTCTACATTCCGCAGTGGTATGATATTAAGAAAGCCAAATCGAGCATCTCCGATGATGGGATCTTGACAATACATGTTCCTAGGAGTGCCTCAGTCGAAGAGAAAAATGTACCGATTCGGCGCGCAAATATGGACAAGTCTAAATTCAAGAGTAAATTGTAATTTGTCGATATGTTTGGATATGTGAATAAATTGATGCGATACCAGTTTATTTTTGTGCTATCTACATTTATACGTAAATATAAGTAATATGTATTTGTTTTTAAGTACTTACGTTACAAAAAAAAGTAATAAAAGGACTGCTTTCAACAAAGTTGTATATTTCACACAATCACATTTTAAAATTGACAGTTATGCGTGATTAGACGCGTTCAACCAAATTTTATAATAGATGCGTTCAACCAATTCCTATAGCAAGTGCTTCTAGCAAAACTTTTTGCGTCGTTATATTAAAAGTATTTTTAAGCTAAATCTGTTTTAATTTTATGGGATGATATATACTATTCTTACGATAAGAATCGTTGCAAGTGATTAATGATGTTGACGCTATGTTGTCAGTTATATGTTATATGTCAACACATAAAGAAACTACAGTTTGAGAAGTTATAGTACATAGTGCCACAAAAAATTCAAGTCAAAATGAATCCAACTTGTGGTCTACTATATTATGGAAAAAAGACCATTTTATGAAGATAAACCAATAGTTTGCAAGTCTAAAAAACCGATAAATAAATTTAATATATATAGAAGAAATAAGTACTTATATACCTATATATAGAATAAAAGGAATATCGACCGGACTTCGTAAACAATCAGGGGTATTCGGTCTGTCTAAATAAAATTAAGTAAGTAGTATTTACTGCAATATTTTACATCAATAATTTTTTTTCTTCTATTTATTTTATATGTATACCTGCAAACATTTTTTTTTATTAATATGTTTGGCCCTGACTTGCATTTAAATGTTTTAACTGTTTATCATTTTATCAGCTGTCATTAATCCTACAACTTTGTAAACAATTACTTATTGTGATTTTCTATACTGTTTCATTTTAACTTATATATTGTTAGTGTCTTCTGAAGATGTTTTAAATTAAAACGAAATATCGAGGTATTTATTTAGTTTTATTTAGACAGACCGAATACCCATTATACACCCCTAATAGCCAAATTTAAATTTCCCGCCAAAATTTTTAGTGATTTCAATGTAAAGGCATTAAAATAACTATTGATGTAATACAAAATGTTGGGTAATTTTATGTTTTAAAGTTGAAGTCACTAAGTATAATTGCGGGAAATTTAAATTTGTCTATTAAAGATATAATTCTCTGATTGTTTACCTACAGTTGCTCACAGTGAAAATCGTACAGCTGTACTTTAAGCTATATTTTATGACAAACCATAGTTTTAGAAACAATTAAAACAGGAAATTAATTAAAAATAATTAATGTATTTCTCAACATTGCGAGAATAAAGGAACATCGACTTGACTAAATCTGTGAGGTACTCCTCATCGAGATTTTGCCATTCTTCCTAAAGGACTTATCTTAATTGTTGCATTTGGAAATTTCGTGTTTCCGGATGCCGACCTCAAGTTTATACCATACGTGCTCAATCACATTCAAATCTGGTGATTGTGGCGGTGTTTGAAATGACTTTTGGGCAATTATGCAATGTCCATTCCTTCGCAATGCCAGAAGAATTTTTTCGGATTATTATCAGCATAGAACCGGAATCTATCTAAAATCCCCATTTTTTCAGCGCTGCTTTTCAAAACCTTTTTTAAAATATCCAAATAACCCCATTTATTCATAATACCTACCACAAACACAAGATTTCCTACACCACTCGCAAAAACACATCCACATACCATTTGTGATCCACCTTCATGTTTTACGGTCGTACGCAGATTTTTCACCTTCATCCCTTCATTTGGTTTACGCCAAATTCTAACCGTCAATTACCATCATATCCAAATATTATACTTGGACTCGTCTGTGAAGATGACGTTTTTCCAGAAGTTAAATGTCTCGTTTATATATTTTTATATATATTGTTCGATATCTGCAGCTATTTTTGGTGTACTAATTTTTTGATCTTTCTCAACTTTTTGAATAATCCAACTTTCATCGCGATCATTTAATTTTTTTCTTGGACTAACTTTTGCTTTATTTACAACACGATTATCAGTTTTACAACGTTTAATTATGTATTGCACCGTGGAAGAACTACGATTAATGATTTTGCAATTTTCTCTATATTGATTTTTCCATTTAATAGATGGATCGCAAGTTCACGTACTGCAACGGTAGCTTGTTTCATTTTAAAAACGTTCTTGCTGACTTGAAGTACAAATTTGAACTAATCTTTCAAGAAGGTATTTTGAGAAACTCACAAACCTTCTACTATAAAAAAAATCCTTTGAAGTTTTCATTGCATCACGATAGACTCATGGTGTGAGCTATCTTGTTTGTACGATGTTGATGTGAGGGTGCACAACTTGCATGTTACTATTGATAAAAAAAAATTAATACGATACACCATTTATTTTTTTCTATATCCAGTATAATATCGACATACATGTATTATAAGATCGTAATTCGCAGTTATTGTAGATTTTCTTCGAATATATATTCGACAATTTTTACAAAATTTATATATTATAGAGCGGACGATTTTCACTGTGAGTATATATTCACTATATATACAGGGTGTATCAGATATAGAGGTAAATATAATAATATGTAGCAGCTGTAATCATATACAATCAAAAAGTCTTAATGCACAGGGGTCTATCTGTAAGCATTAACGAGAACAAAAATATTTTATAAATGCTAGAGCCGCACCTGTGCCCAACCTAAATGCTGTCCCGAGTATACCCCCACACACCACTATCATTCAGCCACTACCGCTGTTAGTTTTGTCTGGATCGCCGCTTGGAGTGCAAGCCATTTCGAACATTTTTAAATTCTTCCCGTCTCGAAAAAACAATCCTTTTCAGGACCATCATGATTTCATATAAAGAAAATCGAAGCTTGATGCATCGGCAAAAGCGCGGGAATGTATAGATTCATTTTCGCGCGATATCATAGTAAAAAGGCGTGTTTGCAAATTTTCTGTATCTACATTTATTTCTGTGTAATTCGATTCAATTCATTTTGCCTTATATGATTAAATAAATCCAAAAGAAATAACTCAGATTCATGTGGTAACAACTAACTCTCGATTCGACAAAGCAAAAGAAAAATATTTACGTTTTTTGTAACTACTGAAGTCGCACATCCGGTGAAACTCGAACGTCTTATCAGGATATTAAAAATAATACTTTGTAGACTTACGTAGAATGCTCTTAACAATGTTTATTTTATAAAAAGAAGAAATTTAAAATGCCTCAGTTTTGCTAGTTTTACAAGGGTACACTGACTTACGGCAAACCATTAAGAATAATACTAAATGGGTGCAATGTATTTATACATAATACCACGTTTAGCGGGTTTTATGACGTTTCCTTGCATCAGGTCCGGACTAAAGAATTTTTGGCTCTAAATTTTACTTTTTTTTATTTTTTAATGATGAAATCCGGTTTCGGCGGGTTTGTACTTTATATGTCGTGTAGTTACACCCAAGCAATATTTTACTTTTTATTTGATACTCCCTGTTATATCCATTTTTACACGTAGCACCATTTGCTGGCCCAGTTGGAAATTTAATTAAAAATATCTGTGATAAAAAAAAACCGCTAATACGCAAAGAGAATGTTTCGTTTTTGCTACTTCCTCTCGGAAATAATTAAATCCTTTTCTAGGAAATATAATTAGTTTTCAAAATAGTTTTCATGTTCACTCTAGAAATAATTTTAAATCATTTAATTGAAGAAGAAAATAAGTTACTATACACCATCTTAATATGCTTGCAATCTAATCTTTACATATTTTTTTGACGTTTCCATTAAATTGGTAGATCGTTGAACAAAAAAATTTACATTAACAATGATGTTAAAAAAATGTAGAGAGACCACCTATTATAAATATTTTAATTAATTTATTTCCAGTACACCATTCATAATTAAATAACAACATAAAATATATCCAATATATGAAATCATTAAAAAAATAAATCATGTGTCGTTCGCATTTAACTCATTTTTTTTTTTTTCTGATTAATTTCGAAATACTTACACAATATCTCACACGGTACGTATCATTAAAGCACTTCTATTTCCAGCGAATTTTATCGTCAATTCATCAGGAATGTTATCTTATCGTATATCTTCATTTAAATAGGTTAGATATGAGTAATTTTTTACCTCACCGTTGCACAGTTTATGCTTGACGGTTATATAGTCCGGCATATATGAAGTATAAAAAAATCGAATTGAACTAAAAATAAAGACTCTCTCCTCAAAAAAGGGAAACAGTTAAGAATTTGTGGTGGTGAATTCAAACAGAGTGCGTGAACAAATGCCAAAATAGACTTCAATCGAAAATGAAGATATATTTGCTGTTATTGTGCTTGCTCTTTGCGTCAGTAAGGACTGAGGACGAATTGTTAGACACGGAAAATGAAGGTGGTAGTGGCCCTGATGGTGAAATTGTGCCCGAAGTGCCAGAGGTGAATGAAGAAATCCCAGTTGAAGAGGTTGAAGGTGAGTGTATGGAGTAAGATAGTAGGGAGGAAGATTTAGAATGAGTCATATCCTGTTGAGTTATTTAATTTTATATTTAATCATAAAAAAAGTCTGGTCAAACTTAATTTGCAAGTGTAGAAGCAAAAACTATTGGAGAAACATAAAAACGGTGAAATAATTTTCAAGATGGCGGGTGAATCACCTCGATATATTAAAAATATTATATATTTGTAACATTTTCGTTATTTATACAGTAGGAATTTGAATATGGGCTGAAAATTAATTCTATGCTAATATTTATTTAATTAAAAGTAAAGAGTAATTATTTTTTTAATTTATTAATTCTAATATTTTTGAAATAAACAGTTTTTTTGTAAAATCTAGCTCAGCATGAGAAATATAATATTTATTCTCGCAATAACAAAACAATAACCATTACTGTTTATTATTAGTCAGACTCGTAAAATGAACACACCCAAAACTTTAATCATGGCAGCCATCTTGTTATTGTTTTTATATGGACAGATATGAATCATAATATTATTTGTACATCGAGCAAAAAAAATATAAAAGTATAATAATTATATTATAATCGATATCACGAAACACCTAAATGTTTGCCATGATTTCGTTTTTTAGTAAATGCTAAATAGGTGACTATTCCTATAAAAAGTTGATATATTGTTCGAGCACTATCAATTAATCTCATTGCGTGATAAATTTAGTTGGAAATGATTTGAATTCTACTTAAAAATAATGAGTCAGCCATTTTGCAATTATATTTACGATGTTGATTCTCAAATACAAATTTGGCGCCAAAAATTACTAGTACTAATAAATGAAACGTAAGCCAAAGCATTAGGAAGGACAGAAAATAACTGACTACATTTTTGCAAACCGCTTTTATGCATGTATACCAATTTTTTTGTAATTCTAAAATGAAGGAAAGATCATAAACTAACTATTAAAATATGAAATCACTGTTATTTCAACATGGATTGTTTAATTAAATAATCAGTATTTATTAATTATTAGTCATTTTAAGTAAATATCATATGTAGTTAAAATACTTTTTCTTTCTTCTATATAAGCTGATCCACCACCAGTTGAAGAGCCGGAACCAGCGCCACCTACATCAGTACAGATCCCACCTGATGTTGAGGTAGCTCCAGATGCCGAAAATAAAGAGACCCCAAAACAGGGCAGATTTGTTGATTTTGTGGATATGAATACATGGGGTAGGTTATCCTTAATTTACGAAGTTCTCTTAAAGATTTTGTAAGAAAATAATTATATATTATATCCTCCAAAGACATTTTTAAATTTGCTTCAACTATTTTCAATAACTTTAACGTCTATGATTTACAACTACATTAATAGTTATTCTTTCTAAAATAATTGCGGGAAATTTAAATTTATCATTTACGAATATTGACACAAGAAATATTGGATTCTTTGCAAACTATCTTTACAACACACGTACTATTAAGATTACAAAATTATGAGCATTATCATGTTAGGCAAATATGTATTTAAACTGAATACGTTTACATGAAATAACAGGTGTCCCATTTGCGTAAAGTTATACCTATTTTCCCTTATCAACACATATGTAAATGTTATGAACATTTATATGAATCAAAAAACTTTCTTTAAAATATTGTAAGTGGAAAAAATTAGTATATGAGTCACACAAAGAAAAAAAATTAAATTTTTTTTCGCTGTATAAGTACATATTTACGAAAACACGATTTAACTTTAAACGATTACTATTACTGCTGCTAATCTTATCAACCTGTTGCTAAATAACTGGTAATTCCTGATAAATATTTATATATGTCTTTATCTGTAGGTGTACATAATTGTCAACAGATAAATTAATATTACATAGCAAAAAATAAGATGGGGAGACTTTGTCTAACAATCAAATACGCTTTAATATTGCTCTGTCAAATAAGAATCTGTGCAAATATTGATTTTTTTCAAATTGCCCGCCAATTTGTCAAGTGGCAGTATTTGCGATGGAAGATTATTTTGATATATTTATATATCAATTCAAACCTGATGGATGGTATAATACTAGCAGAGAAACTATCGTAATTTACGCCATAGAAATCGACTGATAAAGCGATAACAGTTTATTTATGATATCGCGATGAGTGTTTGGTCGTTGAAACAAATAGATACTTAAATTTCGAAAACATGTTACAATTCCGTGAAATATATATATTCAATAAAAATGTATAGAAAAAATCAAAAGATAAAGATTTTAAGTTTCTTTAAGGTACGACATCTAAAAGGAATTCACCTTCTACTTGATGTTGGAACAAATATCCACACAGCACAAAATGTCTACCATCCATCCATTAGATGTTATTTATGGATATTATGGATATCCATAGAATGTCTCCTTACATCTCCAAATTTCCGCCTATTAGATATCTAAATAGTACATCTAATAGGCGGACAGTTGGAGATGTAAGAGACATCCATAGAATGTCTGTAACGTCTTGTCATTAATGAAATGTTTTTATCATGTCCTTTCGCACCATCACTACATACTGCAATACACTTTGTCCAATTTATATTAATACCATGTGATTCAAAATGATTGTCGTAAGAAAAAAACTGTTTTCCGGAAAAATTTATCCATACTTATTACCAATTTAATGAGCGAAGTTAGCTACATACAAATTTCATACATTAAATGAATTTTCTTGACATTTAGCGACATTGGCGTGCGTGTTGTAATATCTTTCGATTATTTATCTTATAATTTTTTTCAAATCGTTTATATTTACATCTAATATCATCAACAATAGTATTTCTGAATACTGTAAAAAAATAAGGGAATTTATCTGTGGTAATAGCTCAACAAACAGGTAAAAAATCAATATTAACATTAAGTGAAATAGTTTATTACATTTTATAATTTTATAGGCTTATCATACACTTCAGCGCAACGAGCTGTCAAAAGAAAGTTACATTTTCATCCCTATAAAG
Source organism: Protaetia brevitarsis (assembly GCA_004143645.1). Taxonomy (NCBI): domain Eukaryota; kingdom Metazoa; phylum Arthropoda; class Insecta; order Coleoptera; family Scarabaeidae; genus Protaetia; species Protaetia brevitarsis. The sequence continues at coordinate 416,891 of RXPK01000007.1, forward strand.
TTTCTGCGATAACAGGAATTATTACCATTAGATCACAATAGGCGATTGGAATATTGTCATTGGTTTAATAACAATTTAAGGGACGATGACTTGCTAAACAAATCATTTTAACTCGATGAACCCTGGTTTTATCTAACAGACTATATCAATTTACAAAACTATTGTATCTGGTCTGCAGAAATCCACACGAATTTGAGAAACGCAATTGCATCCCGTAATAGTTGGAGTTTGGTTAGCTATGTCCAGCAACGAATAATAGGGCCAATTTTCTTCGAGAAACTGTAACAGCCCAACGTTACCAACAGATGTTGGAATTGTTTATTGCAGAGTTACAAAGAAAATGAGCTTGAAGCAGGTTATTTCAGCACGATAATGCTCCAGCACATACGCTCGACAAACCTGCCAATATCTTCAACAGTTTTTTGCTGACAGGTTCGTTAGAGCACAAAGATGGCCACCAAGATCGCCTGATCTAACCCCATTAGATTACTTCATGTTCGGCTCATCTAAAAAATAGGATCTATAGAAACCGCATGCATACCATAGAAGAACTGAGAGATGCAGTTTTGTCACTTAATAATTATACTAATTGTATGTTATAATTTAAAGTAATAAATAAATTTAGTTAACCACCAGTTAGTACTGAATTGTAAAATCATAATTTAGTAAAGTTAAATTAATTTTCATTTTTACAAGCAGAAACACCAATCCGTAGTCGTTTATATAATGCGAGTTCAAATATAGGTTACGTTTTCCTTATTTATGACAGATCCGTTTACTTTCTTATGTTCCAACACTGACTTAGTTCAAACCTTCATTACAAACACGCGGCATATACCTACACCCTGTTACTATCTATAGGAGCGGAATTGACAATCATTTTGAATCTCTGCTGTTATAGTTTATAGAAAGCCCATAAAAAAAGAAGATAACATCAAAAAAACATTGTTCAGTTGTTGCATGACCCGGTGCTAGTTTGCGAAACAACATATTCTCTGTATTCGATGTGCCCCATTCAATACCCACCTCACAAAACATAAGAACTAAGACATCGATTCGCCTTAATATTGTGTCACAAGAAAGCAAATTTGTTTGCTTCTTCCACGTCTATTAAAACACTGATCATATGAATTACTGCAATAGGCAATATGGTGTTTTCGGCGACTGTATGAGGTTTGAACATCTTGGCTACTCTTAACGGTGCGAGATAAGATTCTCCAAGTATACTTTTATCAGTATGGTTAACAAATGGAAGAATTGCGAATAGACATTAATTTGTTGATTTGTCAAAAGGTATGCAATTTTTTACTGGGTTCGTTTTTATGAGCCGGGTGCCTTAGGTTTCTAGTATCTAACAAATGTTGATGGCGATGCAATCAGTGGCGGCTCGTGAGTTATGAAAGAGGGTGGGCACAATATAAGAACCTGCCTATTTTTTGTACATAAAATCCATTCTCCTATTTTTCATGCTAGAAAAGACGTCTATGACTTTGTTGTAAAAATGCGCTCAGTCGATCTTCTGACACGCAGTGCTTCTCAGGAAAGTTTTAATGCGTTTGAGGGTGGAAAAACATCGTTCACATTATGTTGTCGACATGGGGGTTGTACAAATAATATCCAACAGTTTATATGTTTCCGTCAAAACTTTTTTTTAAGCTGTTGTGTGTTAGGAACACTAAAAGCGGCAAAACACCACCTAAATCTACGTCACAGATGTCCTCGCGCTCATAAATTACTGAAAGGTCACTTTTCAATTTTACGCTGTCCAACATAGGATAAGATTTCACATTTTTTTTTACACACATAATTAACCGACGCAAAATATGACGATTTTTTTCCACATCTTCGTTGTATTTAATTTTATGTCGCAAATAAGCGCTGTCTAACTATTCACGTAAGTCCACTTTGCCTAGAACATTAAAATCCACGCATGCATTCATGTGGGAAACGGAATTTTCGTGTGTCTTTGCCCTCTCTGCGATATGCTTTAAATCATTTAACTCTTGTTTATTCCACGCACTGACCTCTTTCTCAAAAATTAAGCAGATAAAACAAAATAGTTTATTTGTTAGTGAACATCCGCGCATCCACTCAGGTTTTTTTGAGATACTCTATTGTAAGTTCGAGTTTTACTTGTAGAAGTGTAGTTTATTTGAAGATCAGGAATAGACCTTCCTTTCTCTTTAATTAAAAGTCTTTCCTCAAATGAGAGCGGGTTTTTTTTTTTAGAGATTTTGCACTCATTTAACTTCCATCATTAATAATAATCGTCACTTCAAGCCTTTGAAATCACACATGCGCGGTACGTGTTGCAACGAATGCAAGACGTTAACTGGGGACACGGCATTGCGTGCCCCGAAGTGACCGTATAAGCGCATATGGCGAAGATAAACGGAGCCGTCCGATTCATACCCGAAGTAGGTACATCGGAAATAGTGCCCCGGAACATAGTTTAGAGCGTTCGCATATGCGCTAGTGTCTGTGGTGCGGAAGTAAGCTTTGATACTATCTTTATAAAAATACGTAAAAATAATAAAATTAAATAATGCACTGAATTACATGCGAATTTCTTTCTGTGTTTATCTTGGTGGTTGGGTGGGCACGTGCCCTTGTGCCCTTTAGTACCAGCCGCCACTGGATGCAATACTAATAACATAAATCTATGAGCGCCGCCAAAGTGTAGATTATGCGGAAACACAACTGTTTGACGCAACATTTATTAGTTGATTTTCAGTATAGTACGTATTAGCTATTTAACTCGTATTATGAGTACATGGATTAAATGTTCTTTGCCCTTATTTTCAAACATCTGTGCTCATATTGCATGCAGGTATACTAATTTACTGATTCTATTCTGTGAAGGGTAGGAAAAGCCGAACTTTTTTTACGCACACTAAACGCAATGTACTTCATTCATTTCATTCATTCAAGTTAGGGTGGGCACTTGATGTCCGAGCACTTGAGCTTGGTGCTCATTGTACCATCCCTATTGATTCTCTTATTTCCACTCGAGCAGCTTGGTATTCTCTATAAAGCCCAGTATCTTGCCCAGTGGAAACTTGAGGACCTTCGAGGCTCCAATAGATCTCTCCCGAAATATTTCTGCCTGAGTACCTTCAGTTCCCCACATGTGCAGATTACATGCAAACTCGTTTCCTCCTGTAGTTCGCATCTTCTACACCACGGTTCGCTTACACGGGCTGTGTTGTATAGATGCTTTTTCAGAGGACAGTGTCCAGTTACCAACCCAGTGATAGTTTTAACTTCTTTCTTACTGCGCTTGAGTAGGTTATCAGAGAAACTACCATCCCCATCCCCTATCAGCGTTTTGGTATGGAGTTGACCTTCAGTCGACCTCCATTTCTTTGTACTTTCTTTATCTAACCAGGTCCAGATCTCCCTTCTTGCGGAATCCTTAGTAATCCCACATACGGGCTCTGGACCCATGAAGTGTCTCTTAGAGCCCTCCTTGGCTGGTTCATCGGCTATTACGTTGCCCTTTATATCCTCATGTCCCGGCACCCAAATCAGAGACACCGTGTTGTCTCGTGCCAGTGCATTGAGGGATTGTTTGCAGTTCCTAACTAGTTTTGACCTAGTTACAGGGTTTGAGACTGCCTTAATGACAGCCTGGCTGTCAGTCATTATATTAATTTTCCTCCTCATGTAGCCCCCTTTTGCAATCATTTCTGCACAGGCTGCAAGGGCGAATACCCCTACCTGGAAGACGGTTGTATGTTTCCCCAGGCTTATGAATATCCTTTGATTAGAACTGGGCCCACAAATACCGGCTCCTCTCCCCTGGCTGGATTTTGATCCATCCGTGTACCAGTTTTCGTTAGCAATGATCTCACTACGTGCCTGGTCTCTGTTCGGTATGGAGATTTTCACCTTTTCAGTGAAGATAATTTCGGGTGCCATGCTGTCCGTGGGCATTTGTAGCAATGGCCGTCCAGCAGCGTGCCCGTAGTATAAGTGTGTCCTCCCACCTGAAGTTGGGATGCACAGGTTGTTGGCTTTCAGTCTAAGGATCGCATTCATTGCCTCCGCTCTCACATAGAGTTCCAGCGGAGGGAGGCCCACAATGGTCTCCAGAAAGGCGGTCCCTGTACTGTTAGTTGCACCAGTGATACCCAGCAATGCCTGTCTCTGGACAGCGGTCAGCAGCTTCGCTGCGGAGGACACTTTTGTCCTCTTCCACCAGACTACTGCCCCGTAAGTCTTATCACGGCAGTATATAGCCAATGGATCACCTTCGACTTTAATCCCCAGGTTTTGCCAGCAACTCTCCTGCAGCGCCAGAATAATTGCGTGGCCCTGGTCGTTGTTTTAACTAACTGATTTTTACAGCTCAGTTTCGCATCAAGGGTAACACCCAGATACTTTACTTCCTTGGTTAATTGTAACTCCTGCCCAAACAGTCTAATGCCGCCCACGCAATGTACTTATTATGTTCATGTACAGAAACGATTTAAACCGAGGTAACGTATTCTTGTAAAGTACGGTACGATACTGTTTTGTTTCGTCCGCAATCATTGCATTTTAAAGGTACGAATAGGGTTTATGTACGCAGGTACACAACCTTTTTACAGAAAAAGAAATTGTTTTCTCATGCATTTCGCTTCTCGCTACTCCGATGAACAACCCTAGTGCGTACATAAAGTTTATTTTCGTTCGCTGATTTAAAGTAATCATGAGGTTGGTCAAGTACAGACCCAAATATCACTGAACTTTGATGCTTGACAGTTCTTTTAAAGCAGCTATTTCCCATTTTGAAAGCCATAAATTGAGAACTAAAAAACATCATCATGAAATTTTTGTAACCGTTTCAGACTCACTAACATCCAGATATGCGCCCCCTCGCGAGAGCGCCAGAACTACAGGCATCCCAGCAGTCATCACCGAAGCACGCCTGGCGCAGGTCAGAGCGCAATTCATGTATTGGTTCTTCGACATGGGTGGCCCCGACAACGAAGGTGATTGGCAACGCGCCATCCAGTCCTCAACCCAGACCATACACAAGAACTTCAATTTTCAATTACCCTTCTTCGGGTTCCGCTTCAATTACACCAAAGTGTCCTTGAACGGTTATTTGGAATTCAGCGATCCACCAGAGAACTACGAAGCTTATCCTCTGACTTTCCCCGTGAAGGATTGGCCCAAAGTCAACGATCCCTCCTTCATAGGAATATTCCTGAGCAAATGTCGTATAGGAGCCATTCGAGCCGAAGATATCGACCAGAGAAGACCGGGGGTTTATTTCAGGATGGAGAGGGATTTACTGTTTAGGACCGACGCTTTCGGAATCGAAGTTAGGGAGAGGGTCAAGTGGGATATACGCAACGGGATCGTTGGCGCTGATAACTTCGAACCCAAACACGCTGTTATTATCACTTGGAAGAATGTCACGTTCGCTGGCGGTATCAGTCAGTCAATTTTCTTCGTAAGTGGTTTCAATTCGATCGAAGAAAAACATGCTTTAATGGCATTCTTTTAGACTAACACCTTCCAAATCGTCCTGGCGACAGATGAAGTCATGACCTACGCCATCTTCAACTATCTAGACTTAACTTGGACCTCCCACACTGAAGCAGGCTCTGATACCTTAAAAGGAGAAGGTGGTGTTCCTGCTTTCGTTGGTTTCAACGCTGGAAATGGCACGAGGAGTTGGGAGTACGCTCCATACAGTCAAGGACCCACTATAAGGGATTTGTTGGTAGAGGATGGGCTAACGGATTCCAGGACGGCACATATTCCGTATAGACGAGAATATCCTAACTGGGAACTGCAATAAAGATATCGGTAAGTGCCTTGAATAATCCAGAAACTTTCCATTTCGAATGTAACCGATAATATTTTTACAGACGGTGCTAATTTACCCTTAATGTTCGCGCCGGAAAGTGGGAACATGTTAGGCGGTACCATAGTGAATATAACAGGGCCGTGTTTCTTGCCTAGTGACAAGGTGGTGTGCCAATTCGACGTGGAACCGGAAGTTAGAGGGATTATAGTCGACATCAATAGGGCGATCTGTGTTCAGCCGCGTTTATGGGTCGAAGGTTATGTCCGTTTTGAGATAGCCATTAATAATGAGAAATTCAAATGGAAAGGAAAATATTTTGTTGGTAAGTACTGATTCCTTAGTTGGGTATGAGAAGTCTCCCTCTTATGCTCCCAAGTGCAACGCCTTAGAGGGGTGCTTCATCATGTTTCCCTGCAAAATCTACATTCAGATTCATTTGCTAATCCAAAGTTAGTCAGTATCCTTTCCGTTTACAATAGCCCGGAAGTATTCCTGTTAATATACGAATATTTTACTCAGATTGATATTGAAATAGTACGCTACCGGTGATCTGCTTTGTATGCCAGATTGAAATGGCGCAGGTTTTATCTCGCTCAGCGTCGGATGACAGGATTGTAATGATTCCAGAAGTTACTTCCAAATGTTACTATCTTTTAGTTGGGCGCCAATGTTTTGAGTTTGAATTGTAAATAATATCTATTGATTAATTGAAATTAGCTTCTTTTATCGATTAATTTAACCGCTCTCAAATCATGCGGTTCTAAGAGTATTTTATATAAAAACTTCAATTGTTCGGGCATACGGTATATAATTTTGTTTTTTTTTACATTAATAACGTTACGTTTCGGATTCTCTTACATTAATCCATTTTCAAACTATTTTCTTAAATTCCTCCCTCTTGGCCAATTACATATCTCATAGTCCTGGGTAATTCCAATTAAAACATGTAAATTATTTAAACTAGTTAAAAACTAGTGTGTCATTTGGTAACATTTTTTTTTAAACTTTTTATTTCAACAACAATTTAAAACTCGCGTCAACATCAAACATATTAACTTGAACAACAACTCACATAAAATGACGCGAGTTGTAGATTGTTATTGAAATAAAAAGTTTAAAAAAAAATGTTACCAAATGACACACTAGTTTTTAACTAGTTTAAATAATTTACATGTTTTAATTGGAATTACCCAGGACTATGAGATATGTAATTGGCCAAGAGGGAGGGATTTAAGAAAATAGTTTGAAAATGGATTAATGTAAGAGAATCCGAAAAGTAACGTTATTAATGTAAAAAAAAACAAAATTATATACCGTATGCCCGAACAATTGAAGTTTTTATTTAAGATTTAACACGGTAAAATAAATCGAAGGAAAAAAATCAATTTTATTCTTTTTCAAAAACAACAGAGTATTTTAAATATAATCCGACACTGTCTATTAAATAACAAAAAAAAAAAAACAAAAAAGATTGATTTCACCTTTACAATATTTTTATTATAAAACAACATAAGCATAAATTAATACAGTGAAAGGATTACAAAATAAATGGCGATTATTTGTTAATAGAAAAATAACGATCGCATAGATGGAGCCCCATTTGAATATTACTAATGAATTGAATATTAAATTTAAAGTAAATAATAAACAAGATCATAATTTCTGATTTTATAAATAATAAACAAATAAAACATAGGCTCTAACACTTGGTTTTGGCGGTCCTTCGGCTCTAGGCGTGGTCATTTGGGTTTCGACACAGGCAGCGGGTTCCTTCGTCGATCGGATCGAACTAGCTTGTTGTACTCTCTGGAGGCTATATTTGCCTCTTTGCATCCGGAAACCCCCAGCATGCTTGTGCGCAATCTAATAACTGCTTTCTGGATTTCTCACTCCTCAGGTTTTATTTCTCGGCACTAAACAAATGCCCACATTACACAATAGAGAGGACACGTTAACTCGCTACGCGTTTATTTTTACCAATATTGGGTATTCTTCTCCGACAGCAACAAATGGCCAAGCTATTCAGCAAGAATTCCCCTTCTTCACTGCGTACGCACAATCGCCCACATGCTTCCCCCGACTGTCCGCTAATCAGGGACGCTGTCCTGTCCTCGTTTGGGAACTGTTGACAATTCGTCTCAAACACGTAATGTACTATCGCTAACACAAAAAAATTAGGACAACTTTGTTTTGACTGTGCAAAGCAAATGGAAATTAACAGCTAACGTCAATTAATCAATTGAAATTACTTAGCAGTCACCATTTTGTGTAGCGGAAATAGTTACTGATATGTATCTTTGTCGATCCCGGCTTTTCGATGTTATAAATATACCTTCCGGAAGAAGTTAAAGGCAGAATCCGGGACGTTGCCCTGTCCTCGTTTGGGAACTGTTGACAATTCGTCTCAAACACGTAATATACTATCGCTAACACAAAAAAAATAGGACAACTTTGTTTTGACTGTGCAAAGCAAATGGAAATTAACAGCTAACGTCAATGAATCAATTGAAATTACTTAGCAGTCACCATTTTGTGTAGTGGAAATAGTTACTCATATGTATCTTTGGCGATCCCGGCTTTTCGATGTTATAAATATACCTTCCGGAAGAAGTTAAAGGCAGAATCAGGGACGTTGCTCTGTCCTCGTTTGGGAACTGTTGACAATTCGTCTCAAACACGTAATGTACTATCGCTAACACAATAAATTAGACCAACTTTGCTTTGGCCGCGTAAAGCAAACGGAAACTAACAGCTAACGTCAATTAATTAATTGAAACTATTTAGCGGTCAACATTTTGTGTAGCGGAAATAGTTACTGATATGTATCTTTGTCGATCCCGGCTTTTCAATGTTATAAATATACCTTCCGGAAGAAGTTAAAGGCAGAATCAGGGACGTTGCTCTGTCCTCGTTTGGGAACTGTTGACAATTCATCTCAAACACGTAATTTACTATGGCTAACACAAAAAAATTAGGACAACTTTGGTTTGACTGTGCAAAGCAAATGGAAACTAACAGCTAACGTCAATTAATCAATCGCAATTACTTAGCAGTCACCATTTTGTGCAGCGGAAATAGTTACTGATATGTATCTTTGGCGATCCCGGCTTTTCGATGTTATAAATATACCTTCCGGAAGAAGTTAAAGGCAGAATCATTCTGTTGTCCGACATTTCTGGGTTGTACTTTCGCTGTACACGGTGTTATATAGGTGATTTCGCGAACATTACTTGTCTTAAGATAAAATCCGAATCTCTTGTAAAACCGCGCCTCACATTAAACCTCCATTTTTATAAACGCAGTTAAGCAAGTCTGTGTTTTTTTATCAATAAAATAGTGATCAGGGCTGTTGTGAACCAGCGGATTCATAACATTTGTTTATTAGTCCTGAGCTCTGTGCTTCAAACCTTAGAATCCCATTATGAATTTTTTCTCATTTCTTGGCTAATGCTGCAAGGTAAACATCGCGGCATAATTAAAGACAGGAGTGGATGAAGGTGTTGTAACATAACCCCTTCATACATTAAGAAGACTGTACTGTTCTTGAATTTCTGGAATTTTCGATGGTGCGATGTGAAAGATGGGTACAAAACACTTTGATTCATGCAAAAAAGACAGTTTTTAAAATGCGACATAGCACCCTTCGTCCACTTGTATCTTTAATTATATACCAAGCCAATGCCATCATTAATGAAGGAACCGCTGAGGAATTAAACCGTAGGCTATTATAACTACACCAGAATCTACTAAAACCCTTCTCTTGTTTATTGATAGAAACTCCTGGAACAGCCGCAGAGAAAATCTTCTTCCAAGACGACAGCGTAAACGAGAAAGATCCAGCCGAGATACGCATCAAGTGGGTGAAACACAACCTGACCATCAACGAAAACGCCCCGATACGTATCTCCCTCTGGGGTTACCGCGAAACGACTATTCGTCCAGAGTTCATCTACATCGATCAGATCGCCGACGGTATCACGAACACCGGGGATTTCACGATTACCCCGGCCCAGTTCAGGAATCGCGATAACCAATTCTTGACCAACATGAAGTTCGGCTTCCTCCAAATCAATTTGACGGAAGCCATTCCCGTGAACGGAACCACTAACCAAGCCACGACAGAAGCCATCACCCCCGTCATCTGGAGCAGACCTATTCCCTTGGGTTGGTACTTCGGGCCGCAATGGGAGAGAAGGTTCGGCATCAATTGGCCGAAGGCGCTTTGCGACGAGTGGATCAGGCAGGATAGGTTTTTGAAGAATTTCGCCCACGAATTGCACCAATGTCCTTGCACGCTAGAACAGGGGTTGATCGACAAGGGAAGATTCTTACCGGACGTCGGATGTGATAGGGATTCGACTCCGAGATGTGTATTTAACACGGGTGCTATGCATTGCATACGAACAGGGTCGCCAACGTAAGTAATACCACTTTACCCGTCTTTAAAATTCTTCACCTTAATTGATTTTCCAGCATGGAGGGATCGGAACAGCAATGTTGCTACGACAAGAACAACTTCCTCATGCTCTCTTACGATAACCAATGGGGTTCCTTCCCCAGGAGATCTCACAATCTAGGTTTCCTACCGTGGAACGAAGCCAACAAGGTGCCCACCCTCTCCCACTGGTGGCACGACATAGTTCCTCGGTATCTCTGCTGCAGATGGCAAGAGGAACAAGCCGTAGGCTGCGAAACTCTACGTTTCGAGCGTCGACCTTCGCAAGATTGCGTCTCGTATCAAGCTCCGGCGGTAGCTGGGGTCTTCGGTGATCCCCACATGCTCACGTTCGACAATTTAGCATACACTTTCAATGGGAAAGGTGAATTCGTGTTGGTCAGGACCAAGACGCAAAATAACCAGTTGGACGTGCAGGGTAGATTTGAACAGATGCCTACGAATAAATACGGCGATGTTATGGCTACGGAATTGACAGCCGTAGTAGCTAGAGGAAATAGTTCGACTGTAGTCGAGGTTGGTAGACGTCCGCAAGAAGCCAGGTGGAGATACAGATTGGACGTGATCGTAAACGGAAGGAGAGTATTTTTCGATAGACCTGCGTTGAGATTCCAGCATTTCCCAGGTAAATATTTAATTGCTGTGCACTGTGCCACATTCTGAAGTATGTGGATGTAGGCACAAAGCAGTTGAGTGAGTTGCAAGGTGCTATGTAATTTGAGAGGAGTTGGATGGGTGTTTCATCTTGTTCCTCACAAAATCTTCATTCAGATTCCTATGCTAATCCAAACTTACTCAGATATCTAAACGACATAGTCAGAATGACAAGATCATCTGCACGCCCCAAAGTTTTATGTCCTTCATTCTCCAGCTGTATTAGTAATTCGTCCATGACCAGGTTCAACAACAAAGGAGACAAATCCTTGCCCTGCGAATATCCTTTTTAGCCACCAGTGTCTCTTCTCTCCCTTTAAGCACATAGTCTATCCACTACAGCGTTTTTCACCCATCTCTTTATTCCTTGATGTTTACCGACTGTTACATTGGATCGCGTATTTATTTTAAATATTATATATATATATAATCAATAACCTTAATTATCCTATGGGTGTAAAGGTAAGTTCCATACACAAACACTTTTATTTCTTGTTATAGATAAACGATGACCATTCTTTCTTGTTTTTTTGCCATTCTTCTTGCTTCATTCCAGGATATTCCTTTTTTTCTTAAATAGATAAATATTAAAATAAATTTTCTTAAAACTCTTTGGGCACTTGAGCTTGGTGCTCATTGTACCATCCCTATTGATTCTCTTATTTCCACTCAAGCAGCTTGGTGTTCTCTATAAAGCCCAGTGGAAACTTGAGGACTTCGAGGGCTCCAATAGATCTCTCCGAAATCTTTCTGCCGAGTACCTTCAGTTCCTCACATGTGCAGATTACATATAAACTCGTTTCCAACACCGTGTTGTCTCGTGCCAGTGCATTGAGGGATTGTTTGCAGTCCCTAACTAGTTTTGACCTAGTTACATGGTTTGAGACTGCCTTAATGACAGCCTGGCTGTCAGTCATTATATTAATTTTCCTCCTCATGTAGCCCCCTTTTGCAATCATTTCTGCACAGGCTGCAAGGGCGAATACCTCTGCCTGGAAGACCGTTGTATGTTTCCCCAGGCTTATGAATATCCTTTAATTAGGACTGAGCCCACAAATACCAGCTCCTGTCCCCTGGTTGGATTTGGATCCATCCGTGTACCAGTTTTCGTTAGCAGTGATCTCACTACGTGCCTGGTCTCTGTTCGGTATGGAGAATTTCACCTTTTCAGTGAAGATAATTTCGAGTGCCATGCTGTCCGTGGGCATTTGTAGCAATGGCCCGTCCAGCAGCGTGCCCGTAGTATAAGTGTGTCCTCACACCCTGAAGTTGGGATGCCACAGGTTGTTGGCTTTCAGTTTAAGGATCGCATTCATTGCCTCCGCTCTCACATAGAGTTCCAGCGGGGGAAGGCCCACAATGGTCTCCAGAGAGGCGGTCCCTGTACTGTTAGTTGCACCAGTGATACCCAGCAATGCCTGTCTCTGGACAGCGGTTACCAGCTTCGCTGCGGAGGACACTTCTGTCCTCCTCCATCAGACTACTGCCCCGTAAGTTATCGCTGGTCTTATCACGGCAGTATATAGCCAATGGATCACCTTCGGCTTTAATCCCCAGGTTTTGCCAGCAACTCTCCTGCAGCGCCAGAATAATTGCGTTGCCCTGGTCGTTGTTTTAACTAAGTGATTTTTCCAGCTCAGTTTCGCATCAAGGGTAACACCCAGATACTTTACTTCCTTGGTTAATTGTAACTCCTGCCCAAACAGTCTAATGCCGCCTAGGTCATTGAGTTTCCTCATGTTGGTAAAGGCAACCAACTTTGTTTTTTGTGGATTAACTGAGAGTCTTCGTGAAAGGCACCATTCCTCCACCATTCGCAGTGCATTACGCATGATGCCCGCCACCACGCCTGGGAACTTCCCCCTAGCTACGATGACAATGTCATCAGCGTACCCCTGCGTCCATATTCCTTTGTCGTTTAATGATCTGACGAGATCATCCACGACCAAGCTCCACAGCAGTGGTGACAGTACTCCCCCTTGAGGACACCCTCTAGTGGTCCTCATGGCGATATTTTTATCTAGCATATTGGCATAGACCACTCTGCCTCTTAGCATGCAGTCAACCCATCTGCTAGTCGTGTGTAGTCAATGTTCCGTTCCATTAGTGATCGGTTGATCGAGGGCGTTGATGTGTTATCAAAGGCGCCCTCGATGTCTAAAAATACTGCAAGGGCAACTTCCTTTTGATGTAGGCTCCTTTCGAGTCCTTCCACCAAACTATGCAGGGCAGCCTCTCCTGATTTGCCCCTTTGGTATGCCCATTGCATACCGCATATCTTCAAAATATTCTTTCCATCGCTTCATTATGTTCATTTATTTTAAATAAGATTTCTAAATATTTTCTCGTCAGTAACTTGGCTTAGACTCCTCTCACAATCTAAGTTGTCGCAATATAAAAACGACACCTATAGCACTCTAACGTAAATAACTTTTCCCATTCACAGGAGTTACTGTTTATACCCCAACCTACATCCTCAATCAATCAGAAGTGATCATGATGTTCGATTCTGGTGCCGGAGTTGAAGTCGTCGAGAATAGAGGACATCTAACAGCCAGGGTGTTCCTTCCGTGGACCTTCATCGTAAGTCCCAATCGTAATGCCTCTCTCTCTTTCCTACTAAACCCAAAATATTACATCCACAGAACCACACCAGAGGACTTTTCGGCAATTGGAGTTTCGATATGACTAACGACTTTACCCTACCAGACGGCCAGCTAGTTCCCATCAACACCAACCTGAACGAATTCGAACGCGTCTACACCGATTTCGGCATGAAATGGATGCTGGAGGACAGGGAAGATCCGTTAATCGGTGGCGCCCTCTTCCACAGGGAGCACGGCCGAACTTCGGCCACGTACAACAACGTGTCATTCAGACCGGAGTTCAGGAAGGACATCAACGTGTTGATCCCGGAGAATCGGTCGATATTCAGGACGAGAGCTCGAGATTTCTGCCACGAGAACTATCAGTGCCTTTACGATTTTGCTATGAACTTGGATCGGCACCAAGCGCACTTTACATTGAATTACTACAGTACCCTCATCAATATGAAGCAGACGAATGAGCGGAGGACGATATCATGCGGGATTTTGCCGACGCCAAGGTTTGGGAGGAAGAGTAACTTCCTGTTCGTCCCAGGGACTACGGTGATGTTCGAGTGTAATCAGAATTTCGTCTTGGTCGGTGATGCTAGGAGGGAATGCTTACCAACTGGACAGTGGAATATCCCAGATTACGGTTACACTGAGTGCTTGCGTAAGTATACTTTTTGTTATCAATTTGACAGGAAAAATAAAAATTCCCCATACGATAGGTCAACAGGAATACTCGTCCAGATACGCTGGAATCACTTCAGCTATAGTCCTAGCTATAATAATACCGTTAATTCTTTGCATTGTTTATCTAATATACAAAGTGTATCAGAAACTCTCGCGCAAAGATCAAGATAATTCGTGGCTATATGGTCCGCCCTCTCGTTCGGCCAGCAGGCTGAAGATGAACGAGATAAACAGCGATGGCGAATCCCCCACCACTCCTCTAACTGAGGACGAATACACCTATAGCAGCCCGGTGAATAGCGAGCAGGGCAAACGTCGCAGCTACGATAAGAGTTATAGGACGCACGAACCGTTAAAGGGTCGTCCTGATGTGGAATTCGAGGAGAAACCTTGGGATGTCACCTCTGACGACACACAAAGCCCGATATCTGAGCCGCGAGTTGAAAGGGACAGCAGCAGTGTCGAATACGCTTTGCCTTACAACGCCAGAAATGCCGCTTTGTACCAGCCGAATAGTCCAACTGAATCGGTAGAGTTCAGGCACGATCCAAAGATGGCCAGGCCGGAAACGGAAGTGCCCTCGTACGCTGAAGTCGACAGAGATAAGAAGAGAACCGATAGGGAGCTAAGGCACCGTTTGCAGAGTCAAACCAGCTTGAGTACCGCCGTCTAATTGGTGGGAAAAGCATAGTTTAGGAAATAGTGCAAAATTACTCGTAACACCAAAGAATTTGACGCACGCTGTAATAATAATAAAAAAAAGGATTCATGACATCATCAAACGGAAAAACTGTTAAGTTTATCTGATTTAAAAATGAGCATTCTTCTCTCAGAATAAAGATTACTATTAGTACTTAGTTTATTTAGGGCATGTGGAATTGCTGTCAGGGAATTATAATATGTGTTCGTGTTGATATATTTAGATTTATTTTTATATTTGTTGGGATCAAATAAGTTTTAACATTGGCAGAATAGCATATAACTATGTCACTTTTTGACAGCTGCCAATATAATTATTATTTGATGTCAAATTAATATTATTTAATTATTTTTTTTTTGTTTAAACGATTAATTATTATTTTTTTCTAATAAAAATTATGTTCAATTAAAGATGTGGACATAATGGTCAATTCCACATGCCAGGAAAACATCGCAATGCAAAGAATTAGCCGCATATTGTATCGCGAAGATCGTTCAAAATTTCCTATATTGTGGAATGGATCGTTATGGTTTTTATTTCTACTATCCATTCCATAATATCACGCCCGAAAAACGGTAGCTCTCAGATCTTTTCCGATGGAGCATTTTTAAAAATATCTCTCCCAATTCGTACAGGTCAACAGGAATACTCCTCCAGATATGCTGGAATTACGGCAGCCATCGTTCTGTGCATAGTCATTCCGATAGTGTTGCTTTTGGCGTTCGTCGCTTATAAGTTCATCCAGAAACGCAAGCAGGAAGAACTAGAGGAAGAGGATGAAGAGACGGAGTACGCGTCTACTTTGGAAAAACGAAGGTGAGGTTTTTGAATTTTCAATTATTGGTGGAATATTAAACAAAATTATGGAAATTCCAGAAACTAATAAGTAGTTCCTAATCAAATTCTTGTTGCTTCCATTAATCGGCCAAATCTTTTTTTGGAGGTTCAAGGTTACTTTTCTCAGTCGTTTTGGGGTAATATCTACACATGCTTGACCTATTCTGACTCGTTGTTCTTACACTGACTGTGGTCTTGACTTGTACACTTTTTGCTCGAGGATACTCCAAGGAAAAAAAAAAACTCAGTTTTCTAGAAGATTCAGAAAAATACAGCCATTCAAATTACCCTAAAAAAAAGGACCAATAATTCTATTGTCAAATACCCCGCACCATATATTTGTTTTATTTGAATGCATTTATGACCTACTCAGGATTTTCAGCAGACCGTTATCGTGAATTTTGGGATGATACCACCTCGTTTCTTGTAAACGTGGCTTCGTCACTGAACAATACTTGCCTTAAGCAGTTTCCATTTTCCAGATATTCTGCCTGGGTCCCTCCTAAACAGAATTCCCAATTTCCTTTCAGCATCTCCCTGTTCATGAGAATGCAAAAATTCCAGTTTAAACAGCTTAATTTTGTTTTTTTTTTTACAAAACAGCTAATAACTAACAGGAAATACCAATAAACTTCAGTCTCACAAATTCTTTAATCTTCAAAACACAATGTACATTTCGTTAGCTAAGCTAACATCTTCAGGTGTACATACAAGTGTATTGTCAAATACTAAATGCGTAAATATAGTAAGTATATCCTAGGTTACAAAAATTAATCATCAGGATTACTATATTCAATAAATTCTAAATATTTGTAATTAAGGGGTGTTAAATCAGTATTGAGCAAGCTATTAATATGTTTTTTCATATAAATAGCTTCCGACAAATTAAGATTCTTACAATTTAAAGACTTAACTCTAAATCATCAATTGAAAAAGTATGTCCTGTATTAACAAAATGATATGCCAAAGCGGATTTATCGACATTGTGATTCTTAATATGATATAAATGCTCTTTAAATCTAATCTCCGCATTCCTCTTTGTTTGACCTATATATACTTTATTACAAACACCGCATTTGATCTTATAAATCCCAGAAGATTTTTTAAATTCAATAATTTCAATATTAAATTTTAATTTATTTTTTAAAGTATTAGAATTTTGAAAAACCGGACTAAGATTGTATTTTTTACACAAGTTTAATATATGGTTAACCTATATATAATTTTATTAAAGTTAAATCTGCAAAACTTTTTCTCCACTATTTTCTCTGGAATAAGTGTAGTTATATTTCTTAATAACCTCTTATTTTTTTTAATTTTTTCTATCACACTTTTCTTGTAACCATTAATTTCTGCTATATGATATATATATTCTAATTCTTTTTTAAAATTATCTTCCGAAAGCGGTATGTTCAATAATCTAGTTATTAAGAAAAAGAATGTTGTGTATTTTTGTTTATAGCTTGTATAAGATAAGTTGTGTGTGTGGCTTTTCTATGTATATCAAAGTGGAATGTATTATCTTTAATCATAAGTAATAAATCAAGAAATGGCAACTGCCCTAATAGCCAAATTTAAATTTCCCGCAATTATTCTTAGTGACTTCAACGTTGATACATAAAATTCCCCACCATTTTGTACTACGTTAATAGTTATTTTAAAGCCTTTACGTTGAATTATCTAAAAATTGTGGCGGGAAATTTAAATTTGGCTATTAGGGATGTGTTGATCCTCAGTTTCAAACGTAAATTTTATTGACGGATATTGATTATATTATTAATGAAATTATGGAAAATATCTATATCAAAATCAAATGGTATTACAGCAAGAATATCATCTACATATCTAATGCACAATTTAGGGAAAGAAGGAAATTTTCTTATAATATCTTTTTCAAAATAATTTAGGAAGAGGTTTGCTAAAAAAGGAGAGAGTGGGTTACCCATTGCAGTTCCAAAAGTTTGTTTATAAAACTTATTATTAAAGCTAAAGATATTTTGTTCCATACACAGTTTCGTTAATTTAATGTATTCAAGGATTTTATTAAAAGCAACGTTGTTAAAAAATAAGAAAGATTCAGGATTTTGCAAAGTTATGTCAATAGGAACATTTGGAAACAGAGATGTTACATCAAAAGATATTAATTTATCTCCAAAGGAAATTTGAATTTATTGGTATTTCCTGTTAGTTATCAGTATATCTCACAGTGCTCGATTTACCTTCTATTTAATTGACACCTTCTAATATTTTCTCGAGGAATATGTAAGTCTAGAGCAGCGCAAACACTTTGGCGTTAGCATAAAAAAAAAAAAAACTGTGGCAGTTTTAACTCGCAATGATAAATTCATTTTGTTAATTTTGCTAAAAATGTCAGCCAAATACGCCAATTTGCATGTCCACTCTTCATCATTTAACACCGTCACTAATAGAGCGTTATGCTCCATAAAAAATGTCGCTAACTCTGCACGCACTTCCATTAAACGTGTCAACCCTTTTTTCTCGAGAGATAGCCACTTTACTTCGGTGTGTACCCGAATATTTTCACAGACATTAGTATCGTTTTAGTTATCGCTAAATCAACACCTTTCTGTTATAGACTTGCTAGGGAAAGCGCAGACGAGAAGCTCAGAGCTGCCGAGGTGGAAAATGATGACGACGATGACGATGACGATGAATATGACGAACCGGTTAAGAGGATATCGCCAGCGCAAATTCCTCGCCGGCTAGAAGTTCGCCCACCAATCAACATTCACCGATGATTCAACATTCACCGACTAATCCGAATTCACCAACTAATCTGAATTCGCCACCTAACAGGGACCCACCGAAAGAAACGATGGTCTTTTAATAATTGACAATGTGTCCATAAATATAAGAACTGTTTGAATAAGCTTCATGTATTAAAATCTAGAATATTTATTTTATATTAAGTGTATTTAGTCCCAGGTAATAGAATAACGTGAACTGACGTTTAATTGACGTCAATATCACCTAATATTGACGTCTATTAAACGCCATTTTAGGTCACTCTACTACCTGGGATTTTTGTTAGTGTTAAGTTGATTTTCCAAAGCGTTTTCTTTGGAATTTAATAAGTGTACAAAAAAGAATATCCTAATACAAAATCGAAGGTCTCTGTTAATTTAGTAGCATTATAAATTAATGCCAATTACTTTATTTGTTTTTAGCTCTGTTAGTTCGTAGAATTTCTATTTTTTTTTTTCAGTCAAATCATTAAAACCAAACTCTCGCCAACAACTATATAAGTATAACATTCATTTTTATATGGTTTTTATATTACCTAAGTTATAATTATGTATGCTTCCTGAAAAAATAAAAAGATAAAAACTGTTTTTTTTTTTTTTTTATCTATAATACCTACCTAATCGTTTATTATTATTAATTCATATTATTATTAATAATAATAATAATAATAATATAATTCATGCCATCATATTAATACAAAAACTAATTTCAAACGGAAATGTATCACACCATAGTAATTTTGCTCAATGTAGAAGGAATTTATACAAAGATGGATCAAGTTCGATGTACAGATAAAAAAAATGCATGTTCCCTAGCACAGTTCTCTAACATGTAGGCAACACAAATTACAGCAAACCAGTAGCGGCTCGTGACAATATTGAGTGCTGGAGCCAATCACAGGTTAACTCCACCTCCCCCTCATTTTATTAATTTTACAAAGTTTTAAATCAATTTACCTCAGCTTGCAGTAATTTATTATTATTTCATTTATTGCGAAGGGCCATTATTACAATGGCGATCTAAGGCTTAAATATAGCATGGTCGAGTTTATTTTTTTTATTTATATCGATTGTAAGTCTAAAGTGAAGTTTAAACCGAAGATTATTGATCTACCACGATTGTAATAATGGCCCTAACTAAAATAATACCGACACAAAAAATGTAATGTACCCAAATTTAAAATGAAAAATATGTTAAATTTTCAATGTCACCGCTACGAAAATGATTCAAAAAAACGAACATAAACAAGCATTCATTTTTGCCTTGAATAAATTTGCGTTTAAGCTGAATGACAAAAAGATTTGTATATCGCAAACTTTCGATTAGGTAATCAATAGAGATGGATTAGTTACGTTAACAGAAAAGATAGGTGCAAGAAACTAAATGACTATAATCCTAATTAAGGATTCTGTACTTGTCTATACTAAACAAATTGAATGAAATTTTATGGCAAAATGGAGCCATTATTATTTAAATATTAATTTAAAAACGAGGGGTATTCACTTACAGCAGCATAATCTGACATTCCTATTAATTATAACTTTTTCTCTCATTCTGTTCTCTAAAATTTATAATATGCATTTCATTAAAAAAATGGCCTTTTATAATTATAACCGCAATTAAAAAAAAATGTACTATTTTTTTTTTGAAATTTGGGAAACAGAGACAAGTAACAGCATAAAATTTCTGTCTTCATTATTTACAAATAGAACTATATATTTACGAATTACTTTTCAAAATCACAAGCTCATTCCTCATTCCATCACTACATCTACATAACAACGATTTATTTCCGTAAATAGTTTTATTGTGTAATTGTAATTACCACTGCATGCGATTCGGAATGCTTGTAATATTTCCTATTATTAAAGGTTAACCCAAAGGATTATGTAAGGCAACATATTATTTAAATTCCTAAATAATAATAATGAATTATATATAATTATAACATAGGAAACATAGTATGGCTATAATTATTAGTTATAATGCATTATATAAAAGTGCGAAAAGTATCACTCACTACACTATATACTTTGCCAAAGTTAAAGTAACGGTTATAATTTTAAATTTACTCACCCCCAATATATTTACATTCATTTTCTGAAAAAAAAACACGTGTGCTGTCATTACAACAGATCTGATACACATATTTCATTTAATGTAAACTGAAACTAACATAGTTAAATAAGTACCGAAAATTCTTTTCTATTTGTCATAATTCGAAAACACAACATTACAAATTAAAAGCCAACATCAAATTATACAACCATCAATCATTGGTGTAAATATGGTCACGTGACCATGGTTCCATTTTAATCACCAACTTTTGCATATTTTAACGCTTTTCAAATTAATTTATGCCGTTATAAACTCGCGTTATTTATTTCAATAATACTTTCTTTTTAGGTCAGTACACGCGTGTGTTTCAAAGTAATAACTGCATGACCTATTTTACTTTTTTACTATCTTGAACTTTTAATTTGCACGTATTTATGTAAATATATCAGGATTAATAATGAAATTTAATAATAATTAAGGCATGGTTGTAAATGGTAGGTTTCAATAATTGAATAAATAAATACAATGCAAAAATTCATAATCAGTGTAAGATAGTATAGTTTTATTGCAATACAATCACAAATTCACCGTAATGAATTGATAATTAGTCAAGGGTATCTATTATAGACAACCTCATACACGCATATTGAAATAGAAATTACTACGTTTTTTTATCAGATGCAATTCTTTGTGACGCCACAGCGGAATAAGGTTTCTCTCGGAAGGAATTACGCCAAACACGCGTTCTGAATCGATATTCCGAGAAACTCATCTGGGGAATTCGCTGTCGAACGGTTTGGCGGCGCTCGCCAAACCGACATCGCTACTGTCAAGTTAACATCCATTTTTGTTTGGAACGTTAATCGAACTGCGTCTTCCGCAGCGTGAACTTGCGATTTTTGTTTGTTAAAAAAGAGGAGAAATTTTTCGGTGGCGATCTTTCGCACGGTACGCGTCGCGATTTTCAAAGGAAACCCGCACGGAGGAGCTCAATTCACCACTTCGGAAATCGCCGACGATATCCGACAGCTGCCAGTAGTACCCTCGCACACACAAACAACAAGCGACGGCTCTGTAAGTGAAATTTGTTGTGATTATAATAGACAATTTTCCGTGTGCACATTAACACGTTCCCAATCGATTTTTCGTTCGCTTTGTGCCCTAGATTAGGTGGTAAGTGCGATATGTGGGATTTGTTTGACTAGACGACGGGGTTTTTATTCAAAATGTCTTTGGCACACAAAGATTTTTCGCAGTACACAGACGATGATGCGTCATGCCCTGCTCTTTCTAGATTTATTTTCTGGAGAATTCTCAGTGCTTTACATGTAATTTCGGAGGCTGATAAGACTATTTGAAATCCATCGTCGCTCTTGTGTTCGAATTCTTGTATTTCTAGTTTTAAAATGCATGTATTTATCCGATAATGTCCTAGATCACGGTGTTTTTGTGTCCGTTCGTTCTACATTCTTGTAAAACGGGAATGCACTTGCATTATTACTACTCGCGTTTGTCTTAAATGCATGCAAGTCGATTTTAAATTATACCGAATAGTGCGAATACTATTTTGAAGATGTTTTTTGTGACAATGTCAAACCGTGCGGCGTTTGACAATTCTGCTGTATTTTATCGCGTTTTCAACTCGAGAAAAATGCATGTTTCGACTTATTTGTGTTGTTTTATCACCGTTTATTTCCGATTTTTAAGAATTCGGACGTTTCTAACGGTAAATCCCGTTATACGACGTCCGTTTTCGTTTGCACGACATCTTGACGCTTCATTCTCTATTTTCGTATTGTCATGGACGTATTTTCGGAAAATTCGGACGTAAATCTCCCCCGATTGTATTGTTCCCGAACACACCTGCCCGACGCGAGCCTTGGTTCGAATCCCCATCCTTGGAATGTGCCGTAGACCTTGAATTTCATCTCTTTTCATGACGGTTTTGATGGCTGTTTGGCCGTTGACCTTAAGAAAAAATATCTCATTGTGCCTCGTCTACCTTCTCACTGTGTATGTACTCATGGGATTCTTTAATGTACATGTCTGACCGCAGATATGAGAATTTAGTAATTTCCCCGATTAAAAAAAAAAAAAAACATCAATTTGCGTTTGAAAGATCAAGCAGAAATTTTGTTATAACTGTACCGGGTTTGTTATCGAAGGTGTATTAGTACTAAATAACAAATTTATTTTTTTCCACTCAAGTCGGTAAGAAGGTTAATTAGTTATAACTTCTCATAACAGCAACACTCATAAAATGGTTACGAACAATTTACCAACATTTTACTTTCTATTGTTTTATTAATTTTTAATTTTTTTTTCCATCTTTTGTTCTACTTATTTAGGATCGCAATGTAGGAAAAAAAACGACTCATTTGTTTTTCTTTCTTAATCTTAAAATGATTCGAAAATCGTGACTCAACAGATCCAAATACAATAAATTTACTGCTAATTCTATTATCATCCGATCTACTGTAAACAATCTAGAAGAATCGATCAAGTAGATTTGGGCTTAATTTTTAATATGACAGCATTAAAAATAACCTCGCACTAGAAGCTGCAATGGTATTTTAAAATTTCTAAGTAATCGTTTAGATAAGTTAATTCAGCATTAAAATGATTAAAAACTTGATAAAACATTGCTGACTGAGTAGAATACGGGTAATACCCGAATAATTCCATTTGCTGCGAATAAAGGGTGTCTAGATTCAATATCTCCGGTTTTAAATCCCGAAAACAAATGAACACCCCCAAAATGACAAGGTATTGATTTAATACATGGGACACAATTGCTTGTATAAAACTGGTGGCTAGAGATGTGTCATGTCACGTCTAATAATACATTCGTTTCATCTCTTGTAATTCAAGTGCATTGATATTATTTTCTGTGGGTAAATCCAATACTTGAAGTAATCTTTTACTCATTTTAATACTTACAATTAGTAGGTAACTAATTTCAGTCATGTTAATTTTGCCATATTAGAATACCAATACCTACTAATGGGATATAGATAAAGTTGTATGATAAATGTTGTCCTTGTCGAAGTGACAATTTTTGTGCAAATAAAATTAGCCTTACGAAATACAAACAGATACAGTAATCACTATCACAATTTGCTTAGGTTTATTTTATGTCAATTTATTCTTATACGATGCAATAAACGAGTTGAATACACAAAATCCATTACAGACCTGTTAATTACATATTGCTAATTAATGATTGTCTTCTTTGTCTGTCTATATTAAAGACTGAAAACAAAATATTTTCATTAATTTTTTTGTAAAGTATTTTTTTATTTGTTCTTAGTTTGATTTGATATTATTGGTCAACCTTTTCATTTGCCTACACATTTGTAATTTGTAGGATGTAGTGTTGTGAAAATTTTCATTGCTGCCTTCATTGTAAACAAAGAAAAATATAGATGGTGTTGCTATAGCGACACCTGTGTGAAATCAGTAAATTATTTAATTATAGCGGGAAAATTTGAAATTTATTAAATAATGTAGTTAAAAATTGTGGAAATAATCGTAAAAGAATACTTGTTAGTTTTGGAAATTTCAAAAGGAAAACTTATTGTTGAAAAAAAAGATTTTTGTACGGTAATGCAAAATGCTTGAGTGTATTAAAATATTTTTATACCATATATTTTGAAGTTGTTTACCAAATTAGCACGCACGAGTTTTGTAAACTCGAAAAATGAATAAAACAAAAACAAACATGTTTTCTTTTTTTTTTTAATGGTTCTTACTTTGTTGTTGTGGGTAATTTAGAATGTACACTTGGAAAAAAAGATGATATTGACAAAAATGAAAAAGTTTCTTTGTTTTTAAGGAATGGAAAAGTGTTAATTCGCCATTTTGTATTGCTTCTAAGTTTTCCTTGGAATTTATTTCACGTTAACGATATGCAGGTCTAAGATTCATTTATTTATTATTGATATGCACTATATACCTTTTCCTAGTCGATATAAGTGCGATCTATAACATCATTATGGAAAGCCCCGCATAAAATATCTCCAGGAATTGACGAGATCCCTTCATTTCTTATTAAACATATAGGCAAGGGCAGAATACATTAAATATTCTCTTACCTTTTTGGCTAACTTGTCGTTTATACAGGCTTGCTTTCCAACGCCACTTAAGTGAGCGATAATATGTCAAGTTTACAAGAAGCATGACAGAAGTCGTATGATAATGTTAATTATCGACCGATATCAGCTTTTCAAAAGCATTTGAGGCGGCAATGTGCTTATACTTTTGCACGAATACTTCCAACGGTTTTCCTTATTTCGATAATGTCATGGTTATTTAAAAAAAAATATATTTACAATCTCTTGGATGATAAGTTGAGAGTCTCTTCCTTAATGTTTGATATGTCGAAGAAATTCGAAAAATCGACAATTCACTGTTGTTATCCTAGTTGGAACGTACATGGAATTGGAGAAGTATCGATCATCTACAGAGGGTTAAATTAACACAGAACAGTATATTCTACACGAAGGTGGGTGTACTGCAAGAGTCGGTATTGAATCCTTTATTATCATTTGGTAATGATTTTCACATTAATTTCGACGCTGGAGGGATTTGTTAATTTGCCGATGATACTGTACGAATATGCTGAGAAAATATTGAATTGAATAAATTAATTTGTCGAATTTCAACTGTTACAAAAGATATGACTCATCCGCCTTAATCCATGTAGATGGGATATATTATTAATGATAATGCAATTTATGAACAACTGCAATCCAAATTATCAAAAAGTTTGTCATCACTGATGAGTCTTCTTTTCTGTAGGTTTATTAATTCCTAGTCGATGATGGCTTATATCGTTTTCACAAAAATCTCTCCGTACCTGCACACAGTAGCGCATCGTTTAAGACAGGGCCGTATTATGATGCGGTACAGTGTTTTAATAAGTTCCCTGTAGAAATCAAAACCATTCTAAAGCTTAAATTTTATAAGCATGCCATTTTTTAACTTCCTCTTAGATAGGTATTTTTTTAGCTTGAATGAGTTTTTAGTGTCGTGACTTTTACAGCTTTTTTACGTATTTTTCCTTAAGTTTTAATATCTTATTACACTAAATTTTCGACAATCAATCTTTAGCAATACAATAAATATTATTATTAAAACATGTAACTTAATAACTAATAACAAAATTGCTTCGGCATTGATAATTTTAATGATCTGCTTCCGTTAGATTACTTTGACATGATCTGTTTCATAACTTACGACCGCCAAAATTTTAGAATGTAACATGCATAGCGCATTGTCGTGGGAATATCACATTGAAGATACTTGTAAAACCGTTGCATATTTTGTTTACCATACGTGTCTCTAAACAAAATGTTGGTGCGAATGTTATAATGTCAATTGTCGTACAAGATTCAGATACTTTTATTAATCGAGTTCGGCCCCATTCAGTGAGCCCCCTACATTATAACAAATCTTATTAAGATCTTTTTTTGATTTGATGCAGTGTTTTAGAGATATTCCGTTGTCTCAAGATAAAAAACTCACCCTGTATATTAGAAAAAAAAAACATGATTACTTTCGCTAGAAATAGTGACTATAATAGCGCTTATATGGCATACGAGGCAATTAATCTTTGTGTACCGCATCCCAACACAAGACTTCGAGCAGTCTCCTCACAACTGCATAAATATATTGTAGGGGGGGGGTTCAAATAACCAACACAGATCACATATTAAGCAAAAAGTATTTATTTCAATACTTAACTCTAAAATAAAATAATAGTGATATTAAATAACTAGGACATCAATAGGCTTGTTAATAGAAGCAGTCACTGATAGTTTCCAACTAGTTATTTCGTACAACCAGCAAAGTAATCAAATAATTGCCTACACATAATTCTTAACATGACTGAAATGGTCCAACAGAAATGACTGGTTTCTAATTGGTTTGATGGTTCTTTAAACAAAGCTATTAAAACACTTAATAAACTAAATTCACTTATATACTACCTATTTATATTCACAATTTATATCCAGTATTTATTTCCAATACTCATTTCCACATTTGCTGTATCTACACACCTCTCCAATTGAACTCACCAATAGAACTGTCTTGTTCTCGTTCATGAGGGTGCTTATATTTGGCTCGTCTATACCATTTCTGAACGTTCTAGTGCATTCGCACAAGAAACTTCGATTGCGTGTTGTTAAAGCATACAGCAACAGCGTTTTCTATGAGCGGTTTAATTATCCGCGATTATCTCCGTTCAATACAGATGACGCCATCTGCTGGCATCAGGAAATTCAAAATTAGGCCTGCCTAACAATAAATACATGACCGTCGAGATTAGATCTACCAACCAGTGTGAAAATATTTAAGAAATCCCGTAAAGAATATTTGTTAAGTGCTCCTATTGCTTACACGATTTTTTAAATGAAAAACTATGCTTTACGTATATATACTTTGTCTATTTTATACTTTAACCTACGCCATTTTGTCTGATTTTTGTCCATATGATTCAAATCGGTACTTCTGAGTCACATTAAAAGCCGTATAAACAATCTTATGCGCGGTTTTTCAATAGGTTTGTTCGAACATGCAGTTCACGAATAGTTCACGATCATGTGAACCAATCAGACAAGGCATTCCAGTTCGCGAGAACTCCAATCTGTTCTATGATTCGTTGACGTGATCATAAACCGTTCGCGAACTTCATGTTCGAACAGCCCTAATATTAGTTTAATTTAGATTTTACATTGCCTTTAATCAAAATAACTAACCTACTGAAAACTTTAGAGAAGGCTCTATGTTATAAAAAGAACAATTTTCTCTCGCAAAATATAGAAAGAAAGCGATAAATAACTAATAATAAACCAAATATACAAACAAACCATGCTATAGGTTAGATTTGATAACTGACAGGTGCCATAAAGAATCTTCATTCTGCAAAAGAAGGCTATAAGATATCTTTGCGGCTTAGGTATGAGAGATAGCTGCAGAACTCATATCAAAAAATTAAAAATACTTACTTTGGCGTCTACATTTGTGTTACATACAGTTGCATATGTACACCAAAATAAAGATGCATTTCCTTTAAACAAAGACATTCACCACTACAACACTAGATCACGCGATGAATTGAGATTGTCTTATCACCGTCTTACTTGCTCCCAACAAGCAGTAAATTATTGGGGAAGTAAATTATATAATAAAGTACCAAAGAATCTTAAAGAGCTTCCAATCAATCATTTTAAAAAGAAAATAAAGGAAATGCTTATCAATCAAGAACTATATAGCATCGAGGAGTTCCTGGTAAATTAGTGTCCCTCCTTTCATTTGTGGCTTCTTTTTTTGTTTGTTTGTTTGTCTAATTTTGTTGTAAGTTTGTTATTTATTTTATATTTATATTTATTTTGACAATTGTAAATTTTACAAAGTTTATTGATGGACTATGTTTTCTGTAATATTTATTACAAATATATTTATTATTATTATTATTATAATGGAAACCAGAAACAGTTGCTATTTAAGTATTCTACTTAAACAACGCAGTGATATGGTTATCTCTCTCTCTGTCACATCCATGACATATGCATGAAATTAATTCTTGTATCTTTTTTCTGTGAGACCAGCGGACACTTTGCTTTTTTTTTTTAATAGTAATACTTGAGAAAAATAGTCAAATCAGTATATTGTCTTTACTCGTATAATTATATAGACAGAGTGTACATATCTGCTTATGTACTTTGTATTGTATTGGTTGTATCTTACTGTTTGTATTCTATTGACATTATTTGCTCTTGCAAATCTAAGTGCCAGTAAGTTATTATTATACAGCGTGTCCCACCGAACCGTAATAGATCATACTAGTCCATGACTACACTGCAAGTTTCAAAATCAAATTCCAACTAGTAGAAGTTCAAAAAAAATCTAATGACCCAGTTCGATGGGACGCTTGTATATTAATTTCGAATAAGTGTTTGCGGTCGAAGACGAAAAAAAAGTTTAAGTAGAGCTTCATTCAAATGTAAAGAACCTCCAAGAAATTTAATAATAAAACTCTCTTTAAGGATATCGAGTTTAATTTATTGGTTAGCGAGCAACATAAATCCTTACCACACTGCAGATTTTATAATATTTCAAAAGATTTACGCGACATTTAAAGGACAGAATTTGCACATTTGCTTTACCTCACGAAACACATTGAGAAACCTTTTAGGCAATGAAAAGTGGGGCATTTACAAAATCAGTTGTAGTAATAAGGTTTACATTGGACGAATAAAGCGTGAGATCGGAACTATGTTCAAGGATCACATAGCTACTTATCGCTATGGGAGACTTGAATCATCCGACGCTGCGCAGAATATAAACGATATCGGACATAAGATTGATAATGGAAAGCCTTGAATTAGTGAAGCAAATACAATCACCTAAAGGACTAGATGCTTACGAAACCATATATATGAAAAAGAACAAAACATTCAAATAACTTAGTGAAAAGAAAAAAACGGAGAATTGTACCCGTTCACCATCGAATTTTGATGGATTTATGGGGGAGGATGGTTCATATTCCTCACTAATTCTTGGTATTTCGACCGGTCAAGTAGGCGTAAAAAAGCACTTGTCGCCATATTCATGTCATCTCTGTATAGTATCGGAACGTGCATGACAATCACATCGAGTTAGAACGATACTGTATATGAGTTGCATTACCTGCATTTCGTTTCGTTTCTTAACCTTCGGACAGGCGTGAAATTAGCTTTGTTTGTTTGTGTGCTTGGAGCAGTGTCTACTGACGTCATCAGAGTAACTTGAGAGCGTCTCAGAGTTGGATTTAAATATGGTACAAACAAACGCGCTCGATTGCAATATAATCTTAATTTTATTATTTAATATTGTCAGATTGTCACAGCTATTATGAATAGGAAAAGTAAAAATAATTTTTCAAATTAATGAGTCTAGACTACAATAAAAATGCATCATATACCAGTATTTATGTACCTACCAAGTGAAGTTTTTAAAATATAATGATCGTTCTTTACATCAATCACATTGGTATCATATCATATTATCTATTTCGTGCATATTTGATGTAGTTATAAATCAGATTACATTTACAAACGACAGTTTACAACACGTTGTTAGTGCGAGTAGGTTATGTTGCACAAATTGCTCGGACGACGGACCGCGAGCAGAAAGAGGAACCTTTTTGTGATCTGGATTTGCTTGCTCTAAGCAAACAAACACGCACAAATCATGCTCTAAAATACAAACAAACGCGTAAAATTCCTCGGATCTGCTTAGATCAGACAAACAAACAAACCTATTGATTACCGTCGGCGGTATTTGATAGTTAGATTAGTGCATATCGTATATACTGACGCAGCGGTATAAATGCCGCAAGCGCGGCCGCTCGAAGGTTAAACCGTATTCAAATAAAATATAATGTTAAACTGGAAATGCACATTAACTCATTCATCGAACAAAACTATCAGATGATAAATATGCGCAAGGTGACTGATGATCTGTTTGTTGTTGTTTGCAGCCTTAGAAGTCGTCTAACACTTTGACATATAACTACCTGGATCCAGAGGGATTTTCAGAACGCGCCCGTAAACCCACCACAACGGAGTGCCCCAGGCAAACGGGGCCACAAGCTCGTGTTTCGGGGAAGGAACCTGTTCCCCCCGCCAAGCGACGCTGGGTCCCCCCCTCTACGCTGAGACACCAAGATGCGAACACGCCCGAGAGCCGTAACGACGTCGTCTTCAGGAAGGTGCGCGGCATCCTCAACAAGCTCACGCCCGAGAAATTCCAGAAGCTGAGCGATGACCTGCTGCGCATCGAATTGAGCTCGAGCGTCATACTGAAGGGGGTCATCTTGCTCGTCTTCGAGAAGGCCCTCGACGAGCCCAAGTACTCGTCTATGTACGCACAGCTGTGCAAGCGTCTATCAGAGGAAGCACCGAACTTCGAACCGCCCGACACACCCTGCACATTCCGCGTCTTGCTGCTCAACAAGTGCAAGAACGAATTCGAGAATCGCGCCGCCACATACAAGAAGTACGGCTATGGCGACAACACGCTCGAGGAGGAGGAGCGCAGGCAGCTCGCCAAGAGGAAGATGCTCGGCAACATCAAGTTCATCGGCGAGCTGGGAAAACTGGAGATATTGGCCGAGGGTATACTCCACAGGTAAGAAATATCTAATTAAATTAAAGATACAGTGACCGGCATAAATATTGGAACATATGGGAAATTTTTCTATTGTTAAAATATACTAAAACTTTTTTTGGGGGATAGGTTGTGCATGTCTGGGAACCCCAAAATTCATTTTGACACACGTCACGTGACCACTAGTATGGCGGTAAATTTAAAAAATATGCCGTGAATCTGCAAAAAGTGAGGTTAGATGATAAAAATTTACGGGTTAGCATTGCATCTATCCATCATCTTTTCGCAAAATTCTAATCTGCTGTTGAGATTATCTTCAATAAGTTCCTGAACTAAATGTATTTTGTGAGGGTGCCATTTGTGCTTCTGTAAGTATTTTAGAACACAAGATTTACAGACTGACTGGTCTACAGGTACTTGTCGAGTTACTTTTTGCGGAGTTTCTTTTTAATCGAGCAAAATATTCAATTGTGTATCCTGTGGAGCTGGAAGATGGTTGGTTTTATAATTATCTCTTACTTGACCCAGGTCTTTAATTTTTTTTCTATCTTACTAACTACCGATCGTGTAATAGGCCTCTCTGAGTATTTATTATTAAATAATTTGCAAATTTGAGCTTGTGTTCGGGTTCTGTTGCCATATCCTACCATCATCAAAATTTCTATTCGTTGCTTCTCAGTTAAACGTGCCATTCTTTCAAACTCTATAACTGCACTTGACAATTACTTACTGAAGTGTCACTATACGTTGACAAGTGACAAGTCAATTATCGAAAATACCAGAATTAAAAAAACAAAATAAATACAAGATCGAATATTTTGCTTGATACAAAAAAAAAAAAATCCCCAGAAATATGGTCTTAATCAATTCAATCATGAATTTCTCGATAACTGTTGAGTTTAGGTATAGGAAATAGTACACGAAACATACTTAGAATTCGATGCAGAATTCAAAAAGGATATAAAAAATAAGTGTTTCCATTTGAAAAAAATGTAATTGGTGGTCGTAACTTGTTTTTTGGGCCACACTGTATATATAAATTTACCGTAAAAAAACCCCTACTAAAAACAAAAATCGACGTACCCCTGCGTTTTAAAAAAAAAAATAAATTCCTGAATTTTAAATGAATTTGTTCCAACCCACGCGTCCTCACTGTATAAATAAATATTTAAAATATATACAGTGACCGGCATAAATATTGCAACATATGGGAAATTTTTTTATTATTAAAATATACTAAAACTTTTTTGGCAGAATAGGTTGTGCATGTCTAGAAACCCGAAAATTTATTTTGATACATGTCACGTGATCACTAGTACGGCGGTAAATTTAAAAAATATGCCGTGAATCTGCAAAAAGTGAGGTTAGATGACATGATATCCAAAAAAGTTATTTGAAAAAGTTGCTTAGAATTCAATTTTGAGGGTGTATGCAAATTTTTGTAAACATATTTTAAAAAAAATAAAAATCACAATTTTTCCAAATATTGTTTCATTGAATTACATATTTCCATTTTTTTTCGCTTTTAGCAGCTCAACTGCAGTACTATTTCTAAATTTGATTGATACTCAAACAATTTTGTCAATTTTTGCATAATTAACGTAACGAAAACTGAAAAGTACGTTTTCAGTATGACAATTGTTGTTGCAAGGGACTGTATCTAGTAATAATTAATAAAATTTTACAAACATTTTCTCTATAAACCGCCTAGCAGACATTACTTTTATTGAAAATTATTATATTTCTTGTTTGTTTTCGGCATTAAAGTGGAAACCGTTAGTCAAAAACTGATAATACTACATGCACGCACCGAAAGTTTTGAAGTAGATTTTAAAATTAAAGAACAACGAATAATAAACATTAGGTAAAATAAAAATGATAGTAATTGCTTATTTGCCAAAAAATTAATAGTATATTTTAAACCAAGGGAGGAAAGTGCTCTATTGTAATTGTCAGCCTGAATTG
The DNA here is from genome assembly GCA_004143645.1 of Protaetia brevitarsis. Taxonomy (NCBI): domain Eukaryota; kingdom Metazoa; phylum Arthropoda; class Insecta; order Coleoptera; family Scarabaeidae; genus Protaetia; species Protaetia brevitarsis. The sequence continues at coordinate 449,566 of RXPK01000007.1, forward strand.
TCGCATGTTTTGATACTATTTTTTCCCAGCCAATCCAATTTTAACTAACTCACAGGTATGTCTTTATTATTTTTGTCTTAATTAATTAATTGTCTAAAAATAATAAAGACATACCTGTGAGTGACATGATAGATAGTAGGCTTAATCTGTCAAATATTTTTTGAGAACTGTCAAGTTAGCGTCGTTTTAAAATAAGTGTTAATAAAGTTTAATTGAGAATTTAATACCTAATAATTTTAGCAATTACTCATAAATGGGCTTAGACTGGGTCGATTGTACTAAATGTCAATCTATCATGGCCGCGTTCAGAGACGTAACCGCTACGTAGCTGCTTCCAAACGGTTTGTAACTGTTAGCAATTCGTCTCAAAAATGTACGCTACATTCGTAAACATGTTTATGGAGCGGTTGCCCTATTTTTATGTACGGGCGTTTTAGATTCTGATACATGTTGGAGCGTTACCACGTGACCTGCGTGCATTTGTAGACATCATATTTTTTTTCCTTATTTTCCTTAACTGTCATAATATCCTATATCGTCGATTGACATATACTGCCCAAAATGGAAATTATTAACCACAACTATATTTTCAATAATGAAATATATACCGTGAATGATACCGCAGAAAATCATCGGCAATTACAAAGTGGTAATATGTAATGTCACAAAAAAGGCGGGCCATAATATTAATATATGAGTCCGATTGCGGTTTCGGAACATATAACATATACATTGCTTATAAAAAATATGGCGAACAATACTTTCTTTTCTAATTGAATTTGACCATTTGCCAAACCATTGCGTTGATTGGAAATTACACAGTAATTTCTGTGTACAGTTCTTAATATGGGAAACAAACATTATCCCTATTTTTACTGATTACTTAAATTATAACGTACCTCAAAGGTAGCTTTACGCATTCGAAAATGCTCCTTAAACATATCGTTATCATATAACGGCACAATTTTTTCTACACAATTTAAATTGCGTGGGATTTGCCGCCTAACATTTAAATTATTATCCACAAGATTTAAGGGTCGCACCGCTTCAATAATATTTTCAACTATAGCATTCAAATTTAAATTGTCTTCTAACATGAAAAGTTCTCATAACACGGTCCATTGCGAATTGGTCCGAAAGATATATAACAGCTAACGTTATCATAAGAATACAAAATACTGGCAACACTAACTTTGAATTATAGCATTTATTTTAAAATTAAACTTATATTTACAACCGCTTTAAGATTGTGACATTTGATTAGACAGAATCAGCCGCTCCAGATGGCGGCTCGTGTAACGAAACGTTCGTTCAGAGACGTATCTTTGATATGTAGCGGGAACGGTTTATGATACGTATCAGTTTTTCGATCAAATTCGTACTCTGAACGCGGCCAATAATATCACATATTATAAGATGTACAATTTCATCATGTCAACGTCACTTACTTTTCCTCTCTACGGTGGTAAAGTACAACTTGTGAACACACACTCCCTGCTGGGAAAAAATAGTTTACTACATCATTTTGTTGTTTCTAATTTCAAAGCCTACCTTACTTATAAGAAACAGAACGATATGTATGTCTAACAAGTATGCATTTTTAGAGTTTCATTTCTTGTTCTAGTTGTTCATTACTATTAGTTATTGTTTAAATGTGTTTGCTTATTAAGTATTCCTATCATTAACTAAAAACATTGGTTATTTATTTCTACTGAGTTTTGTAATTTCGAAACCTACATAAATACCTTCGGTGCGTGCAATAACATTGAGAGAGCTTAGCTGTTTAGTTTTGGACTACCGATTTCACTTTAACGCAGAAAACAACAAAAAAAAATTAATAATTTTCAATAAAAGTAATGTTTGCTTGCTAGGCGGTTTAGAGAGAAAATGTTTGTAAAAAAATTGTGATTTTTATTTTTTTTAAATATGTTACAAAATTTGCCATGCGGCCTCAGAATTGAATTCTAAGCAACTTTTTTCAAATAACTTTTTTGGATATCATGTCATCTAACCTCACTTTTTGCAGATTCACGGCATATTTTTTAAATTTACCGCCATACTAGTGATCACGTGACATGTGTCAAAATAAATTTTCGGGTTTCTAGACATGCACAACCTATTCCGCCAAAAAAGTTTTAGTATATTTTAATAATAAAAAAATTTCCCATATGTTGCAATATTTATGCCGGTCACTGTATATATTTTAAATATTTATTTATACAGTGAGGACGCGTGGGTTGGAACAAATTCATTTAAAATTCAGGGGTTTGTTTTTTTTTAAAAACGCAGGGGTACGTCGATTTTTATTTTTAGTAGGGGTTTTTTTTTTACGGTAAATTTATATATACAGTGTGGCCCAAAAAACAAGTTACGACCACCAATTACATTTTTTTTAAATGGAAACACTTATTTTTTATATCCTTTTTGAATTCTGCATCGAATTCTAAGTGTTTTCGTGTTACTATTTCCTATACCTAAACTCAACAGTTATCGAGAAATTCATGATTGAATTGATTAAGACCATATTTCTGGGGAATTTTTTTGTATCAAGCAAAACATTCCATCTTGTATTTATTTTGTTTTTTTAATTCTGATAGTTTCGATAATTGACTTGTCAACGTATAGTGACACTTCAGTAAGTAATTGTCAAGTGGAGTTATAAAGTTTGAAAGAATGGCACGTTTAACTGAGAAGCAACGAATAGAAATTTTGATGATGGTAGGATATGGCAACAGAACCCGAACACAAGCTCAAATTTGCGAATTATTTAATAATAAATACCCGGAGAGGCCTATTACACGATCGGTAGCTAGTAAGAAAGTAGCTAGTAAAAAAAATTAAAGACCTGGGTCATGTAAGAGATAATTATAAAACCAACCATCTTCCAGCTCCACAGGATACACAATTGAATATTTTGCTCGATTAAAAAGAAACTCCGCAAAAAGTAACTCGACAAGTACCTGTAGACCAGTCAGTCTTTAATCTTGTGTTCTAAAATACTTACAGAAGGCACAAATGACACCCTCACAAAATACATTTAGTTCAGGAACTTATTGAAGATAATCTCAACCGCAGATTAGAATTTTGCGAAAAGATGATGGATAGATGCCATGCTAACCCGTAATTTTTAACTAAGATAGTTTTTACCGACGAAGCAACATTTTATTTGAATGACTCGATAAACACGCAAAATTGTCGATATTGGGCACCAGAAAAATCGCACAGTGGAGTATGGGAAAGTCGTACACAATTTCCCTCAAAAGTAAAATGCTGTGGGCACTGAATTTGCGAGTACCTCAATTATTGGGTCGTTTTTTTTTTTTTTTATTGAGGGAACACTTAATTCTGAAAATTACTTAAATCTACTGCAAAATTCCATAATACCAAGTTTAAATGCACTTTACTCGAATTGTGAGAACCCAAATATACCGGCAGATTCGATATGGTTCCAACAGGATGTAGCGCCCCCACACTATTAGGGAGAGGTTATATCGAATGGCGAATGGCCGGGGAAAAATTATTATTATCTAAAATCCAAAGTATACCTCAATAAACCAGAAAATATCGAAGAACTGAAGTATAGAATTAGAGTCAAAATACAACAAATCCAGCCACAAACTTTAACTGAAGTGTTACAAGAAATTGAATATCGACGTGCCTATTGTCAGGAAGTTAATGATCGTCAATTTGAACATTTAATTTGATTTATTCTTCTTAATAAATTTACAAAAAAAACAAATCCTTGAATTTTAAATGATTTTGCTAAAGTCACGCGTCCTCCCAAATTTTGAAAGAAATCAATCGTAAATTCCTCGATAATGAATTTAGGTAGAGCCCCTAATACAAGAAACATACTTGGAATTGGATGCAGAGTTCAAAAAAGAAATAAAAAAACAGGTACTTTTATTTTAAAAAATTAGTTGTCAACTTATTTTTGGCCTACACTGTTACATGAATTACCATGAAAAAAAATCTCAGCCAGAAGTAAAAATCAACGTGTCCGAGCGTTTTTCCAAAAAAACCTCTGAATTTTAAATCAATTTGTTTCAACCCACGCGGAAAAATTTGGAAAAACAATTGCAAATTTCTGAGAACTGTTGTTGTGTTAGTATAGACATGGTACATGAAACATTCTTAGAATTCAAAAGTGAAATAAAAAATAGGTGTTTTCGTTTGAGAAAATTTAGTTCGTCGTTGTAACTTTTTTTGGGCCACACTGTATGTCCACTATGTCCGAGCGTTTTTCTAAAAAACAAATTCCTGGATTTTAAATGAATTTGTTCCAATCCACGCGTCCTCATTGTATATCCTAACCATGCTAAAGCTATAGTTTAACATTAATTCCCACCACTAAAGAGCATAAAATATTGATACATAAATACGTACTACCCTATTAATTATCTAAATATCATGCCGTAACCTATCTAGTTCTTTAGCAACATTACTGAAACAAAATCCCAGCATTCGACCGACTCATTATCTCTAATATCTGTTTCACTTTACCGCCAAGTTAACCCGTAACTTCAGTACGCGACCGCCACTTATTAGTAAGTGGACATTCAAATAAGACATGCCCCGCTGTATCTACCCCACCACATCCACAATACGAATCATTAACCCTCCCAATTCTACATAATAGATCACTGCTGCATTGCCGGCTTTATGCTAGGACTAACTCGTTTACTGCGTGAGAATTCAGTGTGTGGCTCCTAGGAAGCGTGCATCTTGAACACTTGCTCACATGTGATGGTACATAAAGCTTGATGAAATCTGATACCGATGAAAGTGGGTATTTATATTCGAGGCAACGCTGGTGACACCTGTTAGGCAAAAACTAGAGCGCTATTCCCCTTTCATTCTTATTGCTGATATGATGATACCTACAACAGACCAAGAGTGCCGCATTGGCGCATTTGTTTTTTTTTTCCGATTCATTGATTCTTTTTCATTTTAATAGTTCGTAGAAATTATTTTTTTTTTTTCGTTCCTCCAGGTGCATACAGGAATTGCTCCTTACACGTAAAGGGGACGATCCTCGAGGGACCTGGAGTGCCTCTGCCAGATATTGCGGACCTGCGGGCCGCATCCTGGACACAGACAAGGGCAAAAAGCTGATGGGACCAGTACTTCGAGAGATGGCACAACTGGCTGACAACCCGGACTTGGCGCCGGAATTCGGTTCATGTTGAAGGACTCTCGATCTGAGACAGGACGTGTGGATGCCGCGCAAGGCGACGCATCGTCGAGGCCGATGCCGCCAGCCACCAGATCAGGCCGACGGAGGACGACCGGCCGGGTATCGCAGCAGGGACAGCGAACGCGGACCGCGACAACGGACCGCTCCGGCGGCTCCGAACTGTTCCGGATCCGATGAAGACGAGGAGCGGTATAGAGGACGTGCTGCTGAACATCAATCTGGCGACGACCGGCCCCAACCTGATACCGGCGTTCAACGGATTCGCCGGCGGAGGTGGCGGCGGCGGCCAACGGGACGGCGGCTACCGCTCGCACAACAACCAGCGCTCCGGCTACAACAATTATAATAATCAGCGCGGACAGTACAAGCACAACCAGAACAATACGAACACTCAGTATAATAATCGTAAGTATAGTCAAATTATTGCGCAAGTGTCGTTCGCTTCCCTCTGAAGTGTTTCTTAATAAACCGAGTTGTCAATAGGTAACGGTCAATGGAACAGATACTATTTATCATAAATGAACCTCGGCATTTTCGACTGTTAGAACAGGAAGATAGTATATGCTAATCGTTTGCTTCCCCTTGAAATATTTCTTCAAAAAGCGTGTTTTTTTAATAGATAATGGTAGTGTCAAATTAAAAATGGATTATACGCTGGAACACAAACTATTTATGATAAATGAACGTCGGCATTTCCAAGTGTCAGAGCAGATATAGTGATGTAACGAATACGTGATTTTACACATTCGCGAATGCGAATGCGAATACGAATATGTGCACTAGACATTCGCGAATGCGAATATTAACTTTTTAACTTTACTAACGTCATCTATTAGTTTTCAGTTTACAACTATACGAACACTTGCATTAAGCACACGCAGAAAATTAAATCAAGTTTAATTTTGAGGTTATTGATGGTTATTATAATGTAAACTGCAAATCTGTGCTCAAAAAGTTGTTTTAGGATTTCAATGAATTCGAATATTAGTTTTTGTTTTTCTAAGTTGTCCATTTTAACAGGTAAAATTTACCTGCTAAAATGGATAATTCTATATTCGCAATATTTGCATATTTATTGCGAATGCGAATATTCGTTACATCACTAGAGCAGAAAGATAGTATACACTAGGGATGGTACGACCTGCTCCTTATGCGGAGCAGGTGCACCATCCAAATCAAGTTCACAGGTCTGCAAGTCGACTTCTAAACTCTACTCTTTTTTTTATTACACCAGTACCACAAATGCAGAAGCAAATGTAGCGAAGTGGGAAGACTCATATATTTGAATATTCCTGATTTAGTCGGGTGTTCTTCTAGAACGTGCCCCTTGAAGAGTGTTGTTTTGTAAGTCGGTCCCTTTACCCGATAACATTTCACTTTTAGAATGTGTAATATACTTCCGGTTCAGATTTTGTTTTATTTTCCCTCTCTACAGTCTCTGTTTACTCTTTTTGCATTTTTTACTTTCTTTATCCTTTTTTTCCTTTTTTTATTAAAAAAAATCTTTTTTTGTCTCTTTTACAGTTATATACTTTTCCATTTTTAAACTTTTTTCCATTTGTTTATTTTTTTACAGTTTTCCCATCACTTTTTCCAATATTTCACTTTTTTTTTAAAAGCGAGGTATACAGTACACAAACCACATTTTTTAAAAAAATAACCCTTTTCCGTTTTCTCATTTTTTAAACGTTTTTTGTCTCTTTTATACATTTTTTTGTTTCTTCCATTTTTTAAAAATATTTTCGCATTTAAAAAAAATGTTTTTTTTTTTCTTTTTTGAATTTTTCTCCAAACTTTTTTAATGTTTTTTATTATTATTGTTAACATTTTTCCATTTGTTTATTTTTTTACAGTTTTTTCAGCTCTTTTTTCCAATATTTCACATAAAAAAAACACAATTTCTTACTTTCTTGTCCTTTTTTCATTTCCTAACTTTTTATAAATCCATTTTTTATCTCTTTTATAAAATTGTGGGTACTTTTCAATTTCTTAAACTTTTTCACATTTTTTTTTAAATTTAGACATTTTTTCTTTTTTTTAATTTTCTCCAAAAATTGCACCCCTTTTTACTTTTTTTTATTATTTATAACATTTATCCACTTATTTATTTTTTTACAATTTTTCCATCGCTTTTAAAAATATTTCCCTTTTTTTAAAAAAGTGAGGTATACAATACACAATCCACACCTAAACGTGTGAAATTCTCAAAATCAAACCAGAGTCAAAACAAACAAACTCTGTAACATGTCATAGGTCACAGAATATTGAATCTGAATAGGTATTTTCTATTCTGTGAACTGGTTAAGGTTTAGAACCAATACGGGTGCAGATGCACTGGTGCAATAGCTTCGGCTGCGGCACTGTGGCTCTATCTATTTCAATCGAGGCTGCATTCAGTTCTCAAAGCAAACCCGCTCTTTTACGAAAAGCGAACTTGGTACTGCTACTCCGATAAGCGAAGCAGCTCCGAAAGAACAGGTCCGATCCGAAGCAGCCATCCCCACTATACACCAATCGTTCGCTTCCCTGTGAAATATTTCCTAATAAAGCGCGTTTGCAATAGGTAATGAATTTAAAAATGGATTATTATACGCAGGAAGAGAAACTACACTTGAAAGCAAACAATCGCTTCAAACCACACACACACAGTAAGATGTTTCTGGCACAAAAACTAAAAATCAAATTGCATGTTTCCTGATAAAACCTGTAAGCTCAAGATTTTAGCTTTAAAACAAGTGCACATTCTTTTAACCCATACCTCTTATTTATGAAAAAAAGATAAGGTTAAGTTTTAAGGTGCTAACACTCAAAAATAACGGTACCGGTTGACGTTTGACAGTCAATGAGATAATGTTGATAAGGTAGAGAGCTTTTACACTACCTAAGGCTAACGATGTAAACTAGTGCAAAATCTTATGTTCTATCAGACACAATATATTGTAGGGTAGTCTTAAGTGCAGATAAAGTATAAATTAAAAGAGCATGCACTCGTTTTAAAGCTAAGATCTTGAACTTAAAGGTTTTAAAAGCAAAAATGAAATTTAAATTTTGGAAGTTAGTTTTTGGCTCAAGAGACATTTTTGCTCTCAAATAAACCTACGCCTTTCTGGCTGTTAGAACAGGAAGATTATACGCCAGCCGTTCGCTTTCTCCTGAAATATTTCTTAATAAAACGCGTTTTCAATAGGTAACGGATTATTATACACTGGAACAGAAACTATTTATGATCAAATAATAATTTCACAGAAATAACCACATATTTATTTTTAGTTAACATCCGAACCCAAGTACTATATGCAACACGGCCCCACGTTTAAAAACCAACATTTTTCTCTAATAAATCGCAAAAACAACAATTATTCCAGATAAGTCTATAAATGATTTGGAATACAAATGTCACTTGGTAGAATTGAATCCAACTAATTCGTCTTAAGAAATTCCTCTCGAATTTGACAAAACATCTACAGCATCGTCTACTGTTGTTGTCTGTTACAATTCGTCAATTTCAGGATTTATTTGAGAAAGGGAAGAAATCCGAATTACCTTTGCTTGAAATCATAATGATATATGTACCCTAATTGTAGCAGTTTTATTCAAAAGTAAACGATATATTACATAATTAAAAAATAAATAAAGGGACTTACCCTAAGTGTCCCGTCTTTTCATTTAAGGAAAAGTAAAGAGGAACTTAAGGGGCTAGATGTGAATAGAACTAGGAAATGCAAAGTTTCTATTGTTCATTTACTATAACAGACGAGGTACTACGTGAGTCAGTTTGCTATGACATCACGACCATGTTGCAAATTTTCTGTTCGTCAAAACGTAAACAAACCGTTAGGTTATTTAAGTGTCAAACACTTTTGACAGGTGAATAAACAAACTGAAAGTCGAACAACTTGTGACGCGTATGCCCACGTTTTCGGTAAAACGAACGTGAAAGAACCAAAAGTGATGAACAATAAAAAAAATCATAAACTGGCGTAAACGAATGAGTTTGTGTAAAAGCAATGATTGATTTTTTTTTTTTACTATTTTAAGAAATGATAGCAGCAATTTTTGTTTTCTTTTTAATTTAGAGTCTAATAAAGATTTAGCCCCGAGATTCAAGAAAGCCCTAATCGTAACTCCCGACATCGGAGATTTAGAACTGAGACCGGCCGCGAACTCGCTGTCCAACAAAGCGGTAAAGGCCAACAACATCATAAACAACAAGCCCATCGATCCTTTACCGGCCACGCCCAAGCAAACGCCGATACCGCTATTAAAAGAATCGCTACCCATCAAACAGGTGTCCGCAGAAAAACCGAAACAAACCAAGAAAGACAAGGTAAACGCGTTTTTTTGTTTGCCCTCATATGACAATTTTAGCATTTTATATTTGTAACGTGAATTTAACAGGGCCCCAATAAAGAAGAAGTGATGAAGAAATACTTCGCCTTGATCGAAGATTACTTGAAAGGCGATGCGACTCTCCAACAGTCCATCGACGCGTACAAAGAGAACAGAGTCCCCGATAAATTCCTCAAAGACACCATCGCGAGCAGTCTAAAAAAGTCTCTGGACAAGACCGACGAAGACAGGGAGAAACACATAACCTTCTTCACGGCGTTGAGGAAGGAGAACCTGATCGGCAATTCGGTCGTCCACGACGCCTTCAAGCTCCTCTGCAACGTCATGGAGGAGCGTGAGAACGAGATCACGAAAGTGATGGAAGCCGCCTCGGTGCTCTTCTCCTCGGCGGTCCAAGCAGAACTGGTCTCGCTATCGGACGTCGCCAATCTGACGGATAACGGCGTACACTATCCCTTATTCCTGCTGCTGTTGCAGCGCCTCCACAAGACCATGGGGAAGACGGAATTGACGCAGCTCTTCAATAACAGTCGCGTCAATCTGCTGTCGCAGTTGCCCGAGAACGATAGGACCAAGGAACGACTGACTGAGATTTTGGAGGAGAAGGATTTGACTTTCCTGTACCCGCTGCTTAGGATACAAGCTGAACTGTCCAAGCAGCTGCAGGTCGATCCGAATCCGCAGGTATTCTATAAGTGGATCAAAGAGAATCTGGATTCCGTTAACTATACCGATCCTGGATTTATCAATGCACTGATGACTGTTTTGCTCAAATATATCACGCAGGTAGGTGGATAAAATATTTGTATGATTTTCGATAGAGTTCGCTAAATATATTTTTACCACAATCGTGATCAATTTAGCCGATCTAGCTGACCAAAACTATTCTGTGTTGTTTAACTGATTCAGTGTCTATTAAAAGAGTAACTAATGAAGTTTTAGGCAAGATGAATAATAATAATAATAGCTCTTTATTTCAAACTATGAAATACGTAAACAATGAAAAATACAAAATAACGTCAATAAAGAGAAATAAGAATGACATAAAACTTTAAAATTATAAAAAATAATCATTGATTGAATAACAAGGTAACTCCATTAAATGCGATTTAGCTTTTTGTTTAAAATGGCGTAAATTATTGGATGTTTTGAATTCATTGGGCAGCTTATTGAACAACCTACAGCCAACATAGGGTTAAATTCTTCTGGAATAACGTTGATTTGTGCATGGAAGGTAATAAATCATTAATTTGACGCGTATTGTGACCATGTGAAGTGTAGTAAAAAGACTCCAATTTATATTTAAAAACAAAACACAGAACTTCCAAAATGTAAACATCATAAAACGTTAATATTTTATTAGTCTTAAAAATATCTCTGCAAAACGCCCGATATGGTAAGTTAAATACGATACGTAGAGCACGTTTTTGTAATAGAAATATTCGCTTAACGCCATAACCAGATCCCCAGTGAATTACTCCATATAGGTCATTTTTGAATGAAAATGTGGGAAATAATAAGTTTTAAGAACAAAGATACTGCACTTTTTCAAATTGTATAGAGCATATTGCATAGCATATCTTGGCCAATTCACAACAAAGATTGTAAATATGGAGCCCCCACTTTAGGCCTTCATCTATAATGATACTGAGTGATTTCCATGATTTAGTTAGTTCAATAGAATTACCATTTAATACAAAATTACTAATATTATATTTATTGTTATTCTCAAATAAGATACAATTTGTTTTACTAGTGTTGACCACAAGATCGTTACAAGACAACCAATCACACAATTGGGTGTACAAAAGGTTAGCTGCTTGAAATAAGGCGGATATGTTGGGGGAACTAACAATTGAAGATACGAGTTGATGAAGGTGCTATGTCGCATTTTAAAAACTGTCTTTTTTTTTTGCATGAGTCAAGATGTTTTGTACCCATCCTTCACATAACACCATCGAAAATTCCAGAAATTCTAGAACACTCGAGTCTTGTGAATGTATGAAGGGGTTGTGTTACATTACTTTTGAGAAAAATTACATAAAAACACTTAATTTCTGAGAAAGTTTGATTTTGTAACATAACACCTTTATCCGGTCGTGTCTTCAATTATGTTAATATTGTCCAGCTGTACGAAGCTTGGGAAGGTCGTTAATGAAAATTAGGAAGAGGGTAGGGCTCAAGACTGAGCCTTGAGCCACACACCGCGATCAACTTCATGTACATCAGATAGATAATCGTTAATTATTTATTACCCTTTGAGTACGATGTGTCAAATAACTTTCGAACCAACTTAAAGGGTTGCCCCTTATGCCATAGTTATACATCTTAGCAAGCAATAACTTACGGTCAACACTATCAAAAGCTTTTGAAAGATCTATAAACATCGCTAAACAGGGAAGATTCGAATCAATACTGAGAGAAATTTACTGAATAAATTTATGTAAAGCCGTATCAACAGAACGATTAGGAATAAAGCTGTGTTGCTGGCTAGTGAAAAAATTAAATTTGTTAAAGTAAGCGATTAACATTTCATTCATCAAAGCTTCATAAAGTTTAGAAAGGACTGGTAAAATACTGGAATGGAATATTTTGAAAAATATTGCGTGATATTAAATATTATTGAATGCATAAGTGTATTTATATTAAATATCCTAACGGAGGTGAACAAGAGAGGTTTGGAAAAAAAAATATGCTCTCATATGTAAATAATTTCACTGATAACTAGGTCCAATGAAGTATCAATTAAAATAATCAACAAACATTTAATTACAATATAAGGTGGTATTTTTATTTTATTTAAAAAAAAAAAAGGTTGACTGTTTTTTTTTTTTTTGATATAATTTTAAATTAAAATTATAGTGTCTTCATTCATGGGAGGGGTAATTACACAAAAAAAGGAGAAAAGAAGGATGACTGTTTTTGGTAACATTTTAATTTACAACTATGTGCTGCTGGCCCATGGTAGGGGAAGGGGTAATTACACCCATTAAAGCTTGAGTTTATAGAGCGGGGTAGTGGAGGTGGTATTTTTATTTTTATTTAAAAAAAAAAGATTGGCTGTGTCTTTATTCATGGGAGGGGTAATTACACAAAAAAGGATGATTGTTTTCTTTAGATGTTAGGGCCGTTTTACATTATACTTAAATTAGTATGAAATTTTGTATAAAATGTTATTTTGAATTTATAAAGAAATTTACCTGCATGTCATACATAAAAAAATTACATCTGAAAATTGGTACAAAATATTTGAATATATCTGTTTGATATTTAAAGTAAAAAATTTAGTATGAAAAAAGTTATGAAAAGGATTAATATTATCGTAAAATGGCTGACCAAGAAGTATTGCTGTTATGGCTATCATCTTTAACTATGATAGCTAGTCCCGTAAAATATTATGTAAAAATTGGATAAGTATGTGACCTGAAGGAAGATGCATTCTAAATTTATTAAATTCCGGATTAAGGACTGACGGTCCATTGTCGAACGATTTGATGAACTTTGGCAATTTCCTCATTGTTTAGATGATCTTGACGGACGTGAATAGACCTGGATCTGATAGATTTTACTTCTTCAATTATAAAGGCGCAAATAGTCTAGTAGTACTTAGACCTTCAGATGGTGATTATAAGCTTATTTCTAGTGTTCTACTAAAAACTTAAGCTACATCGATATAGATGAAGTTGCAGAGGAAAATGTTGAAATTTTGGTAAGGTGCAACGACCAAGTGGCAATAGATCTGTTAATTTTGCAAGACAAGTTAGGGATGAAATATAATTCTAAAAATAAAATGCAATTTTTTGTATGTATCTATCTTTTTTTTTATAGATTATAAGACTGAGTATATTCAACAAATTGTTATACAATCAATCAATTTTAACTTTATCTAAGGTAGTTTTGAATACTCAATCAACAATTCAACCTGCTGACATGACCACGACATTATTCTAAAATGGATGGTGATACAGCGATATACGATAGACAACAGAACTTCCTTATGCTTTGACTCAACTACAAACTACATCGTGTATTTTTGCGTTGTCTATGTCAATTTAGATTGAGCGATCTGTATAGTACGACGAACGTCGACCTATCCCACTGGACTTAACCAACAATTCACATATTGCGCACGCATATTTCGTTTGTAAAATTAATGAGAAAATAGAGCAGGTTCTAAATATTTAGTACAATATGTCGTACGAAATTTACAAATAAATTTTTCTGTATGATACTCTTTGAAATATTTAATAGCAAATTTATATCAAAAAGTTTCATACTAAATTAAGTATAATGTAAAACCGGCCTAAGATTTTAATTTACAACTATGTGCTGCTCCTAACTCCCGCTAAACGCGCTTGCGTCCCTTTCAAGATCGTCTTGCACACACAAACATCGTAATCGTTTTGAGATTTCTCGTGCATATTATTCCCAATACTTTTTTGAAAAATTCGCGTTTAATTGTATCACGCGATAAATCAATGATTCCTCATTAGGAAGCGACGCTGGTAGCTGACGGTGACGACAAGGGTATCGCAGAGAAGGAGAGAAGCATATTGGAACGCTACCTGCCCATCCTACAAGCCTTTCTACACGAACAGCCGACGTTGCAACTAGTCGCCGTCTATTCCCTCCAAGTTCATTTCTACGCGCAGGGATTCCCCCGCGGTCAACTCTTGCGCTGGTTCATGGCCCTGTACGATCTGGAGATCGTCGAGGAGGAGGCTTTCCTCAATTGGAAGGAGGACGTCACGGACGCCTATCCGGGCAAAGGACAAGCCTTATTCCAGGCAAGTACAAAATCTCTTGATTCTAACGGCGATCCAGTTTACACGGTTTAATGATTCGCCTCTTTGCGCGTCCGCAGGTTAATCAGTGGCTAACCTGGCTACAAGAAGCCGAATCGGAAGAGGAAGAGGAGGGCGACGAATAACAGTAATTATTAATTTGCGCGGTGATAAGTGTAAATTACTAGGAAATATATTATTATATCGATTAAGTTATTAAATGATGATGCAAGAAAACAAAAAAAAAAAAAATAATAATGATAACAAAACGAGAAAACAAGGATTCGTAACGCGGGCCCTGTTTCTTCGCCACCACATATTTGATTTTATTTTTGATGTCGAGTACTTGTCCCTCCCCCTACACAGCAAAATACTAAATAAAAATCGCAAAAAATAACAGCGAATCAACACCACCAGCTGTACGTTAGTATTGGTGAGAGGATACTACAACAGAGGAGAGCGAGTGAGAAAGAAACACAATCTCATCCCCACATCTAATCCTGTGCGTAATAGCAGTAGTAATTATTCGAATTCCTTTTATTTACATCGAAAGGGATATATAATATATATATACACATGACTTTTAAATGAAATATTTATATAAACGAGAGGAATCAATCGGAAATAATATTATAATTTTAATTTAAAAAAATGAAATAAACCCAAAATATATCGAGGTACCAATTTAGTGGAATTGTATATTATTATAATTATTATTACTATTATTATTTTTTATTATTATTATCATTATTATTAATATAGTTATTATTATATATGATGCCCCTCCCCTCTCTAGATATCTTTTACTATTATATCTCGTCCCCCATTAGTATTTCGATGTGTGTGAATGGTTTTTATAACAATTAATTTTAAAATGGACATTTAAGTAGCAGTGAGTTTAGATCTGTAAGATTGTCACGTGTTTTTTGCTTACTTATTACTCTGTAATCGCAGCATATTAAAAGGAGATACAACAACCAAAAAGAAAAAGAAAATGGAATCTGTTTTTTACACTAATTATTTTAAATCGGTTAACTGTGTATCGAATATAATAATACATGAAATATGATGTATAACACGCGATAATATAACGAAAAAAAAAAAAAAAAAATATATATATAAAAAAAAACTATAACGAGGAGAGAATTACAAAAAAAAAATCCATAATGCCGAAAAAAAATTCTATAGCTATTCTATATTCTTCCTTATTCGCTTATATATGCTGAATTATGATTAAATGTTTTAACATTATATTCCTATTTTCTTGATACATCATTGATTTAATAAAACAAAAAAAAATAAATTAGGATTAGTGTAATAATAAACGATGATGGAACATTTATTATTTTCTAGTAAAGATGGAAATTCTTCTTGTGTTTCTATTCGCTGTATACACTTAGTCTGTAGTATTTGTCACATGAATTAGAATTATAAAATGATAAAATAATAAAAAAAAAAGTGAATGAAGAAAATCACAAATAAAAAAAATTGTACTACTGTGAATATTTGTTTTTCCTTTATTTTGTTTTAATTTTTTTTTTGTACGTCCTTATTTATATGTGCGATGATACCGTTTATTACGACCCCTCCTTCGATTGTGACAAGCTTTTGTTTCTTTGTTATGTCGACGCACTTCTGTACGATGTATTTATTACTATGGAACTGGAAATAATACATATTCGTATATAGGACGTTTTACAGAAATGTATTTAATAGAATTGGAATCTGTCTTAAATAAACCAGGGACTAATATAACAGTTGTGTTTTTACTTCCTCCGCGTCCTATCCATTAGGAATGAACGCAAGATATTTTGAGACTTGGATCTAACAAGAATTATTAGGTACGTTAGAACCGTGGTGAGATTTAAAAGGGTACGAATAAATATTAATATTAGAAGTGGTACAGTTCAATAGCATACTGCGTGGAAGATGCCAAAAGCTTGTACACTTATACAGGTAGGTAAAACAAAAGCCTAGTTTAACGCCATCTGTTAAGTCATACCATAATAATTAGACGCCACATTTTTCATTGGAACCACGACCTGCTTACTAACTTAAGACAATTTGCTTTATACGGCCTGTCGAATCATTCAAATGTACATCGAATTGAATGTTACACCATTCCGGTAAGTAGCGACATCTGCATGACGTTTGAGAACATGAGAACTACTTTCTTGACACGTCAAAATGATAGTAATGGAAGACACAGCTGATTGCAACCTGGTTTATATCAAAACTATTAACCAAATAACTATACAACTGAAATAACTAATAAGATATGAAATACAACTTAATTTTACAGGTTATTTAGAATAATTCTGAGAAATTTTAACTTTGATACATGTCAATATGACATTCATTTAAATTAGATTGACATTTTGCTGTCACAATCCTGCAACCAAAGGGTAAGCACTTTTCACAGTGAAAGTCCGATAAGTGGCGCCAGCGGTGAACACGTTGCGACTCATGATCGACAGGGCCGTATAAACAGTATTGCCAACTTGAAGGATTTTCCTCTAAATTTGGGGTAAACTTTTAATAAAAAAAATACATTTCTCAAAGGGAATTTTTAGGGAATCTTTTTTAGTTACTAAATTTGTTAAAATGGAGTCTCGTAAATGAATAGCAAATTTGATCCATTTTTTTCACAAATAAACATATATTTTTTTTAGTTTTTATAATTTTTCAACCTTCAGCATTATTTAGTGATGCGCAGCACACCCCGAAACTCGAATCTCAAACAGCCAATTTTAAACTTCCCACAATTATTTTCAATGTTCAAACATAAAATAACCTACTACTTTCTACTACATCCATAGTTATTTTAATACTTTTACGTTGAATTCACTAAAAATAATGGCAGGAAATTAAATTTGGTTGCTATGGACATTTGTAATATACTGTAAATTTCAAATACTTTTTGGGAGAGGGGGGAGGGGAGGGAGTAAAGTGCTTGGTCAGGGGGAATTTGACATACCATTTAAGGGGAAATACTTCCTGGCGGTTGACATCACTGCATATAAAGCAGTCATCAAACAGCTCGTGATTGGAAGGTTGGAACATTTAGCTTGGTTATTTTGCTCCGAAAGTAACGTGAATTCAGTATTTTAATCAGCGGCGGCTCGTGCTTAAAAAATATATCGGTTACAAATGTTATGAATACCAATACCTTTTACTAACTATACTGCTTTATTTTGTTTTTTTTTTTTTTTTTTTTTGTTAAGAGTACATCCACCCTGCAAACCAAGCGCGTTGTTATGGTGGTTATAATTCCATTTTGGTTTAACTTTCTGAGTTATTACGATTATTATAGAACTTCAGTGGCATTTGTTTTTATTGTATCAAAGTGATTAACGAGTTATTGTGAACAAGGGTCAGTGATGTATACTTGCGAACTCTTGACAATTTACAAAAATAATATTTGCATACACGATGTCAAAAACCCATTAATTCTGCTGTATTCAACAGCCCTAACACTGTGAAAGGCACGTCGTTGTGCATAACTTTGTTCAGATGCTATAACTTTTATAAATAAAGTATCTTTATATATTATTTAAGTGTTGTATTTATATATCCACATGTTATCATATCTATGTGCATATACCAAATATTTCATGACTAATAATATAGTTATTACAAATGTACTATTACAGTTATGAAATATTTGGTATATACCTGAACAAAAATTTTTAATATTTAAAACAACCCATTTGAATGTACCGCCATATTAGTTCTGTATGTAATTCGGAATTGTTCTCCAATCACTGTAAAAAGTTTTTCCGGGCTGCTGAGCCACGGTCTTGTGGAATTACTTTCGGAAGTAATTCCACGGCTCAACAGCCCGGAAAAAAACTTTACAGTAGATTCCGGCCGTGAAAGCTTACGCAACACTTAGTTTTCCAATCATTTTTTAAGTGTAGTCTATTTTCGGTTGCATAAATAATCAAGAATTTATTGGGCTTAGATTCGCATTTAATTTGAGAAAGATGGTACATATGGTAGTTTGAAAAAGTAATTAAATGTATTATTTGTTAAATATTTTGTCAAATGTTCTTCAAATTTACCAATTGGCACCTGTCCCATCAAGTGAGGGAGGTGATTGAATACTTTAATCACTGCTACAGTACTTGTTTTTGCACCTTTGATAAATGTGTTTTGGGTGGTAGCAGTAGATTGTTTACTTTTTCTCTAGTATCAAGTCCATGGTTCGGTTGCTATTTGCTAAAGAATGCTTGTTTTTTTTGACAAAAAGTATTGATTCTAATATGCAAATTAAAGGTAAAGTCAACTTAGTCAAAAATCCATTTTCTTTAAAATGGGTTTCCAAGAGTCTCTTACATTCAGCCAGAAAACTGCCCTTATACTTGCTTTTTGAAAAACGAAAATTCTGTTTATGTTTGACAATACACGGAAAAAAATCTTTTTGGTATGGATTTTTTTTTTGATCAACCTAACTGAGGGCTGAAATTGACATGGGGGCACAGTAGGTCTTTCTGGCTGAGTTGCCGTTTACGGATTACACCTGCCCATGGGGAAAAGTCATTTTTTGAAGACAAAACATCGAAGCTGCCGACAGCAACTGGCATTTCTTGACTTATTTGTTCGCTGTATGAACTAACCAAACTTACCTTCCTTTACTCCTCTAATAACCACTCGAAAATCAGGATCAGATAATCAGTTCAAACGAACGAAGTAGGAAGCCAACCTAAACCTTAGTTTATATATCTTTCGGATATCAAGGGCTAAACTAAGGAACATGTAAACAAAAACGGACGGCTAGGAAAAAGTGTACGGATTCGCCATCTTTCCTCAGTTTGTTCTACCCAATAGGAAGCCAAGCTGTCCTTTCATCAAAACAGTTCTTCACAGTAATTTAACTACTTGTCGAAATGCTATCTGAAGTAGTTTTTACAAATGTTCATTTTTCTTTTCTCATATGAACAGAAAAATTCTTTGTATATTGTAAAAATTATGAAAATTTCTGAAAAAGAAAGATATTGGGAGTATTCTTCTGGCTTTGAATTACTGGAAAAAATGCAAAATTTAAATAAAATTATTTTCGTGAAAAAAACAAGAAAAAATTGTTCCATTTTGGAACAATGGCAATTAAAAGGTTAAATACTGCTAAATTACCTACACTCTATGAAGCATGTTGATTTTCTTTTTCAGTTTTTACTTTACTATACCACATTTAAATTAAACAATTACATAACAACATATTTTATTTATTAAATTATTTAATTAAGATCACATTCACATCCTATTCTACCGGTTTTATAGTTACAAACCTAGATACTACAAAAACTACAGCAATAGTTGTGATCACAAAACAAACAACCGTCACGTAAAAGGTTTCTTCAGTAAATATATCAGTAAATGCCGGTATTACGTTATAGACATGTTCAATGAGCTGTAAGTGTATATTTTTATTGTGATTGACCATCGCTATTTCTTCAACTTCCTCTGCAATTTAGTCTTGACTGCAAGAGGAGCAGCGGCAGGCTCTTCTGGTTTCACTTGCGAGCTTATTTGTTTGTTGAATTGCTGGAATATCTCTAGCACCGTCAAATTATTTGCCAAAAACTTGACACTACTGCAACATGTGCTCACTGTAAGGTACAACAGAATAAAATTAATAAATGGCTACTCACCTAGAATCTACCAATTCCACCTTGATCTCCGGCTCACTCCGATCACAGACAACATTGGTTTTGATCTTGCAATCTAAATTGGTGTTTGTGATTTTGGTGCTGGTTATGAAATGTAAAAAATCCCTGCAAGATGTTAGATTTTCTAGAAAACACTAATAAAAGCATACCACGCGCTTGCGTCTGTTTATAAATAGCGAAAACGATCGATAAATATACAGGAAAGATTTTGAGGTTATGTCGGCTTACCTTACTGTCACCGCATTTTCGTGGAAAGGATCGAATTTTACCTGGATTCTCTTCACGGGTTTTAAAGTCACGGATTTTAACTCTTTGGTGATTGCGCTAATTACACCCGCGGACTTCTTGAAAGTCCCGCTGAAGTATATTGACATGTTTTCTTTAGCCTATCATAACACGCACCGTTTGAATTAGAGATGGTTAAAACTGCTCTTTTATCGGAGCTGCTCCTGCTCCGCTGACAAACCAGTTCTTAAAAACAGTTCCTGCTCCGGGGAGCAAATATTTTTCTTATACAGCCATTAACAATTTTAATAATTTCACAAAGTAAAAACTAAGCTTACATATAATGAAATACATAAAACATAATACACGTTTGTTTTTTGCCAACCAATAAATCTCGACGTTAAGGCCGTTTTACACCTAGCTATTTATTGCGCAATTTATTTAAAATTTTACGTGTATAACACGGATTAAATACGTGTTATACACGTAAAATTTCAAATTGCCCAATAAACTGCGCAATAAATAGCTAGGTGTAAAACGACCATTATTGTAAGCATTCTAGGTAATATTCTAGATTTTATCTAATAAGTTACAACAGTATTTTTATACATTATACATTACAAATTCCAGACTGCCTGAGGATGGTCATATCTGTTGACCGAAACATGTCGTAATAGATAATAAAAAAATTATAGATTGGAAAGAACATTTTTTCTTATAACATATAAACAACCAATCATGTACGTTTAATGGAAAAAAATATATATTACAATTTGGTTCCCAGAATTCGATGGAGCAATTTTGTAGAACATCGACGTAAGAAAAATTCCTCTATTATTTAATTTATAACAGTTATAAGCTGTTTAACAAACCACAAGAAAAAATATTTTTATTTAAATAAAATAGATGTGAATTTAAAGTAGTATTATAGTATTAAAATTAATATCTTGCGTTTAATTATAAGTATTATTTATAACCCACACAATACAATGCAAACTTAATTTTTTTTTGTAGATACGTAGATGGATATGAGGCTCCAAATTCTTCCCTGACCTCCTCATCCACACCCTCACCACCATCGTCATCCACAGAATGAATATAATTAATCAATATGTAAAATATATAAAATAAATAATTAAAGTTTATTCAAAATAACAGGTCAAAAATATATTTTGTCTTTCGAATAGATGATCAGATTAAAACAATCATCCAGAATGAGTGTATTCAAGGATATCACTATCAAATATGAAAGGTATCCAGAAGCTGAAGCATATATAGCGTATTTAGAAACGGTGATAGCCATCAATTCAATTAATCCCATATGCGATGACTTCATTTATAAAAACAACATAATACTACAAAGCATGGAGGGTGATAAAATACGTTTAACAACTATACATGGAGGAAAAAAATATATATTACGATTTGTTTTGATGATGAATGGCACATTGAATTCAGTATGCTACACACACAAGTTAGTAATGTACTTGACAAATAACTTTGTTATTAATTTAAAAAAAAAGTGTAAATTTGAATGTTATATTTTTAAAATATTTGTGTTGTGTCTTTAAATGTGTAATGTAAAAGGCAATTTCTGAAGAAGACAATAAAAAAAGTTGTCGAAACGTCAAAAAAGAATGTTTTAATTGGTAAATTTTTCATTAAATGGTAAAAAAGCCGCTACCTCAAGAAAGAAAAAAAATATATGTTACGATTTGGTTCCCAGAATTCGATGGAGCGATTTTGTAGAACATCGAGGTAAGAAAAAATTCTCTATTATTTAATTTATAACAGTTCTAAGCTGTTTAACAAACCATAAGGAAAAAATATTTTTATTAGATAAAATAGAGGTGAATTTAAAGTAGTATTATAGTACTAAAAATAATATCTTGCGTTTAATTATAAGTATTATTTATCACCCACACAATACAATGCAAACTTATTTTTTTTTTTTTGTAGATGCGTAAATGGATATGAGGCTCCGAATTCTTCCCTGACCTCCTCAGCCACACCCTCACCACCATCGTCATCCACAGAATGAATTTAATTAATAAATATGTAAATTATATAAAATAAATAATGAAATAAAGTTTATTGAATTTTTCAAATTTATTGTAATTAGAAACATTGTTGTTTATCATTGTATGGAATAAAATTAGAATTTTTATCTACAATAACTTTTATTGGAAAGAATTTCTCTTTTTGTATCATTTGATATCTAATTATATAATTAAACAAAATATTCATTTTACCTATTTAGTTCTTATTTATGTTATATTTCTTATCTTTTACAAATACTACATAATTAAACGAATTTGTTAATATATTTTCATATTTTGATAGGCTTGTAATGAATAGAATTTTATTTACTGGAAGTTCAGATAAAGAGTTATATGAATTTATGGACTTCACTACTTCACATCATTATTAAGTGATTTAATTTCCTTCGTGTAACTTTTGTCAGAATCCATTCCAATTTATTTATATTTAAAATAATTATATAACTATTTTATTTTCTATCGTTGAAATTTTTTTAGAAAAAAAAAGTCATTAATACACATTTGTTTTCTTTGACATTACAATACTAGAACTATTACGTGTATGTTACGTTCAATGTTTACGTTTTACGTTACGTTCTATGTCTCATGGTTAATTCACTTTTAGGGTACTTTATAGTAAATGACCAAAATATAATGGTATAAAATTAGAGTAAAATCTGTAAATATAACTGTTTATACGCGTTCACAATATGGTGGCGATTGAATAACTTTTTTTAGCAATTTTAACTTGTGAACGAGCAAAATTGTGGTTGTAGATTTATAGACAAAATTTGGTATAAATGCTTACAAATATAATTCTTTTTTTATGGATTTTCAAGAGAATTACTGGGGTTTTAACGCATTTTTTTGTGCCGTTTATGGACTGTTAAATTGTTAAGCCCTAGAAGTAGTTTTAACCTCTAAATTGAAAGATAAACACTATTTACCGTCCAGAACCGGTGGTATTATATATACTACTATTATTTGGTACTTATTTTTACATAAAAAAATACTTACGTCCACGCACGATTGAATAAGTGAATGTTAAAAATGTGCGGCAATTTTAAAGCACCTGGTTCGCAGCGGAGAAATCAGGGTGCGCTAGTTTCAATGTTTCGCGCGTAATTTAAAATCAAGTAATTAGTTGAAAGGGAGAAGGCATTATATAATCGTCGTTGGAATTGGGAAGCCCGTAACTTGCAAACTGTTACCTTAGCAGAGACGAGAAAATTCCGTTTTGTTTGTTAATGCTGTTTTACATACGTACTTTGTTGTAACACATCTTATTATTATACGTCAACAATTATTATACATCAGAAACAAATGTTCTTTTAAGAAACAGACTATGGTATGCCAACAAGTTTTTACTATTAATTTAGTAGTATAGTATTCGAAAAAACAATGACATAATTTAAGATATTCGTCTTTAAGCATTTTTCAAAGAATGAGGAAGCTCCGAAATAAATAACACTAACAAATACGAAACAGATACAACAATAAAAAAGGATGAATATTGCTCTTTTTTAGATTTTAAATATTTAGTTCTAAATCTTTGTAAAACTATATCTGAGGTATCTAGAGAGTTTTTTACCAAATGAAGGTTATTATTTAATAATTAATTAAATAACGAGAAGCTGTCTTATAATAATTAAAAATAATAAATTTTATAAACTGTGTTACAATAGTTTTACTAAAGTCAGCCTCATGGAAATCACACTTAATTAAATATTTTAAATCTTATTATAAATAGAACCATACATTCATTTCGATTATTTTTTTATGGCAAATATTTGGCAAAATTTTCATACAAATCCCATAAATCAATTTCATTTTCGAAGCGTCGAAGAAACATCTAATACAAATTATATTAATTCCAAAATAATTATAGTATACAGGGTTTTACAAAATAACTATTCCTAATTTTCGAAAATGATAGACGACACTGAAATAAACATTTTTTTTTAGTAATAAACTACTGCCTGGCAAGATTAACTAGAAATCTTTAATAACAATCTCAATTATAACAGGAAAGAATTAACTTAAGCAACATTTCATTATAAATAATATTGCATTATACCTTATAAAAAATTTCAAAGTTACAATCACCATTTTCGATACACAATCAAACACTAATTTTTATGTAATGAAGATTAATTTGTGACAGATATAAAATGACAAATACGAAAATGGTTGTTGTTTCTCAAAGGTTACCAAGATTAAATTTTCTTTTGTCTCAATACATCCAAACATTAGTTTATTTATAAAAAAAATGCTTTTTAAGTGTCCTTAATCATTTCTGAAAATTACTAATAGTTATTCTATAACACACTGTATATGACGGTAGCGAACAATTTTTTGATAAATTTACTAGGTCCTTACAGTTATTCACACTATTCTTATTTTTCTTCATATAAATAATTTGTCAGATATTGTGTGTGTATGATAATAATTAGTCTATTTACCTTAAATTTTGGTTCCCTTAAAAAGTTTAAATCCATCAAGTTTTTTAAGTATATTTATATTAATTCATGATTACAGTTTTGCATTCTCTTCAATACTGTTTAATTCGATCCACATATGTATCAATTAAATTAGTTACAATTACAATTAAAATTTACTATTGATTAAATGATATACTACACTAAAAATAAAATATACTCACATCGTGGAGCCAAATTCAATGTTGGGACAGCTGTCCGATACAAGCGCAGTTTTTGACTAACATATTGTGGCAAGAAATGTCGAGTGCAAATCATCTTCCCACTATATACTTTCATCGGATCCATATTTTCTAGGTACGGATTGACAACTAACCAATTCTTAAAGCGTTCCATGTCCTTTTTGGGATTAGGAAAAGAATGCATAGTGTCACTTGAATCACCACAACCCAGTGCAGCACATCGACGAAGAGGCATTGTTGATCTGCAATATTCTTACATTATAAACTACAGAGAAAAAATGGTTTACCGTGTAGTTAATTTGCCGGTGTAAAAAGCGAATGTATGTACATATATAGATATACGATGTAGAAATACTTAATGCTAGACCTAAAATAAAATGATATTAATAAAACTTACACTACTATATACAAAAATGAGAAAATAAAACAAAGTTATATTGGTTGTAATTCTAACCTATGATATATAAACATTAAACTGACGAAACTGACACTAGAGGTTTGTTGTTTGTTCATTGGTGGTACACTTCTACGTGACTTCTACACTGGCTCTTAGTTAAAACAGCATAGAAGATCCGCTGTTTGCGTATCTGAGAAAGATAAAATATGCACCAGTGTAGTTGGTGGAACCTTAACGAACAAACCCTTTAAAAGTACACCACATAAATACACTAAAATGTATACTCACACCACTGCCAGTAATGTAAAAAGAAGATTAGATGATAATTTCACATAATTATAAGCTGTATTCTTTTTACTTGTCTTACTTTACTTAGCTTGTCTTACTTTTGTGTGTTAAGCTACGAGCTACTCTCTAGAAACGCAGTTAGTCGGCTGGTTTGATCATTCGTAATGAGTAGCTAGTTCTTTCAGACGGTAAAAAGAATACGGCTATAAATTCGGAATTCGCATACGACCCATATGACCCTACATGAACATGCAGAGATGCAGAAATGTGAACAAAAATGCAAACTACAACGTTTAACATTCCCGCCCGGTTTATATCCTGGCTGATCTTCGCCATCGGTAAGGTGGAAAGTCATTAATTTGTACTAGTTTCAGCCTTTGTGATTTCCAACTTCAACTAGACGCCATGTGACGTGATAAGGACAACTTTTGAAGTTGAGTTTCCACCCCATTGCTCCAAGTCGAAATTTTTCAATAGTTAAACCTCATAAATAAGTGAATGTGAGGTTGGTCATACTGAAACTGCAAAACTATTTTAAATAAGATAATTTTTCAGATCTAATTTATTATAACGACACAGATTATGCATTTAAAATAGCCACAGCCATGATGCTTAATTAATCTAGTAAATAAGTGCTAAATTGGAGAGAACGAACTTTGTTTGTCCCGCGCGCGGTAGCAATTTACTATAATTTAGTTAATTATATCTTCCTAGATTTAGAGCAGTAATTTCAAAATGGACTCGAATTATGCCTATTACTACACGCACGAAATACAAAAGAAAGGTTCGCATAACGATATCTACTGGCATTAATCTTTACATGCCCGACCGAGGGCATTCTTTCACATCTTCATTTATAAATAGTTAAACAGTAAAGTACATTGGCGTTCGTTTTTATAATAACAGCATGCGCGACGGTATTATTACCCATTTAATTCTCATGCCTTTGTTAAATCGCAGTTAAATGTATTATCCTATTTGCGAGATTGCGCGTAACCGTCAATTTTTAGAATGTAATTTCATCTGCGACAGTCGACAGCAAATAATGGAGGAACAAAATGGCATTTTCTAGTTAGTTGAGGCACAGTATATAAGGTTTATACTGTGGTTGAAGTTAAGAACATATCGTTTATAACCGAAACCGGGTTTATTGCTTTTATTAACCGTTTTTTCTTCGGTTATTTTTTATTTACTGGTTAGTCGGTTGTTTTGTTTTTAATTCAGTCATTATATCAATATTCTATGGGCGGTGATTTTTGTAATTTGAGGTTATTTTTGTGTAAACCAGTGGCGTAGGTAGTTCTGATAAAACTTTCTTGGGGGGCTATTTTTCGAAAAATAAACAGATAAAAACAAAAGTAATGATGAATATTAGAAAAAATAAATACTCTAAAGAAATGTTCTCCTTTCTTATTTAGCGAAGGTATCATTTACTAAAGAAACAGAAAAGAAGTTTTAAAAATATGTCCCTAATAGCCAAATTTAAATTTCCCGCAACTATTCTTAGTAACTTTAACGTTGAAACATAAAACTACCCACCATTTTGTACTACATTAATAGTTATTTTAATACCTTTTCGTTGAATTCACTAAAAATTGTGGCGGGAAATTTAAATTTGGCTATTAGGGTTTAAATGGCTAAATACATTTTTTTTTTTGAACAGGGGTTGGGGTAGGAATGATTTTTTGTTGATTGATTAAATTCATAAATATTTTTTTATAAACCTCAGGGAGAAAACACTGACTGAAACTGGGAGAGGGAATGATTTTTTTTTCAAGTCATTGATTTCCATCTTTTACAACACCGCGAAGAGAGGAAGCATTAAAATTATTTAAATGATAAAATTAGTTATTAAAACACGGGGGTGGACCGCCAGGAAAGGCTGATTTCTCCTCATATACTAATTAAAATGATTTTGTGTAACACCAAGGGATCATTAAATATGTTTAAAATTATGTTTTGTAGGGTGGTGGCCCTTTCATTTTAACCCTCGGCATTCTTTACAAAGTTTATTCGAGAACTTATTACATGCGTCGCCATCTTTCGTTCTGCCTGCCGTGTTTAGCAGTACTGTCGCCAACTTAAGGTTTGTTCGTTGGTGCTGTACTTTCTACACTGGCTTGTGATTAAAACAGAATAGAAGATTCACTCCTTGCATACCTGAGAAAGATTAATATATGCACACTGTAATTGGTGTAACACCAACGAACAAACCTATAATGTACATATGTAACGGCGGGAAATTTAAATTTTGAATATATAAGTTATAAAAGTTAATTTAATTATTTAAAAAATATAAAATCTGACGTTCAAAAAATAGTTTAACCATTAATAAGATAATTCACCCCCTCTTCTGCCCTCCTTTTTGCAAAAAATAATTTCATCATTTAAGAACATATTTCATATTTTCTGTGAGCTTCGTTGTTCACTAACGGTTTCAATTTCGTTGGTTTATTTGTAAATGATTCAAAACCTCTGCAATTTTTGAGCAATCGCTTAACAGTGCCCTTAGTAGGTTTTGATCTTAATAGGCCGAAGCGAAAAGTCGACAAGTCCTACTAATTATTCGCTCACATTCTCCATATGTAATAATTATATTTAAAAAGTCTTCATTTGAAAATTGTAACCGTGACATTTTTATTGATACTCAAGTACCTATGCGTTAGTATCTCTAGCCTCTACGTGGTCTCTACTAATCTTCGAATTTGTCACTTTGACAGATATGTGACAGATGCATATACTTCTAATTATTACATCACATTGTTTGATCATGGCCACCTAGAACCAACATATGTATTCCTAATGATTATGCTGCGAATTTTTTTTTTCTGAAATATCTAATAATATAAAATAAGTATTCATTTCAGCTAAAAACGGTTCTGAACATTTATACATATTTTTTGACGCACAATCGATCGGCGCAGAGAAAGTTAGCTATTTAAGAAAAATAAGTTGTTACAAATTGAAGATCTTCCTTTTGCTCCCACTATTTCCGCAGTCAATTTAATATTTCTTATCTTCTTTGTTGGAAATATTTACCCCATTTGGTGGATATTATTTAGAATGGAAATGAAAAAAAAATTACTGTATCAACTGCAAGCAACTTAAAAGTTTGTTAAGCACTGCATAACATAAAATTATTTAAAAAAAGTGAATACCTTGTAAAGCATGAAGTCTAAGTAGGTACATAGTATGTTAGATAAACTTGATCTAAAATGACAAAGTTGGCAACTACTTCCGATATAAGGGAACATTATTCCGAATATATATCCGAATTTTTGATCGTTGATTTTTAGTACTTCGTTATTTGATACCAAGGAATATTCTGCAGGAAAAAAAACGGGTATTTGAAATTCTCTAAGGTAATTGCTAATTATTTTCAAAATTGTACTTCTGACCGACTTAAGTAACTATATTAAAAATGTATATGTATCTAAAAATATATAATATGAAGTGAAACCTCTGTGTTATCACTGTAATGAATATTCCCTATATTTCTTACTACGTATTATATGAATATTGTGGGAGTTAACATCTTCAATTTGTAAGGCTTTGGTAAAATTATAAGTATACATCAGACAGTGAATAATATATAAAATGTTACTTAATCATAACCATCAATAAAATTTATTTAAGTTTGCTTCTGATATTTTTTTTTGGAAGTCTGAATTTTATAGTTTAGCTTTATTGTTATTAAGCTAACATAACAAAGTATCACTACGATGTAAATTAAGTGAAATATTTACATAATTGGATTAGGATTTAATTAATTGAATATTTCTAAATGTTTCTATATATTTTCTATATTAAACCAAAACTAATATTTTTCAATGCACAGTGATGCATAGGTTCAGTCCATTGTTATATGACTGCTTAATATGTTCATTTATGCAGGAGAATGTCCACGGTAGTAAATACAAAAATGTTCATCCGATTACATAACATAAAAAAGCTTCGTTTAAATATTATATGTTCGTAATATATTTTCTATAATATATTTAAACATAAACACCTATTTTAAATTAAGAAAATAAACACAAATAACTAACGCATAAAAAAAGTAACAGCTCTAACTGCGGCTCTGGCAACAGTACGGTCCTGACGTACATCAAAATGGCTGCCTTGAAGTTGATGTACGCTCGCGCAGGTTGATCCGTTATCTAATGTTTTATCCTTGTCTATGGTCGTGACACACACTGTATTACGCCTGTATAACACGATCAAAGTACCTAAATGTTTGGTATCAAAGTGGTTCAAATTCACTTCAAACTCGTCGTGTAAATGGCAACTTTGATAGACTTTGATGACGTCACATCAAATTTTACTTTGACATAAAAAATAGTTGTTGGTCAAAGTTATGGCGTGCGCGTGCGCAATCATTGCGGCCAACACAAATTGTTTTATAAAAGGTTTAAATTTAATTAAAATAGAAGAATTAAGACTAGCTGTGTCTATAATTGATACAAACATTTCGCTACTCTACAACTCCTTCTCCAAAACAATCTTAACTCTTAACCTCAAACTCAAAAATAAACAACTGTGAAGCTAGTATATTGGAGCCCTTGAATAATCTTTGGCTGTCAAAGTTAAACTTTGTAATGTAACTTTGGTAAGAAAGTTTGGACATTTCTTAAAAAACGTTGATACACTTTGATCGTGTCATACAGGCTTAATACCTGCACTTTCGCATTTCATATTTTTCTCCAAATTTTGATAACAAATTCTTTATAAAAAGAGATACTTCGCACAAATTTTAATGAGTCTCCCCCTACGACATGCGATACTACACTAATCCCCAGTAAGGCGGCAAATGTGTAAGGCATGAAGTTAGTTGTAAGAATTCCGTTATATTTTTAAATTTTTGGTGCTTGCCCCTTATATTATTCAAAAGATCCTTTTATAGTAATAAATCCAGTTCGAATGTTAATCATATTTATAAAACATGAAAGCAGTATATCGCAATCACATCGAAAGGTCAACAAATCCGCACTGCTTGTCCAATTCCCTGTATTAAATAAACAGATTGACATAAGCAATGCAGACGGCTCATCTTTATAAAAGTAGGCGGTCGGTAATAGAAGCAAATTGGCATTAGAGTCGTCATTGCTGAATACAATTTAGGTTTTCCGTTTCAACAATTCACATTACACTACTTTTGACTTGCATAACAGGTCAATTTAGATGGAACTCTTCGCTAGGTATTACATTTAAGTGGCGATCAAGCCCAATGACGACGCGCGAGTGTAGTGCCTGTGATGCGTTCTGGTTCTGATAGTTTCGAAGTGAAAAATACTTCATTCACATTTCCGCCTTACAAAAAGAAAATTTTCGTATGAAAATGCGTGGATATTTAAAGACGTTAAAATCGCTTTCTTGAAGCGTATATCCGTGTGCGAGGGTGTGTTTGTGGATGACGTCATTATTAGGTGTGTGAATCTATTGAAAATTTCGAAAAACGCAATAAAAAGTTGATTCGCACGGAAACATGGCGGACGTGTTCAAGTTAGTTGTGATTGTTTGGCTCGCGTTTATCGGAGTCCTATGCTATTATGATGAAGAAGAACAGAAACCCACAATTTTAAGTGCAGCTGTGGGAAACTGGGTGGTTTTCGATTGTGAGTTAGATTTTCCGCAGAATATACCAATACCGTATCTTTTAAATTGGAAGAAACACGTAAGTGGGTGGTTCAGTACCTAAGTAAAGTAATATTTTTGACAGATCAAATTTGAGGTTAAAAAGTGATGACTTTTGGAATGGAGTGTAAAATTTTAAGGGGATAATCTTTAAAATGCTCGTATTTTATACCATTACCCACATAGCCAAATTTGAATTGCCCGCAATTATTCTTAGTAACTTCAACGTTAAAACATAAAATTACCTACTATTTTGTATTACTTTGATAGTTATTTTAATGCCTTTACGTTGAGTTTACTAAAAATAGTGGCGGGAAATTTAAATTTGGCTATTAGGGTGGCAATTGAAAGATATTTTAGTTGTTAAGAAGCATATACAGTGAGGTCGTAAATGCCCCCCCCTGATAACTTTTGAATGGTATGAGATAGAGCAATGAAACAAAAACCAAGTGGAATTAGAGATAATTTTGTGATTTTTTGCCTATAGAGATCGCACATGGCTTCTGATGTAAATAGAGGGCGTAGCTATCTTTAAAATTTTAAATAGGAAGTAATTTCATTTAGAAGCTCATTTAGAAGATATTTCTATTACTTTTATGGCAATGCAAACAGTTTTACGATTTTCGAAATTTTTACCAACTTATCCAAGATTAATAATTGGAGTACTTACGTTACTTTTTCTATAGCCCTCGTATAAATATTGTGGTTTTATGTGACTTAGGAAGCGATTGCTGTAAAATATGACATTTTACAATATGACGTTTTGCAAAATTTTAGCAAAAGTGTCTTATCTGTCAGTGTATGTGTCATGTGTGTGGGTGTCTATGTTACAGATTACTGTAATTACAGGTTTCTGTACACTATATCAAAAAGCGAATACGAGGGCTATAGAAAAAGTAACGTAAGTACTCCAATTATTAATCTTGGATAAGTTGGTGAAAAATTCGAAAATCGTAAAACTGTTTGCATTGCCATAAAAGTAATAAGAATATCTTCCAAATGAGCTTCTAAATGAAATTACTTCCTATTTAAAATTTTAAAGATAGCTACGCCCTCTATTTTACATCAGAAGCCATGTGTGTATCTCTATAGGCAAAAAATCACAAATTATCTCTAATTTCACTTGGTTTTTGTTTCATTGCTCTATCTCATACCATTCAAAAGTTATCAGAGGGGGGGGGGGGGACCATTTACGACCTCACTGTATAATAAAGTCATTTAGCTTCAGAATTTATGAATCATTAAATTAATCGCTGAATACCTAAGCGATTAATTAATTGATAATTATAACATAATTATATTTTTTAAAAGACTACCTAAGCATAACTTTGTTGGCAACAATGAGAGGTTGGCAAGAGACAGTGTGGAAGAGGGACGCGAGTTTGATAGAGACGATAACTTTGTTTTTAAATCATATTATATTTTCTACGTTAAATAAAGATATTCAAATAGAACAGCCGAGTGTAGACTTAACTTCATACAAATAATTAATCGTTATTACAAATTACACGTTATTCCTGTCATCTTAAAAATACACAAACGTAAATGAAGGAAATTAACTTCATTCACGTTTATGAATGAATGAAACTGACCTTAAAAACCGTTCCATTAATTACTTACGTATATGTATATACACACTAAGAAAATTGGTAATTTTTCTTGGTAAAAATCACTTTTATTGGTAATTTTGAATAAATAAATAAATTTTATTTATCCCCGTGTGATTACAAAATATGGAACAAGTCAAAACAAAATACATACAAGTATTACAAAGGGAAAAAAGTATACTTAATTAATAATAAATGTATTAAATATGTTACAGGCAATCATTCATGTATTCAGTGACCGAATAATAAGCTTTATCTGCAAGGAATGCTTTTAGCTTTAACTTAAATATGCGACTGTTACATATCTCTACCCTAATAGCCAAATTTAAATTCTCCGCCAAAATTTTCAGTGATTTCAACGTAAAAGTATTAAAATAACTATTGATGTAATACAAAATGGTGGGTAATTTTATGTTTTAAAGTTGAAGTTACTAAGAATAATTGCGGGAAATTTAAATTTGGCTATTAGGGTTGGTAAGTAGTTATAGAATAAATAGTATATTTGAAACCAAGCAAGAAAAGTGCTCTATTGTAGGCCGCGGTAAATATTTTGCCCAAGGGCTGCAATAGCACTTTCCTCAAGTTTGAATACAATTTTTTCCCAGCCAGTTCAATTTTAACTAAATGTCTAAAAATAATAAAGATATGCCTGTGAGTGACATGATAGATAGTAGGCTTATGCCCGGTAACATAAAGCGTGTGTAACCAAGTGATTAGTTAATCATTTGTTAGCACTAACAAATTGTTAATTAATGGCTGTTGTAAACTAGCTAACTGTAAATTTACTAAAATTGATAGTTCATTTTGGTTCCGATAGAGAGCCAACTTGAAACTTTGACGTTTTCACCTAGAAATTCAGTAATTGAGGTTTTGCTTCTGGCTTATGTCAAGTTTGTTATAACGATTATAACCAAAACGGATATATGAAATGATTAATCATCGTCCTCCAATGAAGAACTATTCGATATACTAGACAACATATATGATAGACGTCATAGACCACCACTGCTCATAGAAGAATCATGTAAATATAAGAAAAAAAGGCAAATAAAACAATGATTTGGTCGTGTTGATTGTTCTTTTTCCTAAAGTTGTATAATGTAAATAACTACTCTTTCATCCTTAACTCATCCTTAATTTTCAATGATCGCTAACGATGTGTGTTTTTCTTGTACTGTAAAATTTCTGGATCTTCCCACGGCTGCTATCTTATTCTAAATTAATTGATCAGTGATCAAATTGAATCAAAAATAAAAATTCTGTCAAAATGTCAAACAGACTTCCCGGCTAAGCGTCAAATATTCCGCCATCTATTGATGCAATCATGCACGGTAACTTTCGGTTGCACATTCGGCAAATTTCGTGCTTTGTAAATCTTAACAAATGTGTAACTACCGAAGAGCGGTGGTTAAGTTAACAACTGATTTAACAAATGATTATCTCCTAACAAACTTTATGTTACTGATTTTTGATGTTATCCATTGATTAACTTTGACAAATAGGTAACTATTGTTTATGTTACCGGGCATTAATCTGTCAAATATTTTTTGAGAACTGTCAAGTTAGCCTTGTTTTAAAAGTGTTTAATAATAGTTTAATTGATATTTAATACCTATTAATAATTTAGCAATTATCTCATAAATGGGCTCAGACTGGGTCGATTGTACTAATGTACCATGTTTTTATTGCGTAAACTTTCCCCCTATCGCACATATCCCTCCTATTCATGATAAATATTATTGTCAGCGTCTCAATTATAAAATTCTTCGAATACACTTTTTTTTTTGGAATGCTAGAGTAACGTATTACCAATAATCGCTGTTTTTCTTTACCTGACGGCAACTTTCATTACGTTAGAACTCAGCAACTATAGATTTGACAAAAAAAAGGTTTTATACAAAAATTGTAGAAAATATTACGCTCTACAACTTTGATCATAACATTTTTTTTCGTATTTCCAAAAATTATTGCGATATTTTCCAAAAACAAAAATTTGTCTTTTTAATCGACTATATTTCGGCAAATATTAACAATAGAAAAAAAAGTTTCAAATAAAAAAGATGAGAAATTTTATCTTCTACAAAAAAGATCCTTACAATTTTTAACGTAAAACTCACCGTTTCCGAGATATTTGCAAAAAGGCGTTTTCACAAAGTTGCTTTTATACTTAGGGGACACCCTCTGACATAATCCAATCGAAAAATCCATTATCAGGATTTTTTGCGGAGCGAATGTCTAAAAATCCTGACTATTAAAGGCGAGCGTAGGTCGTGAGTAAAATTAATAAAGAAAATAGTGAAAGATTGGAGGGAAGTTAATTTGGGCGCCACCAATTTTTTTTTTTTTTTACTTTAGATTATTGTAATGCAAACATTACGTAGGTTATAAAAATAAAAAAAAAGTTAGAGAATTTAAATGTGGTTAATATGTTGGCTGGATTGAAAACATCTGAATTCGACCATTTGTTGCCCCATTTCGCTTGATCGTTTATCTGTAGATGTTTTTTTTTGTTTGTTATTTTATTTAATTTGTGCAAGTGGTGCAACAATAAAGAAACTATTATTATTATTATTATTATTATTTTTATTATTGTGTATATTAAATAATTGTAAATGGTATATTCAATTGTAGATATAATAAAAAATATTTAAAGTTGCATGCGAAAATGATAATGAAATTATCACATTGAATTGTTGAAAGTAAAGCGGCCTTACTTTTTACAAAGGATCCACAAAAAAAATTATAATGTGTAAGTTAATATAACCAAATATACAGGGTATTCCACGTAACTGGTTCATTAAAAGTTTATGATGTTCTATTATTTACTTATATTTGAGATTTTGGCACCAGTATCTGTTCGATTGGAACTATAAATGTAAATACCTTTAACCAAAATATCACTTCCGTTGACCGGAAATGGATGTCAACTTTGTTATTTTAAATAGAATGATATAATTTTTTATTCATTTTTGGATTCTACAACTATAAATACGTCAGTTTTCATTAGCTATTCCTATAGCTACATGTTGCCGTTTTTGAGTTATTTAAGTTTTTCTTTTTTTTTAGTCATAATCATTGTATCATTGAGAAATTAATATCTCGGTTAATACTGCAAGTAGAGACTCCAAATTTGCTATGTTATGAAAGTAGATATAACTCTAAGAAACGGTAAGCACAATTTACATTCTCCACATACGGGTGGTTCAAACTGAGGAACAAAGGTGACATATTTTCAAATGCACGAAAACTCATTTTTTTAAATAGAATCCCTGTATTTTAATATCGGAATTAGGAAGTAAATATCATCCCCTATCACTTTATATGAGCATTCCCTATACCTATCTTTAATAGATTTTGAGATATGAACGACTTTTTGTTAAACAGACTAAGTAGCCCTATCTTTGCGTGTTTGTAGCTAGCTCGTGCTAGTGCGAAGAAAATGTAACACTGTTCACATAATAAGACATTTTGATAAATTTTACACATAGGAGTACGTAATATATGCTGAGTTGAAAGCCTTCAATAGATACGCCTTTTATAATTATGAACGGTTTACCAGAAAAAAAAGAAATTTCAAACACTGTCAATACTACACACTTACCCAGCAAAATGGGGCAAGTGTGTAATCGTTCCGCATTTTATATATTAATAGCATTATCGTTTAGTTCGGCCAAGAGTGTAATACTAAACCTGATGCCTGTTTAATAAGGTATGATATATTCATAAGATATTCAAGTTATTACACGTTAGGAGATGCGAACTTTTGTTTGTAAAACTAGTATGAAGTTTAGTACATTAGTATTATAACAAGAGGACGTCCGTATTTCAATTTTAAAAATAAATATAAACAAATTACACACTTGCCCCGGTTACACACTTACCTGACTTTACCTTAGATATATTCGATGCACACAAGCTGATATACGTTGTTGTACATATTCTACATGAACAAGAATTTGAAGAAGGTGCAGAGTGGGGTTTGGGGTGTATGAAATCTCTAGTGACGCCACATTTCGATAAAAAATTATGTACCATACGCAGAATTGTTACATAGTTTATATCAGCCACATATCAAGCATCTTAATAATAGGTATCGTATATCATATATCTGTTTCGTATGCTCACCATGTTAATATATATGTTATATACCAAATACATAGAATTGTTATATAGTGTGTGTTCTGTATCAGGTACGTAACAGGCATATAAATAATAGATTATCGCATTTACATCTCTATTTTACGTTCTATACGTTAATAATTAAAATCGATGTTAGCCAGTACGTCTGCATGACGAATGGTTTCCTGGAAAGTAAAACTTCTATGGAAATTATCACTGCATCAGAAATTTTACTTGCGCGTATTCCAGACTACATGCATTCGAAATTTCACTATGAATATTCATATATTTTACATGAAAAAACCTTCGAAAAATTACTTACAGTTAGAAATATTACTTCTAAAACTAAAATACTTGTACGATTTTAGGGGCGCAAAATTACCGCAAAATCGTACAGAAATTTTACCAACATTTTTTTAGTGTGTAGACTGTGTAGGTAATGTAATGACATTGCGTAAACGGTTCCGACATTTAATTCTTTCGTCGAGAATACAAAACCCATTTAACAGCCCTAATAGCCAAATTCAAATTTCCCGCAATTATTCTTAGTGCCTTTAACGTTGAAACATAAAATCACCCACCATTTTATATTACATTAATAGTTATTTTAACGCCTTTACGTTGAGTTCACTAAAAATGGTGGCGGGAAATTTAAATTTGGCTATTGGGGAGGTAGGAGTCTTATACCAGAGCACTTTCCACTTAATTCGGAAACCTTAAAGTGACATATGTCCTCCGCATGGGAAAGCGGATTTTGGAAGCGATAGAATGAGCCATTTTCTGTTTAGGGGGAGGTGTTCTTTACGGCGAAAAGCAGCCCAATATCAAGTCAACGAGCCGATATAATGGTCGGATAAAACTTTTGTGGAAATCCCTATTCGTATTAAATGGCACGGGCTTCTGCTCAATCTATCCGAAATCGGGAGAGCGAATGAGGTGTCTATGAATGTCAAGTGTTATTTCCGAATCGGACGCCCACTTCGACCAATAATGGAACTTGGTTCATCCTTACAGTTAATGGTGAGTGTTCAGAATTGTTGGGAACTTTTTTGCATTGGGTGTAGAAATATATATTATTAATATTATTATTATTATTATTATTATTAATACCTACATGGGACACACTGTTTAATTGTAATCCACATTTTCTACCTCTTTTAACATTTTGTTTATTTAACATTTTTTTTATCTTTTTTAATTATATTTTGTTTTCCAAGCTTTTTATCAATTTTTATTTTTTTAACGGTTTCATTTTTGGCCAATTTTACATTTTTTCATTTTTTTACCTTCTTTCACTTTTTTTTCAATTTTCTCCAAACTTTAGACCCCTTTTTAACATATTTATGCTAAGAAACTTTTTTAAAAGATTTAAACTATTTTTCCATTTTTTATCTTTTATCTTTCTTAACATATTTATCTCTTCCCTTTCTTTACTGTTTTAAAAAAAAATCCAAACTTTTATCTCTCATTAAAAAATATTTCTTGGCTTTTTTAAATGTTTTTTACCATTTTTAAACAATTTATTTATAATTTCTTTGATATTACACGCAATTGCCACAATTCATAAATTAAAACAATAATTTTATTTGAAATCCATTTTTCTATGCTTTTCTTTAATGTTTCTCGCATTTGCGCCATTTTGCTTTCAACAACTACATTGGTAGTTAGTAACCCAAATTTGTTATTAATAATTGGCTGTTTTCCATTACTGTTGACTACCTCACTTCATGTTTTTGTTAACCTACAAACTGCCTAACGTTGAACTTAGTTTGTCGGCCCAGGTTTCGTCGTGCGTAGTAAGTAACTGGTACCCACTTGGCAAAATAACATGACTATAACGTCGTCTAAATGTTATCTTGTAATCGCGAAATGTTCAAATATATACATAATGTACACCAATGTTGTAACATTTCTACGACTGTTTTATGTCCGCCTAAGCGATGTTACGAAACAATATTTCCCAGTAATGTTAATACGAAGGTCTCTCGAGTAACATTACTTATAACATGACCAATTAATGTTTGAAGTATAGCTCTTTCGTAACATTTCTCATATGTTAAAGAGAAATATTGATACAGTGTGGCAATTAAATGTTTCTATTAAATATATCTACATAATGTTTCTATTGGGTCTTTTATTTACTCCAAAAGTTGCTGCATTATACAAGAAACATGCTGTTGAGGTTTATCGAGAGATTATATTAATTAATATAAAACGGAATCTCAATTAGGTCTTATGGAAATTCAACGTTAATATTATAATTTCATGTTAACACTTCGATAGGTCGGGGCCGTCTGTTTTATACGAATTTATCTTCACTTACTAAAATTACAATATTAACATTAAACATTAATGCCAGAAAAACATTAATGGACAAGAACATTTTGTATTTATAACATTATAAGTCTTTTTTGTAGTTATTTTTTGCAGATACATTAAAATGGTCAAGTCATATATCACATAGTTCTATGTAAAATAAATAGTAATACTATGAATAATTATTATAAAATAGCTATTTATAGTAACGAATACATTAATACATACTTTTAAAAAGGCTAAATGCTGCTACAGAAGACAATAAAGGCATTATTGATTAAAAAAAAAAGTACATTAAATTCCATTTTAATAAACTTCAGTATTGGAAACAGATTATGGGCACATAAATTAACATGAATAGAATTCTAACAAAACTCACAACACAATAAGAAAAGCCCCGATACATTTTATTCCTTTTGAACATTTTGCTTGTTTTTCTATCAAATCTTTGTTTGCCATAACGAAAACTATTCGATGACAGTTATTTCGTAATTCTGTATCTGTGAGTACAATATTTCTTCTAATTCTCTCTGAAATTAAAAAAAAAGACACCGTCAAAAATAGAGATCAAGAAAGCTATTTTTATTATATATGAAAATTGAGGATAAGCTGCATATTTTATATATAACACTGTTTTATAATTATTGTAAACTTTGTATTTGATCAAGAATTACTTATGAATAATCTAAAGAATGACATTACGTGACATTGTCTCCTTCTTGTAGCACAACAGGTAGGTTTTACTATAACATATATAGTTTATGATTAATATAATAACTATCTGTCTTAAAGATCTTCGATGAATTTGAAAGGATCGACATACCTACTTTAAGCATTATAAATAAAACTTACCTGAATAATGTTTGATTCATTATTGCGGGAAGTTTTTTCTCATCACAAGATTGCGACGCAAGAACAATCCAAGAATGGTCTTTTAATAGAAGAAATTTTGCTCCATTAGTTTTTTGTTTTAAATTGCTAAATTTGCAGAAACAATACATTATATCTTACACTTTATAAAATGTAAATATATTAATGTTATAAGCGCAAATGTTGTAACATTCCTTGTAATGATTCACCTTGTAAATATGGCCATGTTACAACTAAATATTACCTTCAACATTTCTGACAACAAAGTCTTTGTTTTTGCAACATTGTTTTTAATATTTACGCGATTTTTCTGATTACATTGAAATGTTAACTACGTAATGGCCTGCAAATAATTTCTATACATTATTTAATGTTGCTGCAAAATTTCAGTAACATGTTTTTGTTTAACATCGCTGTCTAGTAAATAATGTAATATTACTGGGATATCTGCAACATTACTTGCCAAGTGGGTGGTAGCTTAACGAACAAAACTGAAGTGAGGTGAGCCAGACGAGAAATGGAAAGTACCTAATTATCTAATGAAAAATAGAGTGATTATAAGCAATTTCTGAAATTCTGCATGCTGTATACAAATAACTCTACCAATCGAAAGCGCTGCATAAATGGTGCATGTCCGCCATTGAAACTTTTTTCTGTCTCTTACCGTTTAAAAGTTATTTTGGATAAACGAACGTTAGACCGAATTTCAAAGTCCAGTTGCACCCCTTAAAGTTGAAGTTCCCCAACGAGAGAAAGTATCTTTGAGTGACACTGTATGGGCTCTACAAACTGACAAAGTTTCATTAGAATCTGCGATTTACAGTTTGCGACCTTCCCTTGTTAAATCATCATTAATTGTCCATCGAGCCTTTTAACTCTTCACTGTTCATTTGACGTAGGAGGACCTATTGGCGTACCACCGCATCAAACAGGACAATTCATGGAAGGTTCGGAAAGCGGAAGGTTCACTTGCGTCAAAAAAGACCCCACGACGATAATCAAGTGGTACAAAGACAAAATACCCATCACGGAATTGCCAGACATCCTACAGAGATCTTGGGTATCCGAAGACGGTAGCCTAACCATAAGACCCACGACCATGGCGGACATGGGAGAGTTCGAATGCGAAGCAGAAAGCTCCGACGGCGCGAAAAACAATCAGCCACCGCTTTTTTAAACGTGCAATGTGAGCAAAGTACAATCCACAGATTAATAATATTGACACACTTTTTTAACACAAACCCATTTATAGATAAGGCGAAAGTAATCTACGCCCCAGAGGAAGTCCATCTCCTACGGGAGATCCGCCCATATTGGATTGGCCACCTTCGGGCGAAATCCACCGGATTGAAAAATCTACGCGGGGGGGAAAGGACGGGTTCCTCTTCGATCCGTAAACGTCCAAGGAGTGTTTTACAGGCGAAATGGAAGCTTATTCTTCAGCAAAGTTGACGAATCACATAACGGTCATTACACTGCAACACCTTTCAACGAGTTTAGGAAACCGATGGCACCTTCACCAAGCATCATAGTGACTGCAACGACCTCGCAGTTCTTCGTGGTTATACACGCACTGTTTATAGAGAAAATTAGGGGAAACAGTTGAAAATACCGTGCGATGCTAGAGATGCGGGAAGAAATCACAAACCCATAATAGTTTGGTACAAGGTAAGTATTGATTCATAGACAAGATATAACTATTAGAAAGAGTTTAGACCATTGCGCATTCGCGAACTTTCAGATTGTGTGAAAACCGCATTTTGATGTATATGATTCAGCTGTTGTTGTATTAGTTTTGTTTGGGGGTTTATAAAACGCATTGTTTTTAAGGTTATTCGTGTTTTATTTTCGCGTATTATTTAAGCATTTCATATTTATACTATTATTTCGATTAAGATTGTTTAGTAATTAGTAGTTTATTAAAGTGTAGCTGAATTATTGAATAATACGTTGTTTAGTAAATAATTTTATTTCGTTGAACCATTTTTAAATATTTCAAGAGAGTTTTAAGTGTTAAGAGAACCAAGGACATTTAGTGAAGTGTGTGGTATTATTACTGTGAATAATTAGATGTGAATTAGCGTTTATGTTGTAGAATGTCTGTAGATTGGTATCCCCTGATGACAACATCAGTTTCCATCAGTAAGAGCCAACTATAATCTACTTGTTATGGGTATGTGGTATAACTTATCTGGCATTCTTCCTTTGTGAAGAGTGCTTGTTGCAGTTAACGTCTGCTGCAAGAATAATGAGAGAAAATAAATATACACAGTCGCAATGAAGAAATAAAGGTATTTCTGCACTGTTGACAAAAATTTCTGTGTTCTATTCTATTTCAAATGGATTAATAGTCAGCTGATCCGAGAGATTAAGAATATGTATTGGTAATTTCAGTCTATCACAGACAGTTCCTTGAAGAACATCTGATCTTATTAACAAAAGTGATCATTGAGTGTTATTGTAAAATATGGCTTCATAGTATTTTGGTGAAATTAACGCAAGAACTGT
This sequence comes from Protaetia brevitarsis, assembly GCA_004143645.1. Classification (NCBI taxonomy): domain Eukaryota; kingdom Metazoa; phylum Arthropoda; class Insecta; order Coleoptera; family Scarabaeidae; genus Protaetia; species Protaetia brevitarsis. The sequence goes on from RXPK01000007.1 coordinate 492,249, forward strand.
AAGTCGAATTAGTAAGAAAAAATTATAACAAACTTATATTGTTTAGCCACAATAAAGAAATGTATATGACATAAATGTGTATTACTATACCCAGAATATGAAATAACCTAAAAACTTTCAAATTCCAAGTATTAGTGTAATTAGCTTATACACATTTGAATAAATAAAATGAATTAAATATCAATGTATGTCTTTCTCTAGCAGTAAAAATACAATTTTCCTGTATGTATAGTAATAAATACTGTAACGTTTTTTCGGTTTAAAAACGTTGTCGGGTTTTAGAAAACACACAGGCGATATATTTAAATTCACTTATTCTATTAACTATTACGGTAATTAAAATCTATTAAAAATGCTTATTAACTATATACTTAACCACTAATGCTTTATTTATGTAAACGATATTTATATTACATGTACTAATTCAAACGCGACCGCACTATCGAACTCGTATCGATTGACTGCTCCTGGCCAACCCGACGCGTTATTTATAGCTGGCGCGAACGTCCAGATTGTTCGGGCCTTCTAGAACGTCCCCGAAGATTCTGGAGAATAATTCTCGAATCTTCGACCGGTGCTGCCCTCTGTTATTCGTCGTAGGTAGTTCTTCTTTCCGCTATGCAGCGCATCTAGGACGCCTATCGGAAACCGCCAGTTGAAAAGTTGGCGCTCGTTACACTGCTCCCTCCTTAGATCTGTTCCGTCCCGGAACAGGAACTATCACCTCCATGAAGATACGAACAGTTCTCTCCATTCCTACACGACGAGGTCCGGAAGAAATAGCACGCTACCGTCCGTCGCCCTCCCTTCTGCTGACCGCCAGTTGTAGCTGCATACTAGGAACTCTATTTCCAGTATATCGGAAAATTTCTTCGAGCATGTTCCTACGACCTCCAGTCAAGCCATCCAATCCACAGCCTATTTTTGGCACCCTGATCTATTGATCTCCAGCTCCAACAGCTGCTCTCTTAAACTTATCAGGCTGTCCCCACATCGTCCGGTAGGTTGGCTTGCCAACTGAGGCTTCTTTGGTCACCAAGTAGAATAAAGGCCGTTTCTTTCTTTGCAAGTGGAGAGCCTTGCCCCACCTCAGGTTCTGGCTTCGGAGATCTTGGACACCACCAAATTTCTTCTGAAGACGGTAGCTATCCCCTTGCCCATCTTAAATCTTGGGCAACACAATGTGTTAACGCACCCTTCAGGAGCAAAAACAAATCCTCCTGAATCTCCGTTGTTACACCCATGACGCACTTTGCGGCCATTCCCATACTTGTCCAATGAACTCCTCATAGCTGAGTTCTTCTTCGGGAGTCTACAAACTCGGACATCTGCTCGTCCTCTTGATTGTCCCCAAGATAAGGAGCTAGGCGATTAAAATGCACCACTCTTGCTTTACCATTGGGTTTCTTTCTGATGCGATAGATGACGTCATTAATTCGCTTTATCACTTCGTAAGGCCCGTCCCACGATCGTTGCAGCTTAGGTGAGAAGCCTCGACGTCGCTGAGGATTGAACAGCCAGACCAGGCTCCAGACTGATATCCGCCTTCATTTGCTCTGATGTCGTAGTGTTCTTCATGCGGTCGCTTGCTTCATGGATATTGCCCTCACCCGATCGTGAATATCATCCATTCGCCTCCGCAAGTTCGAAACATAGTCATCTCCAACTACTTCTTCATTTGGTTTAAAGCCGAATTAAAATCGCATGGTAAGCGCAGTTCTCGTCCAAAAAGCACACTTAGATGGACTTTGGCCAGTGGTTTCGTGGACCGATGCTCTATACGCCAGCAAGAAATAGATGTAGCTGCTGGTCCCAATCTCGCTGGTGTCTGCGACAACTTTTGATAGATACTTGATAACTGTCCTGTTCATGCGCTCCACCATGCCATCTGATTGCGGGTGCAAGGCAGTTGTTCGGGTCTGCGAATACCCCAATATTTTGCACATCTCTTGAAACACTGCGATTCAAAATTCCGTCCCTGGTCGGAGTGAAGTTCAAGCGGCACACCAAACCGACTGAAAAGTTCTTTAACTAAAGTCTCAGCCACTGTAACAGCTTCCTGATTGGTAATGCGTAAGCTTCACCCATTTGCTGAAGTAGTCTACTGCAACCAAGATGTATTTATTTCCAAATTCCGTCGTGGAAATGGTCCGGCAAACATCAATCGCAATCCTTTCAAAAGGACTGCCAACGTTGTATTGCTCATAGGGGCCCTCTTCTTTGGGAAGGTCCATTGGCAGCGGCGCAAGTTGTACATCTCCGGCACAGTCTTTCACGTCATTCTTGCAATTAACCCAATAGAATTCGCTCTCTGACCTTCGTCTATTAGTCTTCCGGACTCCAAGATGCCCTCCGATGTTCCATCATGAAGAAGTTTTTAAAACTTCGGGAATTCTTGCTTTCGGAACCACAATCTGAAGTCTGCTATTGGTCCCAGCTTCGTCTTCTAACACTCGTCTGAGAAGACCATTTTCCATACACAAGAGCCCCACTGAGCCCAATACGATTTTAGCTCTCGCGAATACGGTGTCTACCGTTTCCAGTTAGGCCGCGCTTCTTGCATCTTCAACTCCATCACACGCTTCAAAACTTCATCAGACTCCTGGTCAGCCTCGGATTTGGTCTTCAGTCCATCTTATCATCTATGACAGTAGTCCTCAAGCAGGTTGCTTCATTTTTCTCTTCGGCACGACAGCAGTGCGTACAATCCTTGGAACAGGGTCTCCTCGATAGTGCGTCAGCGTTTCGATGACTGGTTCCGGCCGATGTTCCGAATCAAAGTCTACTCTTCAAGACCGTCTATCATCTGGCAACCTGCCCTTCCGGATTCTTGAAGCGTAGCAACCACATCATGCCGCATGGGTCGGTTCTTAACAAGAACTTCCTGCCATAGAGATATTTATGAAAGTGCTCTACAGACTTAACTACGGCCAACAGCTCTCTCCTGGTCACACAATAGTTGCGTTCCGGTTTCGACAGCACTTGCTGAAGTAACGAGCACTTTTTCGTGGCCATCTTGAACTTGGGACAAACACGCCTCCGATGCCCACGTTGCTGGCATCAGTATCCAAAATGAATTTTCCTTCAGCCTGTGGGATAGCACAAATGGGCGCAGTGGTCAGCATCTGTTTCAATTCTTCAAAGGATCGTGGCAGCTCTCTCCCCAGACGTAGTCTCTGCCCTCTTCAGTTAGTCCGTGAGAGGCTTGGCGATGTTAGCAAATCCAGGAACGAATCGTCGGTAATAAGTGCATAGCCCAAGAAAACTTCTTATTTCATGCTTGTCCTTCGGAACCGGCCAAGACTTGACGCTTCTATCTTCCCTGGTCAACGACACTCCATCCTCTGATACTACGTGCCGAGGTAGTGGCATTGCTTCTGGAACAGGTTGAAATTTTTGGGGTTAAGCTTCAAAATTCGCTCCTTTCAATCGCTGAAATACTTGCTCCAAGTTCTTCAAATGGTCCTCAAAAGATTTTCCTAAGACAATTATATCGTCGAGGTTATACAAGCAAGTTTCCCAGGATAGTCCTCTCAGTACGTTTTCCATCAATCTTTCAAACGTCGCGGGAGCATTACATAACCCAAATGGCATGACGTAAATTGCCACAATCTGTCCCGATCGTAAACGCCGTCTTCTCCTTTACCTTTGCCTCTACTTCGACTTGCAATAACACTCTTCAGGTCGAGGGTCGAAAATACCTTACACCACCTAGGGTATCTAAAAGTGTCATCGATTTCTGGGCAAAGGAAACTGTCCTTCTTGGTTACATTATTTGTTGTCGATAATCCACGCAGAACTAGTTGAACCATCCTTCTTCTTTCACCAGTACCACTGGAGAAGCCCATGGACTGTTCGATGGTTCAATTACGCCATCCTGCTCCATATCCTGTATAAATTTGTTCTGCTTCGGCTCGTTTCGCCCAATGGCAATCTTCTGGGGGCTTGGCGGATCGGCTGGCATCTCCAGTGTCTATTCGATGTCGTAACAAACATTAGTCCTGCCCTCGTGTTCCGGTCTTCTGCTTGGAAAAGATCTTGGTAGCGTCCAAGCAGCTTGTTTCACGGTATGGCGTTGTTGTGTTGTCAAATCCTTGCAAGACAGTCAATGAAGTTATTCAACCATTCTAGGAAGCGGATCTGGAGTTGTTGTTACGCCATCCTCTTTGTTGACAATCGACGGACACACTAGCACAACTTCCCAAATGGACGCCCTTCCTCAGCTTTACTGGATAACTATTGACGTTCATCAGTCGGACGGGCAATTTTCTCCAGCTTGTATCACTGCCTTAGCAACCAGTATTCCACGACCTTGACCCGCTAATCGCTCCCGTTCCAGCATTAAACTTGCCCTTTGGGAATATCTCCACTCACGCTCGCCTCCACAATGGTTTCACTGCGGCTCGACCACAGTTACTTCTTCTGCCAACACTACGCAGGCCGACATATCTTGCTATGGTTAAGAATAACTTCTTCTTTGCCAACTTCAACATCCTGCTTGCAAGTTCAGTTTGAAACCAAATTCTGTCATTATGTCAATTCGAGGATTACGTCTTGTTCTATATCTGCAACTACAACACGATACTGGAATGCAGTATCACCATACGGAGTGGCCATCGTCTCCCCCAACACGTGACTGTTTGCCCAGTTGCCGTACGTAGCGTCCACCTGGTTGGATATATCCGGTTCGTCCTTCCCACTGCTTCCGGCCGAAGAATTGTCATTGTTGCACCAGTATCAGCAGTAAATTCTCGGTTCCCATTCACATGCCCATACACGACGAGGCTGCTAGGTCTACATCCACTGAAGCAACAATCACTGGTGTTACTGGGGCATCAGCTACATAGGTCGACGATCGCCCCTTCCCGTCGCCCATTTAGTTTCCGTCGGCTTTGGTTTCGTGCATCGTCTTCCTGGTTGCCTAATTTGCACGGATTCCATTTTCGTCATCAATTCCGTCATCGTTTTCGTTATCATTTCGTCTAATTTCGTCATAATTCCTTCTAATGATTCTTCTCCTCGTGACTCCCTAGAACACGGACGCCGAGCATGTCCTTTGACCGATTGCTTCACGCTTCAAAATCTAATGCTTCAGCTAAAGCCTGGTTCACACGTTTGGGGTGAGCGAGCTTTACTGCCTGTTGAGTATCCTATCAAGCAGGCCATCCAGGAATTTTCCACAGCGAAAGTCTCGCACACATCTTCTGGTACCGTTGGGTACGCACTCTTAACCAGACGAACGATATCAGCTCCATACTCCTGTAAAGTCTCGTCTGACCTCTGGCAACGATTCTTCAACTGCAAGCGATATATTGGCTGCAGATGTTTATTACCGAAACGCATCTCCAGATGATTAAGTAGCGTTTGGTAATTTTGTCGCTTCGACGAAGGAATAGCCTGGAGTACCTTCAAAGCATCGCCGCGCAGAGCTATTGATAGCATGGCTGCTTTGGTAGCTTCCGTCCAGCCATATACGTACCATTGTAATCCAGCAGCGTCAGATAGTCTTCCAAGGGCGTCTTTCCGTCGAATGTTGGCAGGTCACATTTACTTTGAACCGCACAGATGGGCAATGTATTTCTTGGTTCCATCTTGCTGCTTCCCGCATTGGTAGAATTTCGAATTTCATCCGTCTTCGGTATGGCCCCAGAATAAATTTGTTCTAGCACCTTAATGCGACCGTCCAATTCTTCAATCATTCTAGATTTTTCTTCTTGGAATTTTCTAGAATTTTCTATAACTCTCTGAGAATGTTCTAGAACTTTTTCTTCTAAATTGCGAGAATTTTCCGTAAGTTCTTTTAGAAGTTCGCCATTACCACCAGACACTTCAAACAAATATGTCTCAGGATCGTCACCAGCTGCTTCTATTGCTCTTCGTAATCTCGACTGAAGCTCGGCCTTCCTTCCACTCGTATCTTCATCCCTTTCTTCTAATTCCGTTTGAGATCTACCACTTTCAAGTCCACTAATTTACAGTATTTCGCTGCCATTGTTTCTAATTACGCACTATTAGTCCACTAATATATCGCCAAATACCCCACACCTGACACCAATTGTATTGTAACGTTTTTCGGTTCTTAAAACGTTGTCGAGGTTTTAGAAAAACACACAGGCGATATATTTAAATTCACTTATTCTATTAACACTATTACGGTAATTAAAATCTATTAAAAATGCTTATTAACTATATCACTTAACCACTAATGTCTTTATTTATGTAAACGATATTTATATTACATGTACTAATTCAAACGCGACCGCACTATCGAACTCGTATCGATTGACTGCCTCCTGGCCAACCCGACGCGTTATTTATAGCTGGCGCGAACGTCCAGATTGTTCGAGGGCCTTCTAGAACGTCCTCGAAGATTCTGGAGAATATTCTCGAATCTTCGACCCGGTGCTGCCCTCTGTTATTCGTCGTAGGTAGTTCTTCTTCCGCTATGCCAGCGCCATCTAGGGACGCCTATCGGAACCGCCAGTTGAAAAGTTGGCGCTCGTTACAATACTAGTGTCTAAAGGAAGTATGAGCATTTTATTTATTTTTTTATTTTAAAATATTACCATTACGTCCCTGTTTTATCTTTAAATTGTTTTTTTCACGACCCTGTCATACATCAAAATGGCGGCCTCCATGTGATCTGAACACTGCGCATCTCTAAGCTCTATCTATATATTTATCCTTGTCTATGTACTGATTAGGTATTCCTGAGAGATTTAATATACCGATAACACTATTATTTACCACCAGAAAGATGGTACGTCTTTACCAGTTGGGCGATACTCAATCAGGGATGGGAATCTAACCATCATAAACATCAAAGAAGAAGACAGAGGCTACTACCAATGTTCAGCGACGAATGAAGCTGCGACTATCACTGCCGAAACGGAAATAATCGTTGAGAACGTTCCTGCTAAAGCCCCGTACAATCTAACAGCCTTAGCATACACCAATTCTGTCCATCTCACCTGGATGGCAGGAGTTAAACGACCCTCAACCGAATATAGCGTCTGGTACAAACCGGTGGATCACAGCGAGTGGAAGACCGTGAGGATTTCCTCGAAGAAATCTTTAGAAGCCACTATCTCTAATCTGAATCCAGGTAAGTGTAGATATAAACGTCGAAATTCTCTTTCGATTCGCATGAATTACCAGGTCGAGAGTACGAATTCATGATCCTAAGTAAGGATGATCAGGGCGACGGCCTCTTCAGTAAATCTTTGCGCGTGTGGACCAAGGGCATCAATCCGGAAACCCAAATCGCCCATCACATCGGCCAGAAGCTCGGCCCTCCCGAGGATGTACGAATCCACGCCACTCAGGAAGGATATTTGGTGACGTGGGACCCTCCTGAGGTGGGTCTGGAGGAGTTGAGGGTGTACATTGTGAAATGGTGCCAAGGTCCTAAAGAGCATCTAGTGGGTACTGCAGAAACTAAGAATACTTCATATCTAAGTGAGTTATAGTGACCTTTTTTATTCCTTTAGGTAATTAAATTGGCATCATTTTCTTTTATACAGCAGTTTAAAAGTTTAAGATTTATAATACATAAATCTTAAATTTTATTGTTTTTCTCAATAGTAATTTATTTTAGTACTTTTTTTTTTGAAGTTAGAGTGGGCACTTATAGTCCAGACACTTCAGCTAGGTGCTCATTGTACCGTCCCTATTAAACTTCTTACTTCCACTCGAGCAGCTTGGTGTTCTCTGTAAAGCCCAGTATCTAAAGCCCAGTGGAAACTTGAGAATCCTCGTGGGCTCGAATAGATCCTTCCCGAAATATTTCTGCCTGAGTACTTTCAATCCCTCACATGTGCAGATTACATATATGTAAGCTCGTCTCCTCCTGTAGTTCGCATCTTCTGCACCACAGTTCGCTTACTCGACCTGTGTTGTATAAATGCTTTTCAGGGGACAGTGTCCAGTTACCAACCCAGTAATGGTTTTAACTTCTTTCTTACTGCGCCTGAGTACACTGTTAAAAAAGTTGCAGTAAAATTACATGTAAAATTGTTGGTAACAAAGTTGCCTACAATTTTACAGGTAAATTTGCTTCATAAGGTAATTTCTACCATCTAGTAATTTCACATGCTGTATGTGTTTTTTTCAAAGATTGTACTGTAAAATTCGTAAGTAATATTTATATGAATTCTATATTTACCGAACACTGAAGTATTGTTTGTGACGTACATGATATCATTGAGCCAATAAAAACCAGCCAACCAATCACATTGCGGCGTATAAATTTCGTATTTTCCATGATATCTATAGTTTTACCCGAAAATTCAAGTAAAAACAAATTAATATAAAAGATCGTCATATTTTTACAGCAAAATTAATAGTTCACTAGTAAAATTACTTTTAAAGTTGCTAAATACCCAAAAAAATGTCAATTTGACACTTTTAAGTAAATTTTGAGAGTAAATACAAATTGTACATGTTTTTTTCCTGTATTTTCCTTTTGAATTTTTTGTTACATCTTAAACTTACATGAAAAAGCTATAAATTTTACCGAAATTTCTTTTTCCATGTTTACATGTTGTGGTAAATTCACAACGCTATTACATGTAATATTCCTGATTTACCATTTACCACTTTGCAGGTCAGTACACGTTTGGTAGTTTGTTTGGATATGTTAATACGCAGAAACAAACCCGAAAACAGATACACGTGCAATGCACGTGGTGCGTATAATACCATATTAGATTAGGTGGGGTTTCTATATTTCTATCCGAGGGAAAAATTTTGATTGGTTGACGCTTCTGAATGTCTAGAGAAATAGTAAATCCTCACATCTGAACAAAGAATTCACACGAAAATTCTAGTAATTTCTGTTCTATTAAACACATGTGGTCAACTCGTCTGGCAAAGTTTGTAAAAATCAACACTAAAATATTTGACTAGCGCAAAATTAACGCCAACACCGATAATATTTTCAACAATGTAGCAACAATCAAGCTATCACAGTCTCAAATTTGTGAAATTTGAAAATTTGGTTATATCGATACTAGACTATGCGTTAAGGAAAATATGTGGAAATAAGAAAACAATCACTAGTTTGGTCAAAGAAATAGTAAATGGTGTGACTTTTACTGATTATGAGTGAAAGAAAAAGTGATTATTCGGCCTTATATTGCCACATGCGGAAAACCAAATATTGACGCAAATAAATTCTCCATGACTTTAATGTCAAATTCCGCAATTTTTTCTAAGAAAGAAGCTATTTGGTTGCGTGCGTTTTGAAAAAAAAAGAAATACAAAGATATTAAATGAATTCTCTAAATTTTAAGAAATTCCTTTGGGGACCCTAAATGAAGAAAAGGGCACAATCTCCGGAAAAAAGTCTTTTTTCTACCTAAAATTTACACAAAATTGCTCAATTTTAGCAAGATCAGAAAACATGAAGATCACCTATCAACTTTAGTTTCCCATTTCTTTCAGTTTATGATCTCGAAGAAGGTTTCGATTACACATTCCAGGTGATAGCCATGTCGTACAGCGATTACCAGATCGGCAGCGAGAGAATTCCTTTCAAAGTTCCTCCATATAGGCGAATCAGATCCGTCTCCATAGGCCTGGTGACGGGCATAGCTTTCGTAGCGGTGATAGTGTTGGGAGTGTATTTCGTCAGGAAAAAGTTTTGCGGATCCTTGGACAGTGACAGCGGGAAGCGTTCCAAATAGCACGGCCAAATTGGTATTAATAGTTATATATTATGTAAATTAAAAAAAAAAATAATTTGAACGAGATATAATAAAATTGAAAGTTGTTTGATTTTTATTGTCTGGCGAGTTTATGTTTGTAGAGTCGTTTGATTTAAACGGGTTTCACCGTTTTATAGCCGAGATTAAACATGTTTGGTTAGTAATAAATTATTACGTTAACAATGTTTGTGTATCATTTATCATTTTTATCAGAATACAGGGTGTATCAAATAAAAAAGTAAATTTTGCTTGAGTGTTAACTACACGACCTATAAAACACAAACCCACCGAAACCGGATTTCATCATTAAAGAATAAAAAAAAAGTAAAATTTAGAGCAAAAAATTCTTTAGTCCGGGCCTGATGCAAGGAAACGTCATGTTAAGCACCCGCTAAACGTGGTATTATGTATAAATACATTGCACTCATTTAGTATTATTCTTAATGGTATGCCGTAAGTTCATTTAACGTCATTTTGAATAAATAAAGGCGCTTGTAGAAATAGCAAAACTGAGGCATTTTAAATTTCTTCTTTTTATAAAATAAACATCCCTTATTTGTTAGCATTCTACGTAAGTCTACAAAGTATTATTTTTAATACCCTGATAAGACGTTCGAGTTTCACCGAATATGCGACTTCAGTAGTTACAAAAAACGTAAATATTTTTCTTTTCGTTAATAAACGATACCACATAAATCTGAGTTATTTCTTTTGGATTTATTTAATCAAATAACGCAAAATGAATTGAATCGAATTACACAGAAATAAATGTAGATACAGAAAATTTGCAAACACGCCTTTTTTACTATGATGTTGCGCGAAAATGAATCTATACATTCCCACGCTTTTGCCGATGCATCAAGCTTCGATTTTCTTTACATGATCATAATGATCCTGAAAAAGATTGTTTTTTCGAGACGGGAAGAATTTAAATAAAATGTTAGAAGTGGCTTGCACTCCAAGCGGCGATCCACACAAAACTAACAGCGGTAATGGCTGAATGATAGTGGTATGTGGGGGTATACTCGGGAGAGCATTTAGTTTGGGCACAGGTGCGGCTCTAGCCCACGGCATTTATAAAATATTTTTTTTCTCGTTAATGTTTACAGATAGACCCCTGTGCATTAAGACTTTTTGATCGTATATGATTACAGCTGCTACATATTATTATATTTACCTCTATATCTGATACACCCTGTATAACTAATGAATAACAACTAACTTGGAAACTATTACTAAAAACTTCTTGCGGGTTTCGCCGTGGGATGCACGAGGGGTGTATTCAAAATGATTGTCGTAATAAAAAAAATGTTTTCCGGAAAAAATTATCTATACTTATCACCGTTTTAATGAGTGAAGTTAACTACATACAAATTTCATACACTAAATCAATTTTCTTGACATTTAGCGACATTGGTGTTCGTGTTGTAATTTTCCTTCGTTTATTTATCTTATAATTTTTTTTTAAACCGTTTGTATTTACATCTAATATCACCAACAATAGCATAATAACACTGACTTAGTTCAATACCTCATTACAAACACACGGCATATACCTACATCTTGCTACTATCTATAGAAGCGGAGTTGACAATCTTTTTGAATCTGACCATATAAGAAGAATCTCCAACCATGAAGAAGCTGTCAGCAGAATGAACAGCGAAACGTCGAGCGAAAGTTTTGATAATAGTTATATCGGCCATGAAAGCCTACGCAATGTTAACTAAGTTGGAAAGTTTATTGATACAACAAAACGAGTAATTTAAAAGAAAACTATTGAACATGGGGATCGAGAATATTACAGCAAATCGGCGTAGAATTGAATTCTACAGCCAACAATATCAAAATATCTAGGGTGTAAGCTTTGCAAGTTTAAAAATTCTTTAATATGTCACTAATTTTTAAATTCCCTGTATAATACGACGGGAATATTTTGAAAAACTTTTTTAAAATGTTTATGATGTACACTGCCACTTTAGGTAGGCAACCAGTTTAACAAAGTTATATAGTTGTGATGCATAATGCACAATTCTTGATACCTAATATTTCGATTTTTTTCATTATGCCTTTAAAGCCTTTTGCTTGCAATATTTATAAATATTGAAAATTGAGCAGTTTATTGTCGAAATTAAGACGTTATAGGCATTAGTGTTCGATAAATTTGCTAAAATTTGAAATATTCAAAATCTAAACTAACATCATCTGATTAATTTCCCGATTACTGTTTAATTACAAGATAAATAATATACAAATTGTTGGATAGTAATTATTGATTGTCAGTGCACAAAACTTGATAGCTGTTCGTTCTTCTTACCTAAAATGTATCTGTTCGCTTACAGACTGAACTAAACATTTATGTCGTATTCTCTGCAGTGATCTATGCTAATGACAACTTTCGACAAGTATTGAAGTTAAATACCAATGCCAATATATCCCCTAATATCCAAGTTTATTTTTCCCCCTGGGATTATTTTTAGTAACTTTGATATAAGAGTGTTTAGAACAGAATTATATACATTTGTTTTGTCCTAACCCGACTCCGTAGTTTACTTTTGTTACGTCCCCATATTTAGATTTAAGTTCCTTCAGTTTCCTTTTTCGATTCTTTCTTTATTCTGTCAGACACCCACTTCATTTGTAATTTACGACCACTAGAGTTCCTTTGTACACCACACGCAATCACTCTTGTAACCCCACCAAGGGAAAATGGTCAGTGTTACAAGGGATTACTAGTTCAAAACCATATTGTAATAAGCAGTTCTGTTCCGACATTTCAAGCGACAATACATTTGTAAATATATGAAATAACAAAAAAAGGGTTTTGTGTGTTTTGTTATTTAAACACATCAACGTAGAAGTGAAAAATCCAGCACCAACGCATTCACAAAATTCTACAAAGGGTGTTAAGATTACTACATTGTGAACGAAATGATAGTTATAACTTCGCGATTCAACAATCAATATTACTATAAATATTTTTTTGCGTTTTGAAACACACTAGATGAAAGAAAGAACCGGAAAAAACGATTCGATGTGCATTTGTTAGTTTGCACAGTTCAAATTCAACACTTGATCCTAGGTTCCCAAAAAATCATACTTTGAGACACTCGATAGATATGTAAACTATTTGTTTTCTATAATAGGAATCAGGTATAGTTTAGCAGGTGGGTTAGTGAAGTGCGATAATCTAATAATTTATTGAATGACATATGTACACAGATAAATACACTGTTTAATCTCTATACTCAAGTACGACTGGTAAATACATAAATACAGCACATATTTATAGAAGTGTTGATAGATTTACGCTATGTTAATACAAAATACCGTTATAATTATTAATACCGGCATTTTATAATCGGACAGATATAGGGACTTAATCCAAATAATTATAGGTAAGTGTGTAAGTCCCTACACACAGAAAAAGAAATTGTTAAATCAGTGAAATATCCATCGGCACAAGAAGGTGGCCTGTTTATAAATCAACAACCAAATATTTATTTATTTCAAATAACTTACTTTGTAAGTACCAGATATTCAAATGTGTACAGTATCTGTTTAAAAGAAGTGAAGTGAATTAGATTAAATATTGTAGAAAATTGGATTAAATGTGCCTATATATTTGGGTCAATTAACTATTTATTTTAAATTGAATCTTTGTTTACACTAAATACTGTATTAGCATGTAATGGTTTATTAAAACTAGATTTAAGTAGTTGTTACTGTAGGTTTCTGCCTTGGGATGGATCGTGGTGTGATACAAGTCGCCGTTCTGATGATCATAGTTCCTACAAGATATTTACCTACTAAACAGATAAATATTTTATATGGTTGTGTCTGCCATGCGTTAACGTTGTGCTAAATATATTTACGTCGTTACTGTAGTAAACTAGGAGAACTGCCATTTTTACAGTAACTTATATACTCATACAATAGGTATATTGAATGTTTTTGCCACTATTATAGAAAACTTTGCGATAATGCTTTAAATCAAAGCACCTCTCTGGAAAAGCGTGACAAAGGATAACTTTAACATTATATTATCTGCATTTTGGTTAGCTTAATCCATACCGACTTTGTAACCTTTCGTGTAATTTGGATAAAATGGTAATTTAACATATTTCTTATTCTTCCTGTCACTAATTTCTAAATTACTCACATTTCTAATTGTTATTTTGTTTTTACGTTTTCTAATGGTTAATAGCTGCTAGTCTAAAACAGGTTTACAAAAAAAATTCGCTAAATTCAACCTTGACATAGCAAATAATAGTCTTAAAAATATTTTAGGGAACCCTAAAAATCAAGTAGATAATTTGGACAAATCAGGTATTTATAAAATATCTTGTAGAGATTGTGATCATGTATATATTGGGCAAACTAAAAGATCACTTAAAACGCGTTACAAGGAGCATTTGGCTCATCTTAAATTTAGAAGGTTTGACAAATCTAGTGTACATATGCTTGAAGAAAACCATAAAGTTGACAAATATAAAGTTAGTTAAGAACGTAAAAAACTATTTGCAATTAAATTGTTATGAGGGTATGAAAATATATAAAAACAAACATATATTAATGAATTCAGATTTAGGACTCTTAAATTCTTGTCTTTATAGTTTATTAAGTAGAAGTAGTAGATCAGATAGAGTTAGGATTAGTGACTAGTTAAGCATGACAGCAGTCAGCCATGACCGTGATCATTGTACCATGACCTCTTTTAGGTATAAATTAGGGTAGTTTTAGTGTAGTTATTCAATTCAGTGTTTCTGCTGATGATGACAGCTTTGCTATCGAAACGTACGTTCAGTTTAGTGCAGTTTGTGGTGAGGGGTCTAGGAGAAGTTTGCAGTATTACCAGTGCCACAGTTTGGGAGTATTTTTGTCATCATATGAATCAAATTGTTAGTTTTGAGTCAAATTAAAAACCGTATAAACACGATACCTTATGCACGGTTTTTTCTATTAGTTTAAATTCAATTTTACATTCCCTCTAATCAAAATAACTTACCTATTGAAAATTTCACAGAAGGCGCTGTGTTCTAAAAGGCAAAATATAGAGAGCAAGCGAAAAAAGGGCGAGAAATAAGTAATAACAAACCAAATTAACGATGATATAGGTTATGTTTCATAACTGACAGGTGCCATAATGAAACCGGAAACTGTGCACTATTTTAAAGTATTGTATAGTGAACCCAAAATGAGAAGTACATATGTCGTCATATCCGTTTTGAGCGCTGGAATCATTGGAAGAGTCTATTATACTAGCTTTAGGGGTGTTCCTGTCACTTTGACAGAAGTATTTAACGTAATTTCTATCGTAAAAAAATCACCCCCACCACTAATGATTTTAGTTCCTCTATTCTACGTCGACGCGACGTATGTACTTCTCATTTTGGATTCACTATACTTAAACAAAGCAGTAATAGGGCTATCTCTATCATATCATCATCTCTATCTCTATCATCACATTCGTGAAATATGCATGAAATCAATCCTTGTATCTTTTTCTGTGAGACAAACCGAAACTTTGCTTCGTTTTTCAATAGCAATAGTCAAACCAATAGATTGTCTTTACTCGTATGATACACCAACGGCGTTGGTTAAAACATAAAATAGACAGAGTATATATATGTATCACTCCTAGCTACAATTACAATGTTGATCTCTCGAGATATAATCTACTTATCCTTGAAAACAGACGTCACGTTAACGGTTTAGTAGTGCTTTATAAATTAGTGAATAAGTTGTTTAGTAGTCCTAGCCTCCTCGCGTCTTTGAACTTTACTATCCCGAGATTGAATTCTCTAATATCTGGTACATTTTACTGCGAAATTCAGAGAACTAATATTGGATTAAATTCACCTATTTACCGAACCATCCTCACATATAATAATACTGTCAATGATATTGATATTTTTCATCAGAGTCTACGGCAATATAAATCATCTGTTATTCACCGTTACTGCACTATATTATTCTAATTTTTTTCTAATTGCTGGCTCTACTTTTTTTTCACCCTTTCTTAATCGATTTTTCTAATAAACCCTAATACCCGAATTTAAATTTCCCGCAATTATTCTTAGTGACTTCAACGTTGATACATAAAATTCCCCACCATTTTGTACTACATTAATAGTTATTTTAAAGCTTTTACGTTGAATTCCCTAAAAATTGTGGCGGGAAATTTAAATTTGGCTATTAGGGTTGAATTAGCTTTATTATTGTTGAATTAAATATTAATTATATATTAAATTATAAAACGTATAGTACTGTAATATATATGTATATTTGTAGAAGCTCTTTTGGGTTCGCCTGTTAGCTTGCCAAACTAAAAATAAATAAATAAATCTTCTGTGGTTTCTTGTTAAGTTTACTATAAATCACAACACATGAAAATTGTTATTTGAAATAATTCGGCGTTAAGAATGAACTCTTTAATTGATGTAAACGATATACTTTTTTTGACACAAAACAATTGTAATTAGTTGAATGATGTCTTAGTACTTTGTTGGATTTGGCATTTAATAAATATTTGTTTGATTCAACTAATTTTTGTCGACAAAATATCTTTGTATATGGTCAAATAACTGAATATGTTAGGCTAAACAAGTTATTATTTGCCTTAAATAAATATTTACCTGTGACACTCTTTTTTTCTCTGCGCTGTTGATACTTTATTTACTTTTATTTTTTTGTTTACTGCATCATTTATTATGAATAATAATTCTCTTTTAATGACAGATGGATTGTACAGTGCACAAGCTCTATAAATATCCTTTTACAAAATTTTTTCATTTGTTGTGATTCTTTCTGAAGAATGATGTGAAGACTAGACGAAAAATTAAACGAACAAATAAAACGTATGTCAAACAGAAAAACGAGGACAACAACTTTTTCGTAGACTATGTTAAAATATATCAATGTAATAAGAACTTTGTGTTAAAATTAATATCAATGAAATAAGAGTCATTTTACGGTTGAGTTGTTTTATTCATAGCATTACTATTAGTTTTTGTATGATAAGTATGTACAAATTTTCATGAAAGACATTTATTTGTCGAGATTCAAGATTCTTGTATCTTCGTATAGTTACGTTTTGGTTGTTTGTTGATATTCCTAATTCATGCCAGCAATATTTTTCTACACATAACATTATATATACATGGTTAGCATTAATAAAAATGCAAGATATAAACCTAATTGTACTTGCAGATAGTCTATATGTAGATAAAATTAAAAAGAATTCTAATCATTAGAAACAATGTATGCTCGCAACATTTTTACTAGAAAATCGCGAAAGATTAATTCGACCCAAGACACTTCAAATTGTATGATCGGAATATATTTACATTTATTCGTGTCTATTAAATGCATTTTAGTATCGATAGTAAAATGTTTAACAAATATTTTACATTTTGTAGAGACAAGCACCTGCGAATTGAAGTTTGCAACAGTTAACATAATTATACGTATTGCTGCCCAGTGAACCAAATTCAAATTTCCCGCAATTATTTTTTAGTAACTTCAACATTAAAGCATAAAATTACCTACGATTATGTATTAGATTAATAGTTATTTGAATACTTTTAAGTTGAAGTTACTAAATATAATTGCGGGAAATTTGAATTTGGTTTACTGGGTGTGTACTAACTGAATTGAAAAAGGAAAATGAAAATTAAGAAGCTGATTGGTATTTTTAAAGAAAAATTAAATTAGCTCAACGGAAAAAAAATTAAAGGGGGCAAAAGAACAATTAATCTCAGAGACCCACGCGAATTAAAACTTGAATCTAACCCCGACAAGTAAAATGTGGGTGAATGAAATCTGACTTTCTTTAAATACCCCAAAAAGTGAAAAGGTTTAATTTAAAATAAAAGAACAGAATTTTTAACTCAACAACGTTAATTAACAATCAATAATTTATTATAAAAAAAAGGAAAAAAAAAGGTTAATTACAAATTTGCAAAAAAAAAAACCGTGAATAGAGGGTGCTGACCTAAATTAATAACTGCTCGTGATTCTAAATTACAATAGGACAATGCTATTTCCTATACAAAGCAAAAGATTAACTTGCTCAGGAAGATAATCGTAATTATTATAATTTTAAACCACGTGGTTTCAAAGTAAAACAAACTAAATTAAACGTGGACAATTACTAGTAATAAACAAAAGAAAAATCTAAATGCAAGCACAAAGCTTCTACTCACCCAAACCGAAGTGATTAATAAAATTAAAAACAAAACAGCAAAATTTAATAACGAAAAAATTAACTCTTTAAACTAAAATATCTTCCCGAACAAAAATAATAAATGATCTTATATCTATAATGTGCACACATCAATATAATAACAATTATTATTAAGCGAATTCCTTGATGGACGAAATATATTCAAATTATGCGAATCAAATTAAGATATCAAAAGTATTAACAAAATGGCAGCAAACAATTTAATGTACTCACGCTGACAGTCGACCAAGGAACTGCTTCATACAATTCACCAGTCGTTTTTCAAACAACAACAGCTGCGTACAATACAACTGCAACGCACAAAATCTAAAAGAAAAAGCGCTAACAAGCAAGAGCAAATAAAAGGCATCTAATAAATGAAATAAATTAAAAAAAAAAAAAACTGAACTGAACACTTAATTAAATAAATTAAACAATTAACTCATTAACTTAATCTTATATGAAAATAAAATCTACATCTGTGAAAACTCTCTCGAAACATTGACAAAGGCTGAACGGAGTAAACAAGACAAAATCTAGGCAACTTAAAAAAAATACACTCGCGAAACAGGGTGTCCGTCCACAGCAGTATGTAGTCTATCTTTTTATTGTCTTGACTCAAGGTTGACACAAATAAAGATAGAATCATTGCAGTTTCCTCAGTATTTCAAAATTTCTCTCTTTAATTTTGAGTCAAGAATTTTGTATTCGATGGTACGTAAGGTAAGACGTTTAGTGAAACTCAGGAGCGGAATTTCCTCGTCTTCACTATAGACGTACATACTATGAGATTCAAAAAGATTGTCAATTCCGCTCCTATAGATAGTAACAGGGTGTAGGTATATGCCGCGTATTTGTAATGAAGGTTTGAACTAAGTCAGTGTTGGAACACTAGAAAGTAAACGGATCTGTCATAAATAAGGTAAACGTAACCTATATTTGAACTCGCATTATATAAACGACTATGGATTGGTGTTTCTGCTTGTAAAAATGAAATGTAATTAATTTAACTTTACTAAATTATCATTTTATAATTCAGTACTATTCAGGTGTTTCACTAACCTTATTTATTACTTTAAATTATAACATACAATTAGTATAATTATTAAGTGACAAAACTGCATCTCTCAGTTCTTCTATGGTATGTATGCGGTTTCTATAGATCCTATTTTTTAGATAGCCGAACATGAAGTAATCTAATGGGTTAGATCAGGCGATCTTGGTGGCCATCTTTGTGCTCTAAGAACCTGTCAGCAAAAACTGTTGAAGATATTGGCAGGTTTTGTCGAGCAGTATGTGCTGGAGCATTATCGTGTTGAAAATAACCTGCTTCAAGCTCATTTCTTGTAACTCTGCAATAACATTCCAACATTCTGTTGTAACGTTTGGGCTGTTTACAGTTTCCCGAAGAAAATTGGCCCATTATTAGTTGCCTGGACATAGCTAACCAAACTCCAACTTTTACGGGACGCAATTGTGTTTCTCGAAATTCGTTTGAATTTTCTGCAGACCAGATACAATAGTTTTGTAAATTGATATAGTTGTTAGATAAAACAGGCTTCATCGAGAAAAATGATTTGTTTATCAAGTCATCGTCCCTTAAATTGTTATTAAACCAATGACAATATTCCTTGCCTATCCTGATCTAATGGTAATAATTCTGTACCTAGAAACCTTATAGGGATGAAAATGTATTTCTTTTTGACAGCTTATTGGGCTGAAGTGTATGATAAGCCTATAAAATTATAAAATGTAACAAACTATTTTCACTTAATGTTAATATTGATTTTTACCTGTTTGTTGAGCTATTACCACAGAAAATTCCCTTATTTTCTTACAGTATTCAGAAATACTATTGTTGGTGATATTAGATGTAAATATAAACGGTTTGAAAAAAATTATAAGATAAATAATCGAAAGATACTACAACACGCACGCCAATGTCGCTAAATGTCAAGAAAATTCATTTAAATGTATGAAATTTGTATGTAGCTAACTTCGCTTATTAAATTGGTAATAAGTATAGATAATTTTTTCCGGAAAACAGTTTTTTTATTACGACAATCATTTTGGATCTCATAGTACTTCAGACGCTAATAATTATTATCTCTGAAAATGGCATAATGTTCATTAAATAATTTACATTACAGTAAAACTTCTCAAAATTTCATAACAGGTATGTTATACGGCACAATGAAAAAAATTGTTACCGTTTCGAAACACCCATCCTAAAAACCCATTTCAAAAACCAATTTTAACTGAAAATTTTACATTTATTGAACATTTTTAATTTTTAGTTTTGTAGATTTAAACAGTCATGCTAATCAGTGCAAATGCAAATTTACTGCGATAATATTGAACGTCGACTTCGTGCTGTTTAATACTAATCGTTCGTGAATTCAACTGTAAGGGCTTGCAACAAGGTCATGTGGAAAGCTATAATTGTTAATCGAAACACGTGTTAGTCTTTATTTCCATCGAAACGATTTTATTCGTTCTAAATTACTACATAATATCTATACATATTCCTATACTTACTCCAACAGTAACCAATTTTTCTCAACTCACATTATTACATTTAAGCAAGTCGTTTAATCGAACAATGCTCCGGTAATTTGTAATTTGCGTGTGAATCACATCACGCGTGAACGAATGAATGGTGACGAATAATCGTTGGAATTGATTAAACTGCCTCCTACGTCCGGCATTCTCGCGTACAAGTGCATGTAGGTACGCTTGTACTCGCTTGGAAACAGAAAACAGAAAAAAAGTTTGTAATTAGACGCCGTGTATTGGACCAGTATAACTGACCCACAGAACACTGACTGCCGATCACGTTGCTAATATCGTAAATTTCACAGGAAACCCACGCCAAAATTGGGCGCCGGTAGTACACAACGAAAGTTAGGTTAAAAATGCGTGGTTTCGGAAGCTGTTGTTGAAATAAATTGGCAAGATTATATACACTGTCAGTGGTTTTAATTTTAAATTGGCAAGTAAATTTAATTTCCGTTCAAACAAATAAAAAATAATGTATGAACATAAATAAGACAGTTGATCTAAGCGGTACATAATGTATTATGTAGGTATATCTAGGTATGCAGAGCATAATTATAAATAGAAATGTCATTGTTTTATGTGTATGTTTGTCATAATTATCGTTTCATTAATTATTTGTTATTACTATATCATTAGCATTATTATTAATATCATCATCATTATTGTTATTGTTACTTATGAAACAACACCACTATACAACTGCAATATATCTATCTATCTATCTATCTGTCTATTAGTAATATAACCAATAATCAATTCAACAAGCTAAAATAATACAACTTGACCTCTGCGGTCCTTAGGTAGCTGTATCAAGTATCAACTTTTAGAAATAAAATGGTAGGTACCTACATTTATGTGTCCAAAATTAGCTCGCGTAAATTCTCCAGTTTCATCAAGTGTATAGAAGCAGTTTTGCTCGGGGCTTCTTCCTTCAAAGGCATGCAACTCAATTTCACTTCTAGTATGTAACATTATTTTATTATGAAAACAGTTTAATGTATCTTTAATGTAATTAACAATGTAACACTAATCATTTACTATTTGGTCCAACATTTCTAACACAAACAGCCAACGAGCCAACGGCCAACGCTATGCAACATCACAAATTCTCAAAAAAAAAAAAATACCTAAAGCGGAGTTGTCACTTATGCATTTTAATACAGCATTAGAAGATGCATATAAATATAAAACATTTTTTGATTTCCGATCTTGAAATGACATTGCGTTTACATTAATGCAGTTTTACATGCGTGCTTCAATAATCCAATAGAGAATTTATTTTTCGCCAACTCATTTACCGACATTACTAAGTGGTTGACACATGTCATGATTGACAGAACCATCTGCAAGCAGCCACCCATTATCAACACAATCTAACCGCACTTATTAAAAAGAAGCTTGGCCAACCTAAGTAAACGATTGGTATCAAAATATTACTATAAATATTACTACAAATGCCCCAAGAAATGCAAACAAAATAGAACATGTACCAACGCTTGCATTTCCATGTCGCATCTGAAATGCACTGAAATATTCATAGTGTGAACACCTATGATGCATTCATTTTGAGGCTGAATGTCAGTTGCAGCAATAAAATGCAATACGTGTGAACTCCTTCTTATATGACATTAAATATACCGGGGTGAAACACCTTAATACACACCTGGAATTTTGTAATATCTCGACAAATACGCATCGTACAGAAGTTTTGCCGAATGACAATTTAATATCTCGGAGGGGGGCATCGTTAGTATTAAAATAAAACCCACCCCCACACCATTTGTGGCAGGGTGCCATCTGCGCACAAATCGAAAAAATGTTTTCCCACAAATCCTACGTAGTTTTCGATGTAAAATCCCAATCTGCGATAAAAAAATTCGGGCTCCTATTCAAGATTTCAGATTTTCCCCCGCCCCACCCACAGAGGGGGTGGGGGCGGACATTATTTAATGTTAATTTTATATTATTGTGCCACTTGAATCAATTTTATTATGTTTATTCGATTTCCTGGTAGTTTTAAGACACTGGTTTTAAATTATAATCACTGTTTGCCAATTTTCTAAATATGAAATATTAGTTTTGCATTTTGCATTACTTCAAAGAAAAAATGTCACTAAAGGTTGGCAACCTAGATTCGACATGACAGATGTGTAATAAATTGTCATCGAGCTACTGTGCAACTTTACTAAGATGAACTAGTGACTCCATTGCACTTATTATTGATAAATAGATATTAAATTAGAAACAAAATTACAGAAAAATACTTATTCTCAGAAACGTCAAAATAGTAGGGTATGTAACATGTGTACCAACCTGTACTATCAATTCCCTAACGTCAAAATTTCTTTTCTATTTTCAATTCAAAATTAACATTTGTTAATTTAAAAATAGTGTGCATTACAGCGGTCAGAAACTCCTCTGCGAGTATTTAATACTCGCAAAACTTTCTGGTCTAGTGATACAAATAAACTATTAGTACTTATCTATGCTTAGGTATGTTTAGCATTAGATAGGAGAGTTTTTTTTTTGTTAACTCACTCTGTATTTATTAAGACAATAGCTTGTTTGTCAGACAGTGCAGTCTGAATTACTATCAATGCTATTACCAATCAATCAAGTTAAATTTCCCGCAATTATTTTTACTAACTAAAACTGAATATTAAAAGATAAATAGATAAAAACATATATTTATTTCAACAGAAACTGCGAACAAATCTAATCTTTGTGATTACATTAATTTTTATGAACCTGTTGAGGCACAAAGTACACTTATTTAAATTACATTGTATATTCATAACACGCAAGGTAAACAAGTATGTTATTTTTTATGATTCTCAACAATTATTTTAACAAACAGGAATCGAACAATCCAATGTGAAACTACAAATTTCCCAGAATAAAGCACACTGGTTGGCGGAGAAATTAGCGTATTTCGCTTACCAATCCAAGAGCTCATTCGCATTAAATTTTTCACCCTAAATTCTGATTCGACGATCGGCTTGTTGCTTGTTGCCATGACGAAATTCATTTGCTACAATTTCACGTAAGGAATTATATTTATAAATGATTTTCAGTGATAAATAATAATAAATATTTCGATGGATAAGGTAACAAACATCATCAACGTCAGAAGTGTGTGATTTTAGTTCAAATGCGATATTCTCAACGGTTAAAAGCTGTTCGAAGTTCGTCGCTACGAGAACGGAGATGCCGTTGTCTGTGGAAATCCGAGGGAAATATGCGCGAGGTGGAAAATCGATGGCGTCAGAGCTTCTACGGTGGATAGTTCGCGTGCACTCGCGCCCATAAAGGTCGAAATTCTCGGTGCATTAGCCGTCGGATAATCGACCTTGAGGCGTTGGAGTCGGGTACAGGCGCACTTGGTCGCGTTCTATTTCGGGTACGTATACAACCTAAACTCTTTGTGTTTAGCGCGCATAGCACAGATGTGCTAAAGTCGAGAGTTCGCATCCGTAAATTACGTACAACACCGAGTGTATTTTACCTGCCGCTTATTATCGCGTACTTTGTGTCATGATTTCTCCTTCCGTTGCCGTTTTCCGCGCGTTCGCCTCGCTATTAAAATAATAACCTGGAAGCGGTGCTCTGTCAGTGCGCGAATGACAGTTCTCGTGTAGGGGACCTCGTCATCGAACGCTAGTTTTCTCCGGTATCAATCAGCTGATTGATTGTCGTCGGTTCCTACTACCAGTGCATCTTCTAAAAGCTCCGGATCGTCGTGTGACAGTTGCAGATTTTGGTGAAGCGACAATAACGGGGTTTCTAGCGAATGAGAACCGGTGAGTTTATTGCATCTACGAGAATTGATTCGGCTTTGTAGGAACTGTCTGTCTCTTTGCATTAATTATACTCGCACAATGGATTGTGCCGTCGGCCACTGCCACGCTATACGTTAGTTTTCTTTCTGTTATTATTGAGTAACTTACAATATTGATTTTGCCAATTCAGCCGACGTTTCATGTCTATATATACGTTTGGTCTCTTCGCGTGCTTGTCGTGGCCCGAAATGAATAGTTATTAGTTAGTCGATGATTTTTAGGTAATTAAAAAAACGCGAATTTAATATGTAGGTATGCTATAAATATTAATCCTGACGAGATTTAACCTTATCTGAAATGGCAAAATATAAGAAAAATCCAAAACAAACATTCAGATTTATATTGAGCTAATTTACCGTTTTTTTTTTTAATATTTCGTTATGTTGATAAATCCGGATTTGCTTTTCTTACATACCTTTTTTTACATTATTTAGTTATAATTTAGATCGGCGTATTTAATTGGTGACGTTGGTAGTTTGTTCTTATATTCATATATATAGTACCTAAATATTTCACTTTCTTCTTTCCTATCTCAAAAGTGTCCAAGGTGAAATTATTTATTCGCGGTTACGAAATTAACATTTTGCCTGTCATTCTTCCTCCTTGTTTTTTTGATTATTAATTAAAATTAATATATGTAACATTTCAGTTCGTTTACCGGTGATTCAAACCAGTAAATAGTGCCGATATTTTTTACGGATTTTAATATTTTTTACAATATTTAAATTTAAAAAACGAGCATTTTTTTTTCTGATGAATGTCTAAATAATGAGAGAAAAGGCGTTAAAGAATTAAAAATATATATGACGGTTACTTTTTTTAATTTCGATCAATATTAGAAGAAAAAAAACAAGTAAGTATCTATAAAATACAAAAATTATATTTCCTTCCGGCAATAACAACATTGGTGGTGTTAATGCAGACATATGTCGATTAGAAATACAAAAAAAAAGAATTTATTTGGTTTTTATTTATTCAAACTTTACAACTTACGCTTTAAATGACATAGTTTCAATATAAAAACAATTTTTATAAAGAAATCCGTGCTTGTGCTATATACCGAGTGCTTCAATATCAAATATAAGGGGGAATCAGTAATACAAGACTAAGAAAAAGAAATAATATCAAAATGAAATTATAATCCTAGTTATATTTTATAAAAAATATGTTGATGTCTATCATTTATATACCGGTGTGAAGTTAGCAATAGATTTTAGCAATAGATTTTTTTTCCGTTGAAATTACTTCCAAATGTAATACAATAGCGTTCTATGAATAAAATCACTTCACCCAGTATTGCAAAGAGTGGAACACAATATTTTTGTAAAATAACGATGTTTCTAAGATTCGGAATTATCCCAACTAAATGCACGCGCTACCGTACACTTTATTTATTTTGACATCGTTGGTCAACTTTAATTTCAAATTTTATCTACCAGACGTGTTAAGGAGTATCCAAACATCATTTTAAAAAAATATAAAAATGACAATATTTTTCTAACAAATTTTTGGTTGAAGGTTGGTTTGGGATTGTAAAAAATAACATCCTTACTAAAGTATTACATCCAAAATGCTCTCGATTTATTAGAGAAGTAAGAAAGTATACCCTCAGTGAGCACAAAGAAAATAAATATGCTGTTAAAAGAAGGCGCTGTGCAGTCAAAAGAAAGCCTGAATATCACATAGATGAGGAGACATGGTGCAAAAGACAAAGAAGCGTACACACGTATTTTAAAAAGCAAAAACTGCAACAATTGCAAAAACTTACTAGTAAACCCCCAATAAAAACCCAAAAAAACGAGATCAGCGATGCCTATAAAAAAGTTCCTCCAGAGAATTCAGTAGAACAACTTTGCAAAGACTATGTTATTTCAAAATTTCAAAAGGATAAATTGTACTTCTCCAGCTATAACCTGCTTAATTTCCATAAAGAACTACGTGATATGTGGCTCGACAATTTTACAATCGATTATTGTTTAAAAATTTTTTGCAATGGAACTGACTTTGAACCAGTAATGGCCCAAGGATCTCCGAATTTTGGTTTGCTTAACAAATTAGGACAATCTAAAAAGAAAAATCTTCTATATCCAATTATAGAAAATATGCACTGGATGTCGATGTAACGAACGGGTGTATTTATTTCTTTGACCCCAACAGAAGAAACAATAATAATGAACGGGGTTCAGACTATGTCAACAAAGTAACGCAATTGTTGGGAAATTACATAAAATTAAAAGATAATATATATCCAACACAAAAAGACTCGTATAATTGCGGTGCTTTTATTCTTTACTATGCCCAAAACATAATAAATAAAAAAAAAATTGACTTCGATTTCGATCCAAGCCTTTATCGAAATTGTTTGAAATTTAAAATTTCCCATGACTAGAGAGCACTAAATATGACTGTCTCTAATGCGGAGAGAGCGGGGGAGAAATAAAATGCGAAACATGTAACAGGTAACATCCTGTCTGCGTCAACCCAAAGGTAGCACTACCATACGTCTGCGAAATCTGCATTAAAAAATTTCAATAATTACTGTTATTTTTATTTTTGGACAGAAAATTCTGGAAAACACTTTTGGTGTTCTCTCATACTGTTATAAAAATACTGTCCCTTTCATATATTTTTTCTTCAGAGAAAGCTGGATTAAATAATGGATTACATTTTGTCGTTTCATTATTAACTTTGTTTGCATTAGAAGTTAGTACTTCTTCAAAATATAAATAAAATTTATTACGTCCAATAGTGTATCTTTTCTCTGAATAATTCATAGTGTGGCCATTAATAAACTCATTTTGTGGGTCTACTTCAATATCAGTATTTCTTGAAGAAAATATTAGTTCAGTTTTGCATTCGTTTAAGTATGCGCTTTCAAATTCGGTATTTGTAATTACAAATATATTAGTGATGTGTTTAGTTATTTTAGTAAAGTTGCTCATGTCAAATAGAGTCATTATAATTTCTTTCAATAATATTCGTACCATGTTTTCCTTAAAATATATGTTTTCGTCTCGACATATTATTTTAACAAGGTATATATTTTTTATATTTTTTAAAATGATGTTTGGATACCCCTTAACACGTCTGGCAGATAAAATTTGAAATTAAAGTTGACCAACGATGTCAAAATAAATAAAGTGTACGGCAACGCGTGCATTTGGACGAGTCGATCAACTTTAATTGTTTATAAAATTTGTTAGAAAAATATTGTCATTTTTATATTTTTTTAAAATGATGTTTGGATACCCCTTAACACGTCTGGCAGATAAAATTTGAAAATAAAGTTGACCAACGATGTCAAAATAAATAAAGTGTACGGGAACGCGTGCATTTGGACGAGTCGATCAACTTTAATTGTTTATAAAATTTGTTAGAAAAATATTGTCATTTTTATATTTTTTTAAAATGATGTATGGATAGCCCTTAACACTTCTGGCAGATAAAATTTGAAATTAAAGTTGACTAACGATGTCAAAATAAATAAAGTGTACGGTAGCGCGTGCATTTAGTTGGGATAATTCCAAATCTTAGAAACATCGTTATTTTGCAAAAATATTGTGTGTTCCACTCTTTGCAATACTGGGTGAAGTGATTTTATTCATAGAACGCTATTGTATTACATTTGGAATTAATTTCACTGAAAAAAAATCTATTGCTAACTTCACACCGGTCATTTATATGTATATACCATTTCATTATGCTACCCTAATAGCCAAATTTAAATTCCCCGCCACAATTTTTAGTGAAGTCAACGTAAGGGCATTAAAATAACTATTAATGTAGTACAAAATGGTGGGTAATTTTATGTTTCAACGTTGAAGTTACTAAGAATAATTGCGGGAAATTTAAATTTGGCTATTAGGGTACTAATATATTCAGTACATATCATCAATATCATCTTTATTTACTTTTGAAGAAGGAAAAAATATAGAAATAATAATTACGACGAAATAACAACAAAATTCAATCAAAAATATACAATATACAATCTAACGGAGATGCAAATTACAATTCATGTCAACCAATTTTAAACCAAATATATTTTTTTAAATTAACGTTGATATTAGGGTACTTATAAAACAGAATTAGCAAAAAAAAGCCAATAATATTAACACTTTTTGTCATTCACTTTTGTGATGACGTCATAACTGAAAAAAAAAACAAGTTAAGATCGGAAGATAAATCGCACATGTTAAGATGTATTTTTAAAAACTAAACGCGACATGTCCCAGCATTAAAAGAAAAATAAAGATCGAGTTAGCTTAGTTTTTTTAAATATTCCCAACTTTAAGTTCACACTGTATATACTATTATTGGCATCAATGCACTACAGTTACCAAATATGTAAAAAAAAAAACAACAAGGTGCCATATAAAAGCCATAAATGATATTTCTTCGTTAAGATAATAGTTACAATTCGATTCTTATAATTTATAAAAAATGAAATTTTACAGTTATAATAATTTATCTTTATAAAAAGTTATCTAAATGCATAACGAAACGTGAGACAATTTAATTTTCTCAAAAATATACATTTTATTACATTTTAATTAATCTAATATACATGGAAAACTTCAAATTAATACAAAATTAAAAACGGACAAGAAGAAACATTAAGAAGATTAGAAATAGATATACATAATATGATAATGTAATAAACATTAAATTTTAGGTTAATGAAGTATTACACAAACCGATAATTTGCCGTCATAACTTAAATATTTTTATAGATAGAACAAAATAAATCTGTATCTGTAATCTGAATGTTGCATTTAACCCAAATATTTTGGCGTCTGTTAGTTTGATGTGGGTTATATCTCAGCCGTTGTAATGAAATTTACGTATTATAGGTTAGGCGGATTTAAAAATAGCCCTCGTGCAGGTTATACTATTTCTATTTTATTGCCTATAAAGCACCTATCCGGTTGAAAGCGGTAATTTGCTCGAAGAAATTGGATTATCAATGGTATAAAAAGATGTAACAAGATTGATAGCATTAAGAAAATTGATCAAACAATATGTATGTTTTATAATATGATCGATCGATTCAAACAGTGAGTCGAGTCGTATTAGTGATTTGTGCATAAAACTTGCACTTGTATGCAATGATGTATTAGCTTTCTCTCACTTAGGAACGCTTGACCTCTTTATTAGCTTCTAGATTTGTGCAATTAACTTACAAGGCGAATCGACGAAGAATATGGTTTTTGCCTGTATGAACCCAAGAGCTTTGAATGGAAATATTTATGCAAGGATGGGACACCTTGCATAAATATTTCCATTCAATTAGATGAGAAATGAGAATTTAATTTTGAAACTTACAGAGTAGTCATGGCCAGTTATGATCTATTTAATGAAAATATTTTCAGCCATAGCACTTTTGGTATACGGAGTGTCATGTCATGTCAATATCAACTTTCTTATTTTAAATGGAATGGCGCAATTTTTATGGATCTAGTGTATTGCTCGTATCATTTATGATGAGTTTGTATTAGTGTTTCCTGTTCTTAAAGCTGATCGTTTTTGAGATGTTTGTAATTTTGTAAAAATTTTGACGTTTGTGCTCTTTCCAATAAAACTAAATATCTCATAGGCTATTAAATATAAAGATATTCTACTGGTGTGGATGCAAGATTTAAGAGATTTATAGTTACCTTTAATAGATTACGCATAGATCATTGTGCTGTGGAAGCTCACTTACATAGAATTGGTGTCGTTGACTCCCCCCACCCCCCCTCCCCTATATCATGCAGTTATGTCAAGAAATTTGTGATATTAATCATAGATTATTTCAATGTAGAAAATATGAATTGGAAAGAAGAATTTTATTTACTAAATTGATTGGAATTAACTATTTTCCTCCATACAATATTTCTTCTCTGGTTGCTTCTAATAACTTCAAAATTTATGTGTTTCTTTACAATTATACAGGATGTTAGGTAAACATGCGGCAAAAATTCAAGGGGTTATTCTTTGGTCTATTCTAAGAATATTTTGTCCTATGATGATTTTTGAAAAACCCGTTTGTTTCAAAGATACAGGGCGAACAAGATTTGCGACAACCATATTCGATATTCCTTGAAATTATTAATGTAAATAAAAGCATAGTATACGAAAATGAGTTTATCAAGTACAAAAAATTGTTTACAATGCGTTACTCGCCCCAATACTACTAGGATTTACAACATTCTAAACGGCAAATCCCTCCTTAGTGCATGGGCTTTTAGAGATAATTTATTTTCATTTAGATTAAAAATGATCATGGCATTTTGTTGTGTTTACGTTTACGTTTAAAATGAATAAATGTTATAAGAAAAGGCAAAACCTCTTGAATCAAAATGCTTACGGTTTTCTGCGAATCTGCATAGTTTTCAAGTTCAAAATAAAGAGGACTTTGAATCAATTATCAATATCTTTCACTTAAAAGAATAAACTGTTTCAACGAAAAATATATTATTTCCGAAGAAATGTGTGAATTTAAAATCATATTCCTTTTCAAGGAAACACCAAATCATGTTGGCCATATAGAAAACGCAAAAACTGTTGGTTTAATGCAATTCCTTTTAAATCAACAGGATATTTCTCTTACGGCCGTTTGCACCGTTCGTGATTAAGTTAAAAGTTGGCGCAAGCGTAGTTTCTTTGTCTACAATCATGTTTATAGGCGATCATAGGTTATGTTATGCGGTTTTTGGTTATAATACAAATATCTGTGACTGTAAATTGAAATAGCTAGCTAATTAAAGTGTTCACTGTGAAGATTAGGGACAAGGGATAGCAGCGTGCAAGAAGTGTATATTTGGCAGGGTTTTAGAAAGTCCAAGGTAAATCAAAAATTAATTCCCGAAATAAAAACTAACAATAAATGTATTTAAGGATTACTCGTGGTTCAGGTGGGAATGACCCGGAGGTATTTAGTAATAGTAAAGGATATCTTTCTATAAATTCACAATTTTTATATGATGCTAATTTAAAAATAATGGATATCGTAGTACGATGGCCAGGGAATACACACTTTAACGATCCATTCTTTTCCATAAGCGACAGTGGATATGCCTCAAAAACATATTTATTGACCCCACTGTTAAATTCTGAAACAGTTGTGAAAAATCGATATAATAAAAGTCATATTACAACACGGAATGTCATTGAAAGCATGTTTCTAAGAAGAATGTTTCCAATACTGGCATATGGTTGTCGCTTAAAGCTGGATACCTCTATGCCAGTAGTAGTTGCTACCTCAGTGTTGCACAATATAGCCATAAATATGGGTAAAGAGGAAATCAATGAAGAAAAATTAAATCAAGAAATTTTAAATGGACAACTTCATGAGATTCATTATGACGCTGTTGATGATGTACCTGCTGCGACACAGGCATTACTAATTAATGATTATTTCAACAATTTGTAATTCATTGCTATATAGAAATTAACTTTTGAACATTTTTTTGTATTTGTTTTCTTTGGCTTTTGTATAAACGAAATATATTTTATTTACTCTAAATGTATTATCACTTTGATTTTTTTAAAAGAAATATTGTGTGTGTAACTAACCATTTATTTATTAAATAAAGGGAACAAAATATATAAGGAAATGATGGTAATAATAAAATAATTCTAACAAGTAATAGCAGAGGTCAAATAAAGTATCAAAAATTGGAGCATTTGTAGAACAAACAAATAAAAGAATTGCATAATGAAAAAAAAAACCTGCATTCACATATTAATTTCCATTTTAAAACTACTACTAAACTATTTTATTTCATTATCTAATTCTGTAGCAATTTGCTTCAGCTTAAATTCCAATAACTTTCAAATGCCGCTTAAAATCGCGCATTCGCATAACGGCAATTTTCATTATGATGGAACAGTGTTCCCAATAGAGAAATACGATTTTTGACTAAAAACTAAACTTAACGCACTACCAACTTATATTTCTGTCGCAAACTTTTTAATTAACTAATCATTAATTAAATTTGTTCGGTGTAATCCAATTCATATTTAATTCGTAATTAAATTTAATCTTTGATTAGTTAATTAAAATGTTAATCACAGACGGTGCAAACGGCCGTTAGTGTTACAAATATTTTTTTAAAATTTTTTTTGCACGTATTTCGGTGACGTACAAAATGCCGAGTGATTATTGTGTGCATTCACTGTGACCAACGGTTAAAAAAAGCATGGCAAAATTTATAAATACGGAATTCTATGCGAACATATACTAAAACCCAACTACAACAGTAGTAAAAACCTATTTGTATATGAAAGTCATTCTATAGCAATTTAAAACGCGACTTTGCTTACACAACCTGTATTTATGAAATGGTAATCCCTTTCTACAAATCATAAGAAATGTATAATAAAACGCTGCTACAATAATAAATTATAGATTTCATTTTAAAATTAAGGTAAAGGAATGAATAACTATATATTTTATACAAAGTATAGGTTCGCCTGTTTTCACGTTTTAATTTAAAAGTTAATTTGCATAAGTGTATACCTGATGAAATTTTGCCCCGTGATTAAAATATCTATCGTGTTGTTATCTGCTGCGGTATATTATTTATAATTTCGAGATAAGTTATACTGGTCGACTTGATCACGCAAAAATAAAACACAAAATCCTATTTCATACGATGCTCATTTCAAATTTCAAATATTGCATGGCAAAACGTTGTGCTTTTGTTGTTTATGTGGATTGAAAACAATAGCTTAATGTGAACATTAGACTTATGACGATTACAACTACACTCGCTAGCAGTTAAGTGGTACATACATGTCAGAATTTGTAGCAGTATCTATAAATAACTGTTATACATGTATACACTCTTTAAGCCAATTAGTTTATTAAAAAAAAATCATTCTAATTCTAAATTAATTGTCAAGGATTCCGCACATTTATTTCTTTTCCGAGAAACTTATCTCACTAATGCGAAATGTGTAATTTCCTTACTCAATTATTATCCATAAACATACACTCATTCTGGAAAATTGGAGAGAATAAAATGATAATTTTTCATATCCTCCAAAATGTGACCTGTGGAAGATTACTATAAGCTCGATAAAGCGCATCGCATTCCGACTTTTTATGAATTAACTTTCTTATTACGTGTTTTTAAAACTAGTGCCAAGAATGTATGCGGTTCAACTACATAATATTACACCTACTCATTTATAAGTATTTATGGGACCTATGACAGTTCCAATTTTAACTGTATATTTTTGGCGCTAACCGTACATACAGTTCCCAAATAAAATTTCCGAACGTTGCAAAGATGAAAAGACATCAAATGGTGCAAAAAAAGATTATTTGGTATATTCTGTAAAAACCGGAATACTTAAAGCTTGAGCTAAAAATACCATCGATATAGGTAATTAGAAAGTACATTTGCTGGTAAGTTAAAAAATATGACTTTCTATTTAAATTAATCAAGTTACAGTCACTTAAAGTTCTTATTTATTTTTTCAAATTTTTGTCACCCTCTATAAGATGACAAGTTTATTATAATTGAGTAAGTAATCAAATATGGTCTATTGTTATACTTTATTGTAAATTTCGCTTACATAATTAAAATACTTCTTAAGGGGGTCGGCGCTTATTGTTATTTAATAGGAAAAACTGTATTCTTTATGTTCCTTTTTCTCAGCTGTTAATTAACGTATTGTCATTTTTCTTTTTTAATATGTACAGCTCCTACCAAAAAAAAATTAACAACCTACGCGAATAAATGTATGCGAAGGGAGCATTTAGGATGGACTATAGCTTTTATAGTTCATTTATTATAGCAGACGAGGTACTACGTGAGTCAGTTTGCTATGACGTCACGACCGTGTTGCAAATTTTCTGTTCGTCAAAACGTAAACAAACCGTTAGGTTATTTAACTGTCAAACACTTTTGACAGGTGAATAAACAAACTCTTAAAAATAACATTTACCGTTAATATTAGTGATGATTCTTTTTGAAAATCAGGATTTAAAGTATGTTAATCATGATAGCAGTGGAAAAAAATAACAAAAAAGCACAAGTGAGTACAATAAATTTAATCGGGACCATTATCGCTTAAAGTATTCACAGTAACGATTAGTATGCAAGTTTCTTCTCTATCCAAACCAGAGTCTCTGATTTACTACTTCTGAATTTCGTTTCCAATATGTTGCACATCAAGTACGTCAAATTTCCAGACTAATTTAATTCAATCCGCTTTATACTATTGTATGCATCCTCCGATCTGCCATATTTCATCCATCGTTTCGTAACAAACTTTCTTTTCTTTGAGAACAAATAATATCTACCACAACAATGTGTTTCAACCATACAAAAGTCTTTTTCTTTAAGAACACTGTCCAAAATGTTTAATGTGTTATGTTAGTCTGAAAAATGTATGTGAAAGAACCACTTCTGTAAACAATATTTGTATATACTCACTGTTTTCGTACTTGTCATAAATTGTGTTTCCAATAGCACAATGACAATAAGTAGAATAATTAATTTTTACAACATTTATTTCGTATGCATTTTCGTTTTGGGTTAGTGGATGTAATTCCTTGTTTACTCATGGATGAAATTTTGCTTATGTTTGCAACATGAATGTTTAGAACACTCGTTACTCTCTAAAAACGAAATACTGTAAAGAATATGACATTAAAAATATATGGATTTTATACTCCTCGCACGAAAGTTAACGGGAGTAATGGCCAGTTGTTCTCACGTTCTGCGTCGAAATACACGATTAACGAAACTATTAACTCCTTCGATTGTTTACACAATGGTTTCGATATGGTTTAGTTGTAATAACTACTTATTTTAAATAAATATATACCAAGTATAAACGCAAATTCCCACACTTTACTGCAAATCCAGAATATAACCCTTTGACAGTTGACAGCAATAACTAAATTGGTGGGAATACATTGGGAAGATGTGACAAGCATGCAATTTGAAAAGCAGTAGGCACCAACATAGTATCTTTAATTGAACATGAATAAGTTATATGTTAATTGGTTATTTTAATAATATGGTATTGCATGGCCCGAATTTGCAAGTAATGACGTACCTCGTCTGCTATGGTAAATGAAGTATACGACTGCGGCTTATCGGTGTAAACAGATGTTATGTATGATTCGTTGTGTATTTGTCCGACACAAGATTTCTTGTTTTTATAATTTAGTTTTTGTTATCAAGGCATAAACAAGCACGCGTTGAAATAATATTTATTTCTGTTTCTGAATGTTCTCATTGATTTATTAGAATACCTTATTTTGCATATATACGGTCAATATGGAATATAGTGGATAGACAAGTTTCTTTCTGTCATTTTCGTAATTTTTTATTTGTAACATTTAGCAATAAGTGAATTTGAATATAAATAAAATATATAGTTTTCAATAGTAAATGTAAGGACATACTTTGCTAGTAACTTATCATACATATTCACATGTGATACTGTAATAACAAAATGTTCTCACTATAAATTTATTTTATTGTTTTATCTAATTATAACATTTGCATAAATTCATTTCTTCAATCTTGAAACATCCAATGTCTCCAGTCCTCATTATTTTCGATTACTTCCTGGAAGTTTCTCATAGTTTATCTGCATTTTCTGGAATGAAGTCTTTATATATGTATAAATATATATTCTGCTTTAATGAAGCTCAAACATTTTGAATAGGACTTAAATCTGGACTATTTAGAGGCCAGGTCAATACTTGTTAAATAAATGTTTCTTCAAAATCCATTCTTGCGCAATTTGCGATTTATGCACGGAACAGTTATCGTGCTGAAACACAAAATTATCCCCATATTTACCGATGGCATCATCAGATTTATAAAAATGCTTTGATTTCTGCACAACTGAACTGTTATTTATATATTTATAGTTCAGTTATCCTGAAGAAGCTGTCAGTATGAACAGCGAAACGTCGAGCGAAAGTTTTGACACACGGCGAAACCCGCGAGAAGCTGTTAGTTATAGTTACACCGGCCGTGAAAGCCTACGCAGTGTTAGATTTTTACAAAATTTAAAATATTACTTAAAAAATGTTAAGGTTCAGGTAAAACAGATACTTATTTTGTTCGGAGAATTCAAAAAGGGGGGCCTTCAAAACAAAAACAAAAAACTAGTAATTAATTATAAATAACTTGTTAAAATATAATATTCCGAAAAATAAAACAATATCATATAAACATAATAACACAATAATAAAAATAAGAAGAGTTTTAATGCAAAAAATAAAGTAAAAAGTGTATAAATACATCAAGAAAAAATATAAATTAACAAATTCAAATAAGCACTTCAAATTCGTAAAAGAAAAAGATTAATTTCATGTTATTTATGTTATATTTAAATTTATGTACTGTTAAGCTATACAAAATAATTAAAAAGTCGTAATAAGTTGTTTCTCTTTATCGTCTTCACAAAACGATGAGTATTTGAAAACAGCAGTCACCAATTTTTTTGTTTTTGTTTGGTGAACTCGAAGCGATTAAACGTGAAGCTCAAAATTTCAAAGGCAATTTTCACCCCTTAAATTCTCTCAAGAAATCCGTTTTTTTGGTTTTTTTTAATAAACACGCGAAATGGAACAAAATTGTGCTTGTCATCGCCATTATTAATACTCCTATCAATAAATAATCACAACCTACTTATTTAGATACGTATTATGTATTTTTTTTTGTGTTTAGAATTTATCAAGAACATATTCCTGTCAGTGACGTGTGCGGTGGAAACGAACACTCCTTTCATATGATAAATGATGTATAAATGTGCTCTGGTCATATCAATTTTCGATAACCCACAAAGAAGGCACAAGGGACGCACACATTCGCAATCGCTTTTCAACGATTGCTCGAATTGGTGTTTTAACATTTTCATGGCCATCTATCGTGGATATTGATAAGGACGAGTGTTAAGTACAACTTGGTACAGCTGCACTTGATGCTGTTTTATCGTTTAACGGAGATTGCTTTTTCTTAATGCGTGCACGCTGAGACAAAGATTTCTTTCCAGTTAATAAATATGCATTAATCCAAACGAATTATTCTTGTAAATAGTGGTTTGACAAGAATATTTCTTCCTTAAGCAAAAATACGAAAACAATGGATATTAATCTCGAAGTAAAATTATTTTGTTGCTGGAATAGTAAAGCTTATTTGGTCCAAAAACCCTACATTCAACACTAAAATAATATTTAGTAGAATAGAAAAATAATCAAATCAGAAGATTGTCGTTACTCGTATGATACATTAGTGATGTTGGTTAAAACATAAAATAGACAGAGGGTATTTGGTTACAAAATATTACTATTAGCTATTTTTTTTTTTCCTCTAAAACTTGTACCGTTCATGGAATATTTTCATTTTTTGGTATTTTGTAAATAAATTCAATTTTTTCTATATTAGCTTAAAATGTAGAAAACTGTATTTTGTACACACGGACAAAATATCTTATAAAGAACGCTATTTCCTGCAAGTTTACTACGTATCGTACATACAGAGTGTATCAGATATAGAGGTAAATATAATAATATGTAGCAGCTGTAATCATATACAATCAAAAAGTCTTAATGCACAGGGGTCTATCTGTAAGCATTAACGAAAAAAAAAAAATTTATAAATGCCCTGGGCTAGAGCCGCACCTGTGCTAAACCTAAATGCTGTCCCGAGTATACCCCAACATACCACTATCATTCAGCAATTACCGCTGTTAGATTTGTGTGGATCGCCGCTTGGAGTGCAAGCCACTTCGAACATTTTATTTAAATTCTTCCCGTCTCGAAAAAACGATCCTTTTCATGACCATCATGATTTCATATAAAAAAAAATCGAAGCTTGATGCATCGGCAAAAGCGTGGGAATGTATAGATTCATTTTCGCGCGATATCATAGTAAAAAGGCGTGTTTGCAAATTTTCTGTATCTACATTTATTTCTGTGTAATTCGATTCAATTCATTTTGCGTTATTTGATTAAATAAATCCAAAAGAAATGACTCAGATTCATGTGGTACCGTTTATTAACAACTAACTCTCGATTCGACAAAGCAACTTGTAACTACTGAAGTCGCATATCCGATGAAACTCGAACGTCTTATCAGGATATTAAAAATAATGCTTTGTAGATTTACGTAGAATGCTCTTAACAAAAAAGGAATGTTTATTTTATAAAAAGAAGAAATTTAAAATGCCTCAGCTTTGCTATTTTTACAAGGGCCTTTATTTATTCAGAATGACGTTAAATGAACTTACGGCATACCATTAAGAATAATACTAAATCAGTGCAATGTATTTATATATAATACCACGTTTAGCGGGTGCTTAACGTGAAGTTTCCTTGCATCAGGCCCGGACTAAAGAATTTTTGGCTATAAATTTACACTTTTTTTTTATTCTTTAATGATGAAATCCGGTTTCGGTGGGTTTGTGCTTTATATGTTAACACCCAAGCAAAATTTACTTTCTTGTTTGATGCACCCTGTATTAACCTGCGTATTGAATTAATTCTTTATCGGTTTTATTTCCTTCTTTTTTTTCACTGCGTATATTACTGATATCAGGTTGCTATTTCTGTGAAGAGATTATCTGTAAAACACTAGGCATTCTTTAAAATACAACAATCCACATGAGCGAATTTGTATCGGCTGAACACAAACAATAACAAACTTTCATAAATATGAGACCGTATTGATTTAATATTTATCTTAATAACTTGGAATAAAGTTGAATGATTCATACTACACTTAAACGTTATAATGTTAAATTCAAAATAACTAAACTAAAAGACTAGAAAAATGACAGGCGCACATTTGTTGTTATTAAACAAATTTAATAACCTTTTCAGTAAAAAATAGTTTTATGTTCATTAGAGTTGTTGATTTAACCTATCAAACTTCGCGCCAAAAAATTGTTTGAAGTATTCAACCGACCACTTATGCGCAACAAAATTACCATAATGTTTTAGCATACAACAAAGTGATAATGATATTTTTTTATCTATTGTATCTCCGACAATACGTTGACTTTGATTCGTAGGGCATATCGCAAATGCAATTGTTATTTTTATCGTTACACAACAGATAATCCGCTGGGCCAATCATTAGTTTTTGTAATCTGAAGTGTTTTTCGGTTGAGTACCGTGCTAACGCAATGTTCTGCTCAAGAGGCGGTATATAAGTACCTGCTAAACAATAAAGCTTACATCACATCAAAGTAGCGATGAGTAGAGTCGAGTAAAAAAGTTTGGATTTGTTTATACTCTATAGTAGCCAATAAACAATAATGTTAGTTTAAAATTTGCTATAAATTCTGCGAATACAGTTGATTCTTAATTGAATTCTGCTAATTTCCGTCAAATTTAAGTGGTGCGTCAGTTTAACGACAATAATTACTAATAAGTATATCCACCGAGATCTTAGACATCCCTAGATATTTGTTGAAATTCTGAAATAAATAAATAATTCCGCAAACTTATAAAAATCAAAATTATTATTATATCTTTCTATCTATCTTTCGAAAATAATGGATAATAATATATAAATATCTGCTAATATTAGGAAGTGCATCAGTCTTATGATATTGCAGTAATAATTACATCCGCCGACATATTTGACATCCCTCAAGGTTTGCATATTGCCGTGATTGAAACCAACAAACACTCAACTTTATAAAACTCTCATTTATATCAAATATATTGCTGAAATTAAGAAAATATTTAATAATATTACTTACATATGCTTTCAAAACAGAATTTCAATTTTTTATTTCGCAGTCAGTTACCATCTACTGCTACTGCTACTACTAGTGTTCTCAATTATTGCTTGAGTGGTGACATTGTGTGCAGTTTATCATTGGCGTTACGTTCGGTGGCTGGCTAAAGCAGAACATGCAATGAATCAACCACAGATCACTTACATGTAGATATCTATCTTAACGTTAAAAAGTGTTCCTATGTTGATAGCGGGGGGATGCACCAGAGTGGGGTAAAGGGAAATAATTGTGCAGGCAACCAGTAGTACACGTATGTTTCTCATAGGTATTTTATTGCCAGGAGCTACTAAACAGCATAAGCGATTAATTCATGAAAAATGAGTTTATGTGTTTTTTAGTATGATATATGCACTGTCTCGCAAACTGAAATACACAATTACTCAATTCGCACGAATTAGTCACTTATACTATTTAGCTTCTCATTCCTTCATTTGTATCAAATATTGTGGATTTGGAATAATTTGAAGGATATAAGAAGGTTCGTCAAAAATAAACAAAAATAACATTAGAGTTTATGTAATTTCAGGATAACAATGTTAGTCAAATCTTAAAATGTTAATGCTATAGCAATTGTATAAAATAAACATATATCAATCCAAATATAAATTACACTACGTGACAAATTAAAAAAAAAATTAAGTACCCACTTCAGTTTTTCCTGTTTATTTATTTATACAAATCGCTTAATAAGAACACCTATGTACTTTTTTTCTATCACGTACTGTTTTTTGGATACGGTAACTAATAATTATTGGTAAAAAACTTTAAAAATATACACATTGCTTTATTTAATTATCAATAATTCGATTAAATTAACGACAAAAAAATTAAAACTAACGACAAAACTTATTTTGTTTTGTTAGTTAATCCCAAGCCTGGTGAAATGCGAGGGGAAGGTGGCCGGCGCTTCGCAATACGTATCTATCATGAAAAATTGAAAAATCGCGAATATCTCCAAAACCTTTGGAGATAACATAATGACACTCGTATAAAATCGAAAGAAAATCAAATTTTACATCCATTTATGTAAAAATTGCTATACCATTCAATTTAAAAAAAATCCAGTTATCCATGATTTTAGAGTTCGAAAATTACAGAGTCCTATTTAATAATTCTGTAATGCAAACGCAACAATTTTAAAATAAAAGACGTGTGCTGTTTCATAATTAAGCGAAAACTGAAAACCGCATTTCAAACTTTCTAACTTTCGTATTTACGGAGATATTTGCAAACACTGCAGACATTGCAAATGTCATTTTTTTCGAAAAAACGTCATGTAATTCGGAAACGGTACAACTTAGCCCCAATGTATGCCTAACGTATTGTTATTTAAATTTAACAAGGAATCCAAAAATACAGTAATATACAGGGTGTTCCATTTAAAATAATAAAGTATCTACTTCCGGTACAACCGGAAGTCCGCCATTACTGAAACTAATTTCAAAATGTGTAGAATATGATTTGAGCCAACATTTATTTGAAACATTTTTCCAAAAAAGTAATAATAAAATCGGCTATGGACCGTTGCATCTTATGCTGGACACCCGGTATGTATATCAGGTAGAACATTTCAATCTGTCGCTACGAGTACGAAGTGACATGTAAATATGCATATTGTATCTATGAGGGGATAAAATGTGAACTTTACCCCCATTGAAAATCCGAAGATTTTGTGCCAGAATCGGTATAGCCTATCTAATGCCATCAGTGTATACTTCAAAAACAAGACGTGATAGAAACAAAAAACATCCACTGCTTACATATTGTAACTAATTGAAAACCATAATAGTAATCAGTTTTTCAGGTACGAAAATCGTGTCACGCAGTGTTATTAGACGATTAAAGAAATGATAATTTTAACACACTACATTTTCATACACTTGCTTTGATTCCTATATTGTAACTTAATATTACATTGCAATTAAAATAGATAAGCATATTATATATTATAACTTGCTTACTATACAAGTGCCTATACATACCTACAAGACAATGCAATTTAATATAAATGTTTAGAAAGAAATACACAACATGTAACAAACATCTACTTTTAAACATGAATAACAATATTATTACTTTTGTGGAAAAAACAAATAAAAAAAATTACAAGATTTGAAAATTATACTTCCTAGTAATGTCATTTTCGCTATTTGACATAAGTTATTCTTGTTTTAGATAGTAATTTAAAAAAAAAAACATGTAAAGCAATTCTTAATAGTCTATCTTTAGTAAAGTTCTCATGGAAAATGTAAAAGAATTTAAACTAACACTTTTGCACATGTTTATGTTGAAATTAATTTTTGCTAAAAATACATGTTATTTTTTAATGATTATATGTTATGCACTTTCGGATGTGAAAAGCATACCAGGTTGGTGGCATTCTCTCCACAAAAAACCCTCACGATCGACAAGTGACACATCACTTGATGGTGCTGTTGGAATTTTCATTTCTTTAACACCACGAAAAAAGCAAAGTCCCAGTCGAACCATCGGAGACTCAGCCTTTATCGGTGTTTCTTTGGTATTTACGATTATGTAAAAGTAATTTAGGAATTAGTCATGTACTTCACTCTACCGTCTCCTTCGAATTATGTTTATATATTTCTTTTGGGCTTGTATTTTCACATTTCCCTTTTTCGACAGTACATCCTGCTCTAAGTTAATCTGTGGACAAGTTATAATTAATAAATGGAAACTGTTTCACAATACCTGCTCGAAGTACTTGTTACAAAGCTGTCATTTACAAAATCGTCACCATAGGAAGTGCTTGGAGTAACTAAATTGAAACTACAAATGTTATATGATCTAACCTATACTACTTGACATAATAATGAAATATACTACAACTAAGAAAAATAAAAACAAAACTCCTGATTGGTAAACCACAACGATTAAATTAAAGAAATGATCCTTTTCACTTGGAATATAACACTGCGTGCATTTAATAACACAAATTTCCATGAGAGACCATAAGAGCAAGTGTATACTAACAAAGATGGCGTCAAATAGACCCTTTATTTATGAAAACTAAATTATTACAAATCATCCTAACCCCGTGCTCCACCTGAAAAGGTACTACACGAAGCTACCTATTCTAAGTACTATATGGGTTCCATAACAATTGAAATGATCCTACTCTAACTAAATAACTTCCCTATGATTTTTAACAACAAAAATATAATACAGTAGCCTCGCGACCATACGAATATTACTTTTGAAAAATGATAAAAAAATGTAAAATGTGATTAGTTCACATAACGCGAGTCTACTGTAAATCAGTCAGCTATCAGTTATTATAATGCGCCCATGGAACGACTTTCGTTATCTCCAGCATTCGCCAAGGACACTGATATATATAAATACTTATAAAAACAATGGCCACGGGTAAGGGAAAACCATGGCAAAAACCTTACTCTGGGAGGATCTGGGAAGAAGTCCCAGACCTTATTACTGATAGCCACAAATTATTATTATCCTTCTGAGTGCCGAAGAAGCAGCCCCCACGTCTCCTCAAATTCCGACAGCCTTGCCGTTCTCGCGTAGCTGCTCCCTTTTCACGCATTCAGAAGTTGAACAGGAAAGATGATGACCTAAAAAACAAACAAAACAACAGCAGTACCTATTCTAATACTTAATAGTAACTTAATCCTAATTATTCTAACCAAGAGTAATTAAATAAATATTTATATTTTAAATATTTATAGTTTAACACCAATTCCGACCACTAAAGAGCATAAAATATTCATTTATAAGCGTGCTACCCTACTAACTATCTAAATATCATGCCGTAGCCTATCTAGTTCTTTAGCAACATTCGTCAAATAGACTGAGAAACATCTAATGTCTTCTTTTATATTGTCTTTAATGCGTACCAGTTGTATGGATTGCATACCTGTGAGGTCCTCCCCGCTCCCCTTTCTGTAGCTTGCCCCTCAAAATTTGCCAATGATAGGGTATTCAGTTACATATCTATATATGAGTGATCTGTGGAATCAACTCGACTCAAAAATGCCATAAACTCCGATTTTGTAGTCGGTTTGATAGCGATAGATTTTTGTTTTCGAGGATTTGTTTCATTTGCGTAAAGATTTGTCTGAAAGACAATATGTTCCAATAGGCCACCATCAAAGAAAACTTGGTAAAGTTTCCCTGGAGTTGCATTGTTCATGTTCTTTATAAAATCGGCAACGCCACTATCTTGAACAAATGGAAAACTTTGATTTGAGGCTTGTATCTGCAGTCCGCTTGATTGACTTAACATTCGCTAGCGAACTGCCACGTCCTCACTCTAGGAATTACCAATGAAGTCATCGATACTGTAAAGTTGTGCGGACTATAAAAGTCCTCATTTGAATAGATTTTCCTCGATTCTATCAATAACTGCGTCAAAGTGGTATTAGACTCATAAACGGTATACATCATTAAAAGTTTATCAAAAACAAAGAAATTTCAAATAAATCTCTTGCTCTCAATTTTGGGAGAAATACATTTCTTACTGACTAACACAGAATACCTCAAAAAAGAGCTATGCTTCTTCATGAATTCATTCAAATCTTCTTTTTTTTTTTAATTGTATAACAATAATATATAAAGTTTTCTTTTTTATGTACCTTAAGTATATTGTTCCGATCTTTTATATTTATTTAGACTTATATATTTATATCTATACAATTAATAATGGTTAAACATAAATACACTTAAAAAAAGACAGATGTATGTCATATTCATATGTCTATTAGAACAAAAGATAAAGATTACGCTTTACTACCGTCGCACAGCTGTTTATTGTTGTTACAATGTATCAAAATCAT
Source organism: Protaetia brevitarsis (assembly GCA_004143645.1). Lineage (NCBI taxonomy): Eukaryota > Metazoa > Arthropoda > Insecta > Coleoptera > Scarabaeidae > Protaetia > Protaetia brevitarsis. The sequence continues at coordinate 537,157 of RXPK01000007.1, forward strand.
TGCGCAATCAGAACACAGATTATTTCTATCGAATAATTGTGAAAAAAACAGTGTGTAAACACAATGGATTTACGGAGCAATGAAGTGCGTATTCAGCCAGGCCCACATAAAACAAGCAAACAATCGAATTAGACAAAAACCCCTATCAAGTGGTTTCGGTTTAATGATAGGTTATTATCGCCACCGTGTTGGACACACATAAAGTACACACCATATCTGGTCATAAATGAAAGCATACATAATAGTTATTTGACTTTCATCCCAACCGATAATTATTGATTCCAAATATTTTTCATTTTTTTAGTTTTTATATAACATTTTACAACCAATCGTAGCTCTCCTTAGACGTAGGTAATACTTGCGGTTATTTATTTGTTTTGAAGTATTGGAGGAAATGCTTAGAGCAATCAGATGTGGTATTATTTTCATCACTGATAACGGATGTGCAAAAGATACCACGCAAAAAAAACTAATACGTTATCTTAAAACCGAATATTATTTTCGTTCGGCATCCTTATGTCAAACACTATTTTATTGGCGTCCATACGAAACTTAAGTTCCCGCAAACGTAAATCCACCGCTAATATAACCGGAAATAACGCACGCCGCGTCTGCCGAAATAGATGAATACGCGTACGCGGCCCAAATCGTTAACAGTCTTTGCGCTCCGATGAATTTTTTTATTGCTTCAATTTTACACGCGAGTTCGAATGTTTTACGAATTTAGACATAGAGAACTTCGATAAAAATTGTATCAAAATAATCGGTAGAGTTCATTAGCGGAAGAAAAAACACCTCATTTCATTTAAAATAAGAAACTTGCTGACGGCTTCCGGTATAACGAAACATTTCTGGAAAAAATAGTTTTAAACGTGATAAAAATGTGGAAGAGTAGTATGAAACAGCCTGTATGTATTGTAGTATACAGGGTCAGGCAAATTTGTGGCTAAATTTATGGGTTCTATTAAAAAATAACCTTGAGAAAAGTTTTTGTAGTAATTTTATTCTACTCTGTGACATACCTTGATTTCCAACGACTAAAACATGTTTCGAGATAATATATAATATGACGTCATTGGTAATTTTTTAAATGGATCACCCTGTATCTTTTCACATAGACACTTTTTCAAGAATTACAATGATATAACGGTTTGGTGGGTGTGCGGCTTGAGATATTAATAAAGAGTTAGCTATTAAAATCCTTTTGTCAGATATATCTGATAAATATTCGCATTTTTATGTTGCCATGGAAACTTTTAGCAGAAATGAAATTATTTGCATTACTCAATATTACTGACTTAAACATATGCTAAAATAGTTGTTCATTATGGACGAACTAACAGAACGTAAAGGAACTATGGCCGCTTTACACACTGTTGAAAATATTACGGTGTTGGCGTTAATTTTGCGCTAGTCAAATATTTTAGTGTTGATTTTTCCAAACTTTGCCAGACGAGTTGACTACGCGTATTTAATAGAACAGAAATTACTAGAATTTCATGTGAATTCTTTGTTCAGATATGAGGATTGACTATTTTTCTAGACATTCAGAAGCGTCAACCAATCAGAATTTTTCCCTCGGATAGAAATATAGAAACCCCACCTATTCTAATACAGTATTGCATTATACGCACCACCTGCATTGCACGTGTATCTGTTTTCGTGTTTGATTCTCCGTATTAACATATCCAAACAAACCACCAAATGTGACTGACTTGCAAAATGTAACCTCGTGTTATTAAACGTTAATTCCAGTGGGCATAAAAAATTTCAACATCTTAAAGATCTATTGGGAACATCTATTTACGCAAATTAGTTAGACTTGAATGAAATAGCATAAACATTCACTTAATTTTATAATGGTTCTCAAAAAATCATTTTAAAATTGGTACGTTTAGTTGAAACCAAAACTTGTGAATGAGTGGTTTTGCATATTTATAATTGAGAAAACGTCTAAAGAGAGAATATTATAGCACTAAGAAATAGGAGTTGCATATTAAAAAGACGTTGTGTTTTAGAAAATGGTGTTAAAACACCCAATAGATCGCATTCATTTAGTTAAACAGCTAGTAAATTTGTCTAGTCTAGATCAAATAAAATGTGACTAGAAGTATTTTATAATTCCACGTGTCAGTTGGACAAAATAATCCCTTAGCAATAGACAATACTTGGACTATCTTTGCTCGTCAAATTTAAACTTCTATAGTTCTCGACAAAATAACACGAAAAGAGTGTGGACCTCTCCTGACTATTAAATTAGTCAAAAAAGTGTTAAAATTTTCGACAGTGCAATTGGCAATTATTTTTATTGCGTGCAATAAAGAATTAAATGAAGATGATCCTCATAGATGGACGCCGTTTTGTCAGGAAACGGTGGATAAGATTGATCGTAAGGAATTAAGGATGTCAATAGCCAGGTGCTTTATTTTAATATATTAAGCCGCATTGGAAACCAAAGTATGTTACAGACTAGAATAAAAATTCTGCAAAAACTTTTCTTAAGGTTATTTTTTAATAGGGCCCATAATTTAGCCAAAAAATCAGGTGGTGTTCCCACACATTTCCTGATCCTATTATCCTGTATATTGTAGTATATTGCTTCTGGAAGCTACATATGTCGAATTACTAAATTTGTTTACCGGACTACCAAGATTATCCTATGTCATGGATGCGTAATAAGTAGAGATCGGATTATATGCAAAGAGAAATTGGAATATATGCATCGATTTTTGAGAAAATATGCATAAACCTGGGGCATATATGCAAAAAAATTGCGACAATATTCAAAATTTTTACATAAAATAAATAAGAGCAGAAATTTAAACATTAACTTTATTGCACAAAATTTTTTCACAACATATACTAAAACAATCCATAATTAAATGTTTTTCAAAATTGTGTAAAAGAACGTTTTGTCTTTTATCAGAATACATATGTTTCGAAATAGAAAAGCTTCTTTCAACATCAGCGAAAAAAATTGCAGCCTCTAACCATGTACCCCATCTTGTAATAATCGGTTCAGGAGGCAACTTAACATGGGGAAGTCGCTTCTTATAAAATATGATTCGTAAATAAGGTGCTTTTAAAAATACTTTTTTGACATTGCTAATTAAATCATTAATCAAAGGGAATTGATTCATAATGTCTTCGGCTACACGATTGAACCCATGAGCTAAACAAGTGGTATGAATAATGTTACTATAAAAAAAAATTAAATTTTACACGGCTTTTATCATATATGGTGCAGCTTCGGACGACATTAGTAAAATTTTTTCACAAGGTATACTTCCAGGTAAAAAGAAATTTGATAAACCTTCTTGAAAGAATTGGCCAATTGTCACATTATTTGGTTTTTGAAGTTCTTTAAAATAAATTAAATATGATTTACTTACAATATCTTCATGAAGAATTCCTATTAACAAATGGGCAATATAACGACCACACTTATCCGTACTTTCATCTACCATGATATAAATAAAATTATTCCCTACCAATTGTTGAATTTCTGCTATTGTTTGCTGGTAACCAGATGTGACATAATTGTTTCTTATGGTACTTTCGTCTGGTTTATTATGTTTGCAATATTTTTGCAGAAATGATTTCAAATTAACATTGTTTAATCTTGCTAATGGTATGTTAGACGAAATTAATGCGTTAGACAGATCCGTATTATATTCTTCTTGTTCTGAGTTTCGTGAAGTTGATGCTACACATTGACTTATAGATTGCTGCACACATGCGGATCGCTTAGTTTTTCACATTTTCCAATATGTGATGGAGTTTTAGCGTGTTGATCAATCAGGTATTTCCTCTCAGAAGACACCTACAACAACAATTGTCATTTTATATCAATAGTTAAAGAATTTAAAAACAATTGTAAAGCTTTTAGTAAAATTAAATTTACCAGTTTACTGCAGGCTCGACAAAATTTTTTTGTCGCCATCCTTTACCAGTTCAGGATATGGCTTAATCCATAAAGAAATTTTGTTCGCTATACTCATTGCATGTACGCACAGTATTTAAAAATGTAACACAATTACATTACTATTTCGCTCAAATATATTCAATGAATGAATAGTTTATTTGGGAATTAATAATAATAAAACGTATTTACCACATCCCTTCTGCTAGGCGAAATTAAACACGTGCAATTCTTGGAAAAAAAGTATTAGAGAAACCAATGTAAAAGATTTATCGTTCTGAGAATTGTCGGTTGTCGATCTACATTAGGAATTACTAGGAATTTTTACTAATAGAAAGCATAAGAAAAAACTTAAATATGCAATATATGCAACTTTGTAAAAATTGCATAGAAATGCCTAAATATGCAATATATGCAATCACTAATTAACGCTAATTAACTTCAATTAGTGTAATACGTCTACATATAGACTATAATTAACAGCATTAACTAACATATTTATGTAGGTAATGATCAACTTCGGGGCCATCGGAGTCCCTTAAGATCCCTTCTTAGCGTTCCTTGCAAATTTAATTATTTAAACAATATAACTCTACAAAGTCCATGCCTTTGTATCCGCACGAGCACATATGCGTGTGTTTTTCATGGCGATTAGATACCACAATAAGCACCGAAGCGATTTATCAATGCCAACGGGTCTCGCGTTATTGTTTATATAATAAAAGATACGGACATGAATCGTGGACTTGTCATTACAAGTAGTTTTATTAATCAATTAAGGTGAATACCACCGCCATACGTACTTACTTACACACATATTTAAGTATATACCTACATATATCGAATTACGGCTGCTATTCAGTACAATATAGACCTTCTCTTGTTCTTTCCAACAGGCTCTCTCGCCTATATAGGTTTTCACCTCGTTAGATGCTCGGTAAGGCAGTGGGATAACGTTCAACAAACGACGACAACCAGTAGTTACATCGCCGTGCGAATCCTCCATGTCTAGCGACGGCTAGCGACCGCGTTCACATCATTGGTGGACAATGGCTGAGGTTCGAGACGTAAAAATCAACCTGCATGCAGACGGAGACCAAAACGTCAGCTCGGTGTCTTACCATCACGGAGTCCTGTCGCCGAAGGAATCGGAATCCTTGAACAATGCTCTTTGGTAAGTGATTATCCATCAGCATGTACTGTATTTGCAACTTGTTAAAAGCAACCAAGTTTCGCTAAAAATTAATTAGAATGAATGACTGAAGGTGGACACTGAACATTTTTCGAAAATCAAAAAAAGTTATGAAGTTATTTTTTAAAAATATATAAATGATTTTATTGTTTTTCAAGCTCATTTAACAATGTTTTTTCATGTAGTCTGGAATACTCAACAGGTAGAATATCTAAGGTATACTATTTTCACGTAAGAATCGTAGCAGGTGATTGATAACGTTGGACGCTATGTTGTCAGTTATATAATATCAACACCTAAAGAAAACTTCAGTTTGACAGATAAAGTTTTGATTATATCATAGATAAGCTATATGGTTATGTTAATATTTTTTTAAACTAGAAGCATTGACACAATAGAATTTTTATTTGTGATATTTTCATTCTATGTAGCATGAACTGGTACTTCCCCAAAACATTATAATAATAATAATAATAATAATAATAATATATAATATATATACCGGGTGTCCACACTTTAAGTGTGCACTATTGATAACTTTGTTATCTTGAGGTACAGAATCGGTTCAAATGGAGAAAGTAGTAGTATTTTTTATGGCGGTTACAATTGTGAAAACAGAAAAACAATTGAGCGTGGCGTTCTCTAGATATTCGTCCAAAATTATTTTTTTAATGGAACGCCCTGTATATTTTTTTGCAATTTAAAAGAAAATTCCAAACTGAACAAAAAAGTCTTACTACACTATTATAAAAAAATGTCAAATAAAGTAGTTATTGAGAAATCTTTACCTTTGTTTTGTTTGCATGAAATCGATATACCCATGGAAAATTAAAGCGTCACATTGTTTAATAGCTGTCAAATTATTTATATTTGTTGTTGTTAAAGTTACTGTGCGGAAAAGTACTGTTTTACAATTTTTCAACCGTAACAATGCATTTACTCATTTGGAAAAGTGTGATATGTTGGAGTTGTACTTGCTGTTTAACAAAAATTCAGATAGAGCGCTAGAACGTTACATTCAGCAATTTCCTGACCGTGATGTACCAGACCGTCGCTATTTTTTAAAACTTTATCGAAGATTAAGAAGCAACGAAACAATTTTTATAAAGAAGAGGAAAACATGATTTTATATTATCACAAGAGATAGAAATAAATGTGTTGGCATATTTTCAGGTACATCCAAATAATTCTGTAAGGGATTTGTCCAGAGAATCAGGTATTTCTCTACACGATCCATAAAATCTGAAAAAATATAAATATGTTCCCTTTAAATATCAGCCTGTTCAAACTCTACTTTTGGGCGATTATCAAAGACGATTAACTTTTGCTCAATGGTTTATCAATGCTTTTGAAAAAAATCACAATTTCTTTAGACACATTTTATGGAGTGATGAATCTAACTTTTCTAATCGCGGGATGTTGAATAAAAGAAATAATCATTACTGGAGTCGTGAAAACCCATTTGTTGTTTATCCTTGTAATCCCCAACACCGATTTAGTTTAAGTGTTTGGTGTGGTATAATCGGATCCCGAATTGTTGGGCCTTTTCTATCGGGGTTCTTTAATAGGAAGAAAGATATGTGGCATTATTGACAGAAATTTTAGAAACTTTTCTGGATGAATTAAATTTGGTAGACCGACAGATTATTTACTTTCAACAAGATGGGGCGCCCGCACATAATCACCGTGACATAAGTGAGTTATTAGAAAGATTATTTGGAAATAGATGGATTGGCACAAACGGTCCTATTCAGTGGCCCGCGTGTTCACCTGACATGACGCCATTAGATTTCTTCTTGTGGGAAGCAGTAAAAAAAACAAGTGTACAAACATAGATATACAACAGTGGATGAGCTTCAGGAAAGAATTTCCAACATCATTGACGACATCGACGGTAGGACAATTTTAGGAGCTACTCGTAATGTTCACAGAAGATTAGTGAAATGTATTGAAATGGAAGGAGGTGTCTTTGAACATTTAATTTGAGTAATTTTTTGTACTATTTTTGTATTTATTTTATTTGTTTATTAAATTAAACGCTTTAATGAATGTGATGCTTTAATTTTCCATAGGTATATCAATTTCATGCGAACAAAGCAAAGATAAAGATTTCTCAGTAACTACTTTATTTGACATTTTTTTATAATAGTGTAGTAAGACTTTTTTGTTCAGTTTGGAATTTTCTTTTAAATTGCAAAAAAATATACAGGGCGTTCCATTAAAAAAAATAATTTTGTACGAATATCTAGAGAACGCCACGCTCAATTGTTTTTCTGTTTTCACAATTGTGACCGCCATAAAAAAATAGTACCACTTTGTCCATTTGACCGATTCTGTACCTCCAAAGATAACAAAGTTATCAATAGTGCACACTTAAGTGTGGACACCCGGTATAATAATTACTCATTATAGATATTTAACCAGTAGATTGCAAGCTGAAACGCACCTTTCATCTGTATTAGATGCAATAAAACAAAAATGGAAAAGAAGTATCAGAAAATTCAGAAATAAATATCAGCATTTTGATAGGTGTAAACACTTTATTGAGATAAATATTCAATACTTAAAATATTTACTATAACCAATGAAACACATAGATCGTGTTTTATATCACAATTTAATAATAAACTTGCAGCAAACAGTGGTATAATAATTACAATTTCATAATAATTTCATAAACTTTTGCGACTAATTTGACGAGTCGTATTCTTCAGTGTCAGGATCGAGTTCGGCACCATTCAGTGAGCCCCCTACATTATAACAAATCTTATTAAGATCTTTTTTTGATTTGATGCAGTGTTTAAGAGATATTCCGTTGTCTCAAGATAAAAAACCCACCTGTATATATATTCTTGCCATCGAGCATCGAAATCCTTAGGAATAAGTATTGCTTCAGTCAGCAAAATTTCTAGTGATGTTAAAAAGGCGGACGAATTGCATAGTCCTATGCCAAAACGTCAAAGGAGGAAGCCAGTAGTCAGTAGCCATTTTTTTGCCGAGTGTGCCGTCAGAAATGCTGTGAGTAATTCAATTACTTGATTTAGTTAAACACGTTTGACTTATACCAGAAAGTTCTAAGTTTACGCATGCGCACCTAACTTATTTGTTTACCACTTTAAAATTACTTTACGTTTAACTGTAATTTTTCAAATTTTAGGAAATTTGTTTTTCCTAGAAGATGTTAATATTTTTTTTAAGTAATTTTACAATGTTAGAGTGAATATTCACCTAAAATATGTTGTACATGTATTATGGGAACATTTCTAACATTTCGAAATTTTCCTTAAATTTCTGTTAATTAACCCTTATTCAATGCTGAAAATTATCAAAGAAAAAGTGAATTTTACCAAGAAAAATTACTTAATTTTTTTAGTGTGTAATGTTGTATTCAATGAAGCCAGTCCTTGATGCCATTCTTTCCGTGCCACTTCAGAAATTGGGTTTTTAGAATGATACAGTGCAACGGTGCATCTGTTTTCTGGTAGCATGAGTAGCATATGTCCCGTTTTAGAAAAAAGGAATCATTATCAAATTAGGAATTTTCGTGGATTTGCCACAACGACAGTGTTGATTATGACAACAATCAAAGTTGCTAAAGTGGAATTAGCGTGAGTTAGAGAAACAGATTTAGGGTTAATCATAGAAAACAAGCATGGTGCCTAACACAAATCTCAAGAAAACATGTACCTAACAATAGAAAATGGAATAGGTGTACCGCAAGGATCTTTGCTGGGTCCATTATTATTCCTAGTATATGTGAATGATCTGTTAGAAGTTACGAGTCACAGCAAAACCTTATTTGCGGATGATACGTCAATCATAATTTTAACAGATAAAAATAAGATTAAGGAAAAAGTAGACGCTACACTAAAATACTAATTAGTTCGAATTTAACTATCTAAACTTAAACATCTTTAAACTATTCTAGTAAAGTTGTTTTCTGCTGATAATCAGATTTAAATAAAACAAAAATAGTAATTAAAAAAAGGTCAAAGAAAAAGAAAAGAATAATTTAATATTTGAAGACAATGCCATATATACGGATACCCCCAGCCTATAGGTCCCTGTCCATAACTCTTTTTTTTTACTTTTTTTTTTTTTAATAAAACTCGAAATTTATTATTCACATCATTTTTTCAATTATTTAACCTATCTTGTAATTTTTATCGCATCTTCTCCAAACCGTTGGTCAGCGATTAGACGCGTAGTAGCAAAACAGTCTCATAGAGCTAATTGTCTAAAGCGCCTATCTTGACGCCTCGGTCATTGATTATATATAATATCAAATATAATACTAGCATTGTTTAAGTATACCTAGTTAGTCAACGTAATGCATTTTCGGAAAAATAAAATATTGCTCTGGGAAGTGGCGCACTCTATCGGTCAATGTATATTGATTTTGAAATCTGCGGTCATAGTGAGAGACAGATTTCTGTGTTTTATCCATTATGCGGAAAAGGGTGGATGCATGTGACGCTTGTGATGACGCACCCTCGCGATAATTCTCGTGTTTGTTTACATTAGAAGATTAGAATTCTGAGGTATTCTGTTATAAATATAAAGAAATTGAAAGTATATTGCAAGGCACGTTCTTGTTGACAAAACATTAATTGAACAATTTTCTAAATTGAAGTTTTTTTCTTTTAAGGATAAAATATTTAAACTTAAAACAAAAATCACTGAAAAGAGAAAAGTTAAATCTAAAAGGACGAAAATTTGCTGAGAAAAAAAAACATAAATCTACTTCTCAATTTTTATTTTCTTAGTTTTTAAATTAATAAGTTGTTTTGTTAACTTAATTTACTTATATTTATGATTATATAATAATCAGAAAATGTTTGTTTTATTAAGAAGAATAAGTATTTAGTTTGATAATATATAATCTGTAGTTCGATGGCCTTTTTGTATTTAAAATTTTAACAAAACGCGGGTTTTTAGTTCGAACGTATATACGAAAACCTTCTTCTCCTCCTCTCTCCTATTGCTATCTGCCTTCTCCCGTGTATAGCGGTACTATACTTCATTTACCATAACAGACGAGGTACGTCATTACTTGCAAATTCGGGCCATGCAATACCATATTATTAAAATAACCAACTAACATATAACTTATTCATGTTCAATTAAAGATACTATGTTTGGTACCTACTGCTTTTCAAATTGCATGCTTGTCACATCTTCCCAATGTATTCCCACCAATTTAGTTATAGCTGCCAACTGTCAAAGGGTTATATTCTGCATTTGCAGTAAAGTGTGGGATTTATACTTGGTATATATTTATTTAAAATAAGTAGTTATTACAACTAAACCACACCGAAACCATTGTGTAAATAATCGAAGGAGTTAATAGTTTCGTTAATCGTGTATTTCGACGCAGAACGTGAGAACAACTGGCCATTACTCCCGTTAACTTTCGTGCGAGAAGTATAAAATCCATATATTTTTAATGTCATATTCTTTACAGTATTTCGCTTTTAGAGAGTAACGAGTGTTCTAAACATTCATGTTGCAAACATAAGCAAAATTTCATCCATGAGTAAACAAGCAATTACATCCACTAACCCAAAACGAAAATGCATACGAAATAAATGTTGTAAAAATTGATTATTCTACTTATTATCAATGTGCTATTGGAAACACAATTTATGACAAGTACAAAAACAGTGAATATATACAAGTATTGTTTACAGAGGTGGTTCTTTCACATACATTTTTCAGACTGACATAACACATTAAACATTTTGGACAGTGTTCTTAAAGAAAAATACTTTTGTATGGTTGAAACACATTGTTGTGGTAGATATTATTTGTTCTCAAAGAAAAGGAAGTTTGTTACAAAACAATTGTCAGAGAATGAGCGAATCCGCCATGTTGGCAATGAATGAGAGAGTACGTGAAGTGTGTTGTGAGAGAATAGATAGTACCAGTGTTAAGAAGTATTGTAGTGACTAATAAAGAGTTTTTATATTTTAAAATAGAACTGTGTGTGTTTTCAATTAATAACTTTACATATCAGAAGTGAGATTAGTTGGATGTAAACGTTTGTTTTTCGGTGACAGTGTTTGTGTATACGGTTGACGAGTTGTTGAGGTTAGAGGCAGTTACAGTGTTGATTGAAATCGTTGGAAACTCCGTGTGTGGCCGTTAGGAAGTGAAACCGTAAAATTGAATCTACAATAAAGGTAGGAATTATCTTAGAAAATGTCTAAAGTAACAATAGAGAATGTAGAAGGTGAAAGCGCGCCAAGATCGGCAGATGCAAACGCGCCAAATACAGAAGGAACCGCGCGAGATTTGAATGTAGTTCTTAGATGTGAAAGAAATATGGAAATAATGATGGCACAGGTGACTAACATGATTAGTATGATACAAGAAAAGGATCGCGAATTAGAAAAGCTAAGACAGGGAAATATAAATACATCAAATGACCACATAAGAGTTCCATTTTCTGAAATTAACGTGCAAATTCCAGAATTTACAAATGAAACAGACGAAATTGATGCAGATGAATGGATAAAAAAGGGTTGAAACTATTAAAGAAATTTACCAACTAGATGACAAAGTTATTAAGGTGTTAGCTACGAACAAATTGGGCAAGAATGTCAAGAAATGGTATGAAACGGATGAACAAAATTATAGAAAAGGATGGGCTGAATTTGTGAATGATTTACGAGAAATGTTTAGGAAACAGGAGGATATTGGAAAACTAATGGACAAGATCAGAAATAGAAAATGGAAAAGAAACGAAAATGTAGAAGATTATTATCATGAAAAATGTTCTTTAGCAAAGAGGATGAAAATGACTGATGCTGAATGTATCCACCATCTAATACATGGCATTGATAACTTCACAATAAGAGCACAGTTAGTGACGGCACAGTGCGCAACCCCTATGGAATTATTTAAATTATTAAGACTTTTAACGAATGAAATTGAGTCGACAAATGACAGGAAAGATAAAAAGTGCAGTGTTTGTGGCCGAAAAGGGCACGAAGCGGAGAAGTGTTACTTTAAGAAAGATGTTAAGGAAGAAAATAAGGTAACAACACCAACAACTAGAACGAAAGCTGTTTGCTATTCATGTAATCAAGCTGGTCATATAGCTAAGTTTTGTAAAGAAAAGAAAGAAGTTACCTGCTTCCAGTGTAAAGGTAAGGGTCATATAGCACGACAATGTACGAAGGAAATGGATTCAACAGTTGCAGTTATTGATAGTAAAACTCAGACAAATACAAATATTGCGAAATATATAAAGAATGTTAAATTGAACTTTGATGTTAATTTAAAAGGACTTGTTGACCCAGGTAGTTCTGACTGTACTATTAAGGCAACTATTGTGTTAATAAATGGACTGGAAATCGTCAGAGAGAGAGTGGATCTCAAAAGTTTTGGACCATCAGAATTTAAAGTAACATCACCAGGGTATGTAGTTGCTAATGTTGTTATTGATAATGTTGAGGCGGAAAATGTTATGTTTCGAGTGGTTCCGGATGATAGTCAATCTACTGATGTGCTTATTGGGCGCAGTTATACTGAACTTCCTCACATTGTTTACGTAAAAATGGATGAAAAACTTAAACTTTTACTATCGGAATGAACAGTTTCAGCAAATACTACCAAATTTAAATATCGAACAACCGACTACTGTGAAGATGATAGAAGAGAATTCAATTACGAAACCATTTTCGATCAATTTTATCCAAGTTATGAACAAGAAAGAAGAATACGCATTGCCAATGATGAACCTGACTGGACAAGAGAAGAACATTGATAAGAAAACAATTGAGAAATACCAAATATGTGAAGTAGAAAAATTAAAGGAAGATACCAGGAAACCAATAGTGGCTGAGGACTTAAAGATTGGAAATCAGTCGAAGGAAAATGTGGATGAATTAGTCGACTTGTTAAATGAGTACAGAGATTGTATCGCGACAAATATATCAGAGTTGGGGCATACGGATATTTTAGAGATGGACATTGTTGAAAAGGCTGGAAGTACACCTGTTTGCAGTAAACCATATCGAGTGAATAATGAAGAAAGGAACCAAATAAAAGAGATTGTATCTGAGTGGAAGAAGGTTGGACTGGTTACAGAAACAAGTTCGCCTTATTCAAGTCCAGTGTTATTGGTGAAAAAGAAAAACGGTGAACCACGACTTGTTATCGACTACCGTAAGTTGAACGCACAAACCCAAAGAGTAAGTTACCCGTTACCGAACCTTGATGAACACTTGGAACTATTAGCAGAAAGCAAGATGTTTATAGTAATGGATTTAGCACATGGGTATTTGCAGATGCCTTTGAAGGAAGAGGCTCGAGCGAAGACCGCTTTCATAACACCCGACGAAACTGGAGAATTTACGCGAGCTATTTTCGGGCTCATGAATGCACCATTTTATTTCTCAAAGTTGATGCAGTTAGCTTTGGGACCGCTTAGAGGTCAAGTCGTATTATTTTATCTTGATGATATTCTAATACCCGGAAGAGATTGGACAGACCCAATGACAAGATTACGAAAAGCACTAGAAGCTTTACGAAAAGCGAAACTGACCATAAAATTATCCAAATGTGAATTTGGGACAACAAGAGTGGAGTACCTTGGTTTTCTCATAACTCCTGAAGGGATTCAACCAGGACCAGCAAAACAGGATGCGATACTCAAATTTCCCTTCCATCAGATGTGCACCAAGTAAGGAGATTCCTCGGATTAGCAGGATTTTTCGCAGATTTATTAAAGATTTTGCCGTAAAAGCAAAGCCCTTGACACAACTCCTTAGGAAAAATGAAGAATTCAAATGGGGAACTCAACAACATGAAGCATTTGAGAAGCTCAAGATGGCATTAGTAAACAAACCTGTGTTACAAATTTATAACCCAAATAGTAAGTGCACCGAGTTAAACACCGATGCAAGCGCCGTGGGATTGGCTGCCATTTTGCTACAAGAAGGTGCCGACGGTGAACTACATCCAGTTTATATGATTAGTAGAAGAACATCAGAAGCAGAGGCAAAATATCACTCCAGTAAACTTGAGTTACTAGCAATTGTGTGGGCAATAGGACGACTGAGAATATTTTTATTAGGAATCGAATTTACCGTGGTGACTGATTGTCAAGCTCTCATCTACCTAAATGCCCATAAGACCAGAAATCCACAGATTACCCGATGGTATAACCAGCTGAGTGAGTATTCATTCACTATTAAGCATCAACCTGGACGAAGAATGCAACATGTTGACGCTTTGAGCCGTGCACCGATAGAAGATCAAGAAACACCGGTAAAGGAAGTGATACAGAATTTGACAATGTATTCTATTCTAACTCGTGAAGAAGAACTTGTGTTATTTCAATACTCGGATGAAGATATAAAACGTAAGATTGACATTTTAAAATTAAGTGACATGAACAAAAAGCAAACTGACGTTGACTTAGTGAAAGACTATAAGGTGAAAGACGGATTATTATATAAAACTGTTAATGTAAACGGTAAAGTGCAAGATTTATTTGTAGTGCCTAAAACAATGAGAAAGATGATTGCTATTAAATATCATGATTTAATGGGACATTGTGGTGTCGAAAGAACGATTCGTAAAATACAAAACTATTATTACTTTCCAAAAATGCGTGCCTATGTTAAACGACATATCCATCAGTGCGTCGAATGCATCCTCACCAAAGCAGTGACAGGAAAACCGGCAGGAGAGTTACATCCAATACCACCCGCAAAACGTCCATTTGCATTGGTACACGTAGACCATCTCGGACCATTTGTAACGTCCAAAAGGGGCAATCAATATATTTTAGTTTTGTGTGATAATGTAACAAAATTTGTTAGTTTACAGGCAGTACGTAGCACCAAAAGCGAGCCCAACATTAAGAAAATCGAAGAGTTTATCCGAAGATATGGATCCCCGGAGAAAATCGTTACCGATAGAGGCACCTGTTTCACATCCCGAAAGTTCGACAACTTCTGCAAGGAATATGGTATCAAACACATTCTTAATTCAAGTAGACACCCGCAAGCAAACGGTTTGGTGGAGAGGGTCAATGCTGTAATACTCCCTATGTTACAAATAGCTACTTCTACCTCAAGCGACATAGCATGGGACCTGCACCTTGCTAAGATAGAAAATAATTTGAACACATCAGTAAATAAAACAACCGGAAGATGTGCCTTTGAATTACTCTACGGGTATGTACCAAGATTCAAAGATGGGCAGATTAGAAAATTGACCGTGGAAAATGAGACCTATACCGATCCAAAGCTATTACAGGCTGAGGCTGCGGAGCATATGAAGAAGGAACAACAAAGGTACAAAGAACAGTATGACAGACATCGTTTCAAACACGTAAAGTATGACGTCGGTGATATAGTGTTCATGAGATGCGCAGTTATACCTACCGGAGAATCCACCAAATTACAACGCAAATATCGGTCCATTGTCCATAATACAAGTATTACCAGGAGATACTTACAGAGTAACGGAAATACGTGAGGCTGATGGCCGGAGGTATACAACCACTGCTCATGTAAGCCAGTTGAAAATATGGCGAACAGTTGAGGATGGAAAGGAAGAAGAAGATGAAATTGGTAATGATGAAGAGGAGAATGAAAAACCCCTTGAAACCGAAGATGACCAGGTATCAGATCTAGAAGAAGACGAAACCGAAGAAGACAACGAAGAAGGCAAGAAAGAAACTTCAGTGAATGAGTCACACAACCCTACCGAAAGACGAGAAAAGAAGACCCCTAAATATTTAGCAAATTATGAACTATATTAAACTCAAATTATTTGTTAACAAATTTTAAATATCTCGGGGGCGAGATATATATAGGATGGCCGAATGTCAGAGAATGAGCGAATCCGCCATGTTGGCAATGAATGAGAGAGTACGTGAAGTGTGTTGTGAGAGAATAGATAGTATCAGTGTTAAGAAGTATTGTAGTGACTAATAAAGAGTTTTTATACTTTAAAATAGAACTGTGTGTTTTCAATTAATAACTTTACAAGTATATGATGCATTTTTATTGTAGTCTAGATTCATTAATTTGGAAAATTATTTTTACTTTTCCTGTTCATAATAGCTGCGACAATCTGACAATAGTAAATAATAAAATTAAGGTTATATTGCAATTGAGCGCGTTTGTTTGTACCATCTTTAAATCCAACTCTGAGACGCTCTCAAGTTACTCTGATGACGTCAGTAGATACTGCTCCAAGCACACAAACAAACAAAGCTAATGTACATCGACGGTAGAGCCTGTCGTCGATCCGCCCGCTAGTAATTATTAGCCTAGGAATAGCGCTAAAATTTAAATTTATACGCATGCGCGTTAATTGAAAATCAATTCTTCCAGGGCCTTGCAATTTATTTATTTGCTAATAAACGAACCAACGAACATTGATAAATCGATAAGAAATAAGTTGTGAGACCAAACGTGAGAGTTCAAACAGGTTCAAAAGTTTATCGCATATTCACAAAGCGCTTACTCCTCTTGAAGCAAGTCTATTAAATTTCACAAAGATGCGTTCGTTATTATTCTTGTGTATAGTTTTATTTGTTGCTAAAAACGTAATTGCATGGAGATTCTTCACCATGGAAGAATGGTCGGCGGAAATTTGGGAAAACCTTTCCACTATAGATTTCCTAGAGTAAGAGACATCCCAGAAAAATGGTTTGTGCAAAATTTAGATCACTTTGATCCTGGAAATGATCAGAAATGGAAACAGGTTTGAGGAATTGAGTTGACTTTTATTGAAATATTTATTTTTATTTCTTTTACAGCGGTATTTTGTAAATGAAAAATTTTATGCCGGTTCTCCACAAGGTCCAGTATTTCTCATGATTGGAGGTGAAGGTCGAGCATCGAAAGATTGGATGACAAATGGGTCTTGGATTGAATATGCTAAAGTATTTAAGGCACTTTGTTTCCAACTGGAACATAGATATTATGGTGACAGTCATCCCACTCCGTGAGTATAACAATGCTTAATATATTAAATGTTTCTTATTTGGTATTTCAATAGGGATCTAAGCATAAAAAATTTACAATATCTGACAAGTCAACAGGCTTTAGCCGATCTTGCTGTATTCATCGAGGCTATGAATGAGCAATATCGACTTAATGATGATGTAAAATGGATTGTATTTGGTGGGTCTTATCCTGGTTCTTTAGCTGCTTGGATGAGGATGAAATATCCACATTTGGTTCATGGTGCCATGTCTGCTAGTGGCCCTCTCCTAGCACAAGTTGACTTTAAAGGCAAGTAATAAATATAAGAACCATAAAATCATTGTGTTCTGTTCATTTCAATATTAAGATATGAGTTATATAATGCATGGAGAATTCCCAAAAAATAGTTTGCACTGAAAACATTTTTATTTTTTGAATTAAATTATCATTCCTGATTTTACTGGAAATAAGATCAAATTCAAAAATTTAAACATTATACTTAATTTTGTATAGAAAATTTATTAATTCCAAAGTACTTAACTCTTCCTCTCTAACTAACTGTTGGGAAACTGTATTCATTCAATTGTATGTTAAAATTTCGACAGATTCATGTGTAATTTGCTGATATTAAACTCTTGGTTCAGATCACCCAACATCTTTCCAGTGTTTCTACACATGCACATGTCCTATTTGCACTAGTCATCAGTAGATGACTAGTGCGTTATAAAATAAAAGAAAAGGAACTTAAAATAGAACCTCGAGGCACTCTCAATTCTTTCAACGCGGCCATCCCCTAATAGCCAAATTTAAATTTCCCGCCACTATTTTTAGTGAATTCAACGTAAAAGCATTAAAATAACTATTAATGTTGTAATAAATGGTAGGTAATTTTATGTTTCACCGTTGAAGTTACTAAGAATAATTGCGGGCAATTTAAATTTGGCTATGTGGGTCGTCTACACTAACTAGGCAAAAAAAAACACTTCCGGTTTGAAGGTGTTAAGGATATTTTTTCCAAATTTAATCCTATTTGGTAAATAAAAGCAATACATCTAAACATTATAAATGCCCTTTTCTGTGAATTGAAAAAAAGAAAACTGGTTTTGAGTTTTTTGATACGGAGTTTGACGGTTAATGGGTTAAATGATTGAGACAGTAAATGGCAGGTAAGTGTCAAAAGATTTTGGCTAGAAGTTTACCCCCATTTGAAGATTTAAACACGCTTGACACTTTTTTTCTGAAAGCTGGCCTATTTCCATATTTTTGTGTGTTTGTATTCTATGTACGTAATATTTCAAGTTCGAAAGTATGACTTGTTAATTCTTGTATTTATTTGATTGCCAAAATTTAAACTGTCGTGATTTTAGTAAAAGCCTCCAACATTAACTGTAT
Organism: Protaetia brevitarsis; assembly: GCA_004143645.1. NCBI lineage: Eukaryota > Metazoa > Arthropoda > Insecta > Coleoptera > Scarabaeidae > Protaetia > Protaetia brevitarsis. The sequence continues at coordinate 555,617 of RXPK01000007.1, forward strand.
TAAATTAAATATATTCTTTCGTTTTCTAAAACCTATTAAAACGTTCAAAACTGGCAGCTTTTCCTTTGCATTCTTTTTTAAAGAAAAAGTCTTACCCTAGTCTTGCCTTCTAAATAAAAAACAATGTTTAGATGTGTCAAAAGTTTTATTGTTTTATAACGGCGATTTATCTTAAAAAGTTAATAAGAAAAAGTGGGAAGCTATAAAGTGAACGCGTTGCGATTTCAAATGAACGTTCTGTGGTTCTATTATACTTGCATCGCTTATGTATGCAACTTCACCTTGAATTTACAGTTGAATTAAGTGAGGTGTCTGTCTATATCTTTTAAATAATAACAGTTTGTGAATGCACGAAATTGTTTTTTAGGCGTTATTATAATATCGAATACCTCTCTTGTTATAATGGACAACTACTATCAACCAATTACTTGTCCTACGACACCTATATCCAAAATCTTTTATCTGCAGAATGATAACTTTTCAGTAAGAATTTTTCAAATTTATGCAGACGGCTATAACTTTTTTATTATACAATCAAATGGTATAGCTGGATAAACTACTGAAAAGTACTCCCGCGATGGTATCAAATTAAAAAGCTACACAAAAGTTTCGCTTAATGCTTAAAATGATCTCTGCAAAATTTCAGTCCTATACAACTAATAATAGGGGGGTTGATAAAAGCAATCCTCGCCTCTTTTTAAACAATTGATTTGAAATTTTACAGAAACAATTTGTTTAATTAGTACTTCTATTTAAAAAAAAATTAACCCTGCTGTAACAATTTAACTAGTTAAAAAAATATATTTGGAACCCCCAGAAATATTAATATACTTTCGTTAAATATGCTCCTCTATCCCAGCTTTCTTGTGTGAAACTTTGATCCAATTTGCTGTGGTTGAACCGCTTGAAAGACAGTAAAACTGAACATGAGGTACTATACAACAATAGATAGGGTACAGCTATAGAATGTCCGTAGTAAATAGCTTATCCAGCTACAACAACTTTAAAGGGTCAGAAATTTACGTAATTAAATATATTTAGGTTATTTAAAACTTATTTTTTCTTATTTCTAATAAAACAACAATGAAAATATTGGTTAAATAATTGCGAACTTACAGTTTTTAAATATTCTACAACATATATCCTTAGATTTCACTTTATTTCTATTCATGCTGCTTTACATTCCCTGCATGTTGACTTTAGATAAATCAAAAGGAATTTCTTACATATCTTAGAGCAAAATATTGGTTTTTCGTAATCTTAAATTAAACATATTTTATATTTACTAACAACTGCGGAATTAATAACATTATATTTTGACCTATTTAATTTTGACAAATATTAGTTTTATATAAAGGATAAATAATGATATAATTATTATGGAACGTAATTGTTTGATTCTATGATATATCGACGAGCAATTAAACATTAGTACATCAAGTTAGCTTTTATACTGGCTTTATCCGGTCTTTTCATCTTTGGTGCTTTTATAAAGTACCATATTAAAATGTATAAGCAGTGTAGATCCTTGAATTTAAGACACATATTCCTTAGTTTCAACACAATGAATCAAGAATAGAATCATTTCGGATTCCTCATGTATACTTCTCCGACGGTAAAATTGCCCGTACAGAAACATATAAAAATCGTTGTACAGTTCCTACCAAAAAAAAGTTAACGGCCTGCGCGAAAATATATGTGGCGAGCACATTTAGGACGGACCATAGGTTTTACTGCGGTTACGCAAGCAGGTGTTCTGTATGATTCATTGTGTATTTATCCGACACATAATTTCTCATTTTTATAATTTATTTTTTATTATCAAGACACAAACACACACACGTTGAAATAATGTTTGGATGTTCTTATTGACATATTAGAATACTTTATTTCGTATATATACCTATATCCTGCCAATATGGAATGTAGTGGATAGACAAGTTTGTTTCTTTCAATTTCCTATTTTTTTAATTGTAACATTTAGCAATAAGTCAATTGGAATATAAATAAATATATAGTTTTCAATAGCAAATGCAATTTAACGGGATACTTTGCTTGTTTTATCTAATTATAACATTTGCATCTAATAATGTGTCCACCCTTCATTATTTTTGATTACTTCCTGTAATCTGGACGGCATAGAATCCAGAAGTTTCTCGCAAAATCCTATAGAAATCTTTTGCCAGGCAGCGTCCACTTTTTCCAATAGTTAATCAGCATTTTCTGACTTTTTAAGTGCGATCAGCATTATGGAAAAATTTCGACTAACTAAACTTTATCTGAACTATTTCCAAAACGTTGCATATGCGATACTAATAGGCCGTAAATTTATGTGAACACTTACTGCTTCCATTTGAAGTATTCAATGTTCTAATTCTTTTACTATTAAAAATAAAGAGTCCAAATATTAGTATTGAGATATACAGTCGCAGAGAAGAATTATTTGTAATTTATTTTTCAGTATTATGTAGTAAAATAAAGCAATGAAAACCTAACTATTTAGAAACTATTAAAAAACAATAGAAAAATAAAAATAAATAAATTATGCAAAATTTTGATTCAAATGTTTTATTAATTTGATTATGAAAAATAAGCGTATAACATTTGTCCGCAACTGTATGCATTTTTATGCGAAGTGTCAATAAAAAATATGTTTATTTATATATATAAGAGGCGAATATCAGATAAATACAAATGCTTTCCTTTATAGTTTTTGCGGATGAAATGAATACCCTTATTTGAAAACTAATAAATCAAGATCGCCGTCACAACTTTCATAAACAATTTACCAACTGTATAGTGGACATAAAAATACGAATTCACCAACACACGAGTAAACATTACGTTAAGTTGACTACTCTTTGAGTGGCATGAATAAAACTACCTCCAGTAAACACAGTTGTATGTATAGTTCAACCTAAGAATATATAACCAAAATCGCGATCCAGATTGTTAACGTTTTTGTGGTAGGAGCTGTACATTGATATTATAAAAATGCTTAGTTTGTTGGAAAGTGCTGAATAATGGCATTTACATCAATTTATTAGATCATAATATTTAACTTCTTGATTAGAACAGATCATTAAACTACTGCTCACACTTTGAAAGCTTTACCGTCGAAGTAATTATTTTTGGGAGAATTTTTCTTGCGTTTTATACGCCGATGTAAATTAACTAACCGGTTTCCTTTATTGCGTAATCAACTAATTATGTTGCTATCCTGAAACTATATATGTAAAGCCATATTGAATAAGTTTTTTTGTTAGTTACTAAAGAATGAATTTGTTTACACACACTTCCGTAGAATGATTTGTTATTGGAAGTTGCACGGGCTGTAAACCGCAATAGAATTTACTGATGATATTACGTAACGTATTAGTAATTTGTTTATTCATAGTAATGGGAAAATTAAAATAATACAAACTAGATACCATTCAAATATTTCATTATTAGTATCTATAACAAAGTCTTAATTTGCTTTGAGAGTGTTAATCCTCAGTTTATATCACAAATAAGGCCATCTTTTATTTTATTTAATGATTTTATCCAATAGAGGAGTTAGATGTAGGTAGATATATTAATGTGAATTCGATTATTTCTTCACTTTGTCAGGAAACTTAAGCATTTTTATTTTTTAAAACGGGAGAATTGTCACTCCGATGTTTATAAACCCAAATCGGTATTTATTTTTTAGTGAGATTTGCTAGTAATGTTAATACTTCTAGTGAATTAGATCAAAATTCAGAAACATCAGACTGATCCGACCACGTTAAATGCACTAACTCATTTTAATTCGTAATGCGACTTATTTAGTCTACTATTTTGGTATTTTATTATTGACGTTTATTACACCTGAAGATGGTACTTACTTTACCGAAACAGGCAGTGTAAATAAAATCTTTGATAATACTGTTGAGATGGGTGATCCCATTGCTCTGTTTATAAAAGTTCTTTTTAAACAAAAAGTTACTAAATTTAGTGGTGTGTGTACTTTTAAATCGTTCCATTTTTCGTTTATAGCTTGCAGTGTTAAATCAATCGGTATATTGGTGTACAACGAAATCACATCCAAGCTAATTGTTTTATATCCCGAAGGAATTGTTTGGGTTTTAATAAAATTGTAAAATCCCATGATTTTTTCACCTAAAATTTGACTTAAAGAGTTTGATAGAAATTTTGCTAAACTGTATGTTGCATTTTGATAGTATAGGTTGTAATGGTACATTTTGTTTGTGTATTTTTTGGCAACCCACAAATTCGCGGTGCTTGTGCATTATTGGTTTTTAAATTGACGGCTTGCTCTTTACTTTTATAATTATTAACCGATTTTTGAATTTTCTAAGTGGGATCGTTTTTTAGCTTTGTATCTTTGTAATCTACTTTGAACATTAAAATTGTTTTGTTTGATTTGTCAGCTCTAAGAATATACAGGGTGTATCAGATAAAAAAGTAAATTTTGCTTGGGTGTTAACTACACGACATATAAAGCACAAACCCACCGAAACCGGATTTCATCATTAAAGAATAAAAAAAAAGTAAAATTTAGAGCCAAATATTCGTTAGTCCGGGCCTGATGCAAGGAAACGTCATGTTAAGCACCCGCTAAACGTGGTATTATGTATAAATACATTGCACTCATTTAGTATTATTCTTAATGGTATGCCGTAAGTTCATTTAACGTCATTCTGAATAAATAAAGGCCCTTGTAAAAATAGCAAAACTGAGGTATTTTAAATTTCTTCTTTTTATAAAATAAACATTCCTTTTTTGTTAAGAGCATTCTACGTCTACAAAGTATTATTTTTAATATCCTGATAAAACGTTCAAGTTTCACCGAATATGCGACTTCAGTAGTTACAAAAAACGTAAATATTTTTCTTTTGCTTTGTCGAATCGAGAGTTAGTTGTTAATAAACGGTACCACATGAATCTGAGTTATTTCTTTTGGATTTATTTAATCATAGAACGCAAAATGAATTGAGTGGAATTACACAGAAATAAATGTAGATACAGAAAATTTGCAAACACGCCTTTTTACTATCTATCTCTACATTCCCGCGCTTTTTGCCGATGCATCAAGCTTCGGTTTTCTTTATATGAAATCATGATGGTCCTGAAAAGGATGGTTTTTCGAGGCGGAAAGAATTTAAATAAAATGTTCGAAGTGGCTTGCACTCCAAGCGGCGATCCACACAAAACTAACAGCGTTAATGGCTGAATGATAGTGGTATGTGGGGGTATACTCGGGACAGCATTTAGGTTGGGCACAGGTGCGGCTCTAGCCCACGGCATTTATAAAATATTTTTTTTCTCGTTAATGCTTACAGATAGACCCCTGTGCATTAAGACTTTTTGATTGTATATGATTACAGCTGCTACATATTATTATATTTACCTCTATATCTGATACACCCTGTATATATATATTTTAGGGTGTTCTTTTAGAATTTTTTTGTTCCTAAAATTGCTGGAAAAATATTTTTGTAAATTGGTATTGTTTGAGTCAAGAGAAAATTCTATTAATATGGCAGTGAAATGTATTTAGTTTCTAACGGTAAAAACTTTTTTAATGTTGTTTTTCTTTTCAGCATACTATGAGGTTGTTGACTCAGCTCTTACAGAATCTAATAGCAATTGTGCTACCTCTGTTAAACTCGGCACAGCACAAATAGAAATTCTCATGCGTCATATGATCGGACAGAGAAATCTCAATCAAAAATTCAAACTGTGCGATCCTATCGAAAAGAACATTAACAACACTAATGACGTTGCAAATCTCTTTGAAACATTGGCTGGCAATTTCGCCGGTATAGTTCAGTACAATAAAGACAACAGGATTGGCAAGGGCAAGAGCAACATTACCATCGATACATTATGTGGTATTATGACCAACGAAAGCTTAGGTCCGCCCATTGATCGCTTAGCTGCTATTAACGAGATGCTGTTACAAGCAAACAATCAAACATGCCTCGATTATAAGTACGATAAAATGATAAACGAATACAGGAACAGTAGTTGGAATAGTTCAATAGCGGAAGGAGGTAATGAATGTACATAAAATTTCGGGAATTTATCATTCTTTCGAAATATTTTAATAGGTCGTCAATGGTTCTACCAAACTTGTACTGAATTCGGATTTTTCCAATCTTCTACGAACACACCACAAGATTTCGGAAACAAATTTCCGGTCGATTTTTTCATACAGCAGTGCATCGATGTATTTGGACCAAAATACAATAAAAAATTCATCGAAACCGCTGTTAAACGAACCAATACTTTGTACGGTGGCACGGACATAGATGTTTCAAAGGTGGTATTTGTCCATGGATCTGTAGATCCATGGCATGCCTTGGGAATAATCCAAACGCAGCATCAAGGCGCACCTGCTATCTACATTCGAGGTTCATTCAGAATTTCATAGATTTGTATGTTGTGTAAACCGTTTTTTGTATGTTTTAGGTACCGCCCACTGTGCCAATATGTATCCAGCAGCTCCTGACGATCCTCCACAGTTGAATGCTGCTAGGGTAACAGTAAGTGAACTGATTGATTCTTGGATTCGATTGTAAATATTGATCTGAATGTTGTAATTATATGTTAGTCACAGATGGCTATTTCATGTATTTAATCTTAGAGGATCACATTGAGACGATGTTTGTCGAAGCTATTGTTGTCTCTCTTATACTATTTAGGATATCAAAAAGGCAGCGATAGCTTCAGGAAGGTTCGTTTCGATGAGTGTTCTAAATGTAATGTGTCGAATTTACGTACAAATATAGAACTAAACAATATAACACTCACTTCACTACTTTGAATTATATCGCAAAGGTAATAAACTAACTGTTGATCTATATATAATTACAAAAAAGTTGTTATGTGTACTCGTTGTTGTAATAGTTAATTACTATAATGTATATGTGTAATATGTATAGAAACAGACTGAATATTTGTGAATTATGTAATTTTTTTTGTATGTATATTTGCAAGAATAAAAATAAATTTAATTTTGGAAGATCTTTATTCTCATTATCGAAACGATTTTATTTATTGATTATATATAAACTATGGTAAAGTAGTGCCTTATAGGGTCTGAAGTACTGCGGGCGGTCGTCGGTTCGAATCTCGTTCTAACGGTAGGTAACCGTTTTTATTTTTTTAGGGGATGATAATGATGACTAGGAGAGAGATTTGGCTTTGCGAGTCTACCTGCTACGCATTTTTGCTGTATGATGGCTGGTTTATGTCCAATATAAATAAAATTATTAAATAATTATACTAGATGTCTTTAAACACTATTACGAACCAAAAATCTGCAGATTTGTTTTGGTTTTGTAACATCAGCTATTCATTTATTGAGCTCCTATCTAAGTAACCGCGAGTGTTATGTATCTTACAACGAATTTGTATCTACGGAATACATATTACATACTTGTGTGCCACAAGGCTCAAATTTAGGCCCTCTCTTATTCAATCTTTTTATAAACAACCTCTTAACATGTTTTACCTGTCCTGTCCTAGCCTATGCTGATGATATTAAATTTTCATCTAATAGAGATGCCATCATGCTACAGGAAAATTTAAATAAGCTCGTTAACAGCCTCAATATTAATGTTAAGAAGTGTTGTGTTATTTGACATTTCTTTAGAGAGGAAGACAGAATGTAAAGATCTTTGTGTTCTCTTTGATGCCGGTTTTACCTTTAAATCCCAAATTATATCTGTATGCAAAAATGCATTCAGCCCCCCTGGCTTCCTGATACGTGTATCGCGTTACTTTACTGACATAGAAGTTATTAAGACTTTATATAATACCTATGTCCTTAGCAAGCTGGAATATGCGCTATTAGTTTGATACCCATTTTATGCGTGTGATTCTTTGCAACTAGATCGAATCCACCGTAAATTTCTTAAATTCTTATCATTCAAGTTGGACAGAATGTATCCAGAAATTGATATACCTCAAGTGGATCTATTGGAGCGTCGTGATGCACAATGTAGGAAATTTTTAATAAACTTACTCCAGAATAAGATCGATTGTCCATATCTTCTGGAAACATCACATTTCTTCTCCCACACTTAAACACCAGGCGCGGATACAGCTTTAAGCCACCTCAAGTCAAGACAAATTTGATGAAACGGTCACCTAGTGATGGTCAAGCTTGGCAATACCAGTTGTGATGTGTTTCATTAAAAATATAGATATATATTATAATCTACACTATATTTCAGATTGTAACAATAATAAATTTTGTCTTTTTATAACTGAATTTTGCAATGCATTACTTTATTCTGTGTCCTCTTTGGGTCTGTACCTGTTGGACATCAATAAACATTATTATTATTATTATTATTATTATTATTATTATTATATTATTAAAAACCATCAAATCATACTTGAAATATGTGTCACTGGGCGTACGCAAAAATCGGCAGCTTTTTGTTGGCTAAAACAATTGCGAGGTGCTTAGGACATAATTCGAAAGTTATTTTTTCAATTGAGTTAACTCTCGAATATTGAAATTATTTTATGGATTCGTCATTCATGAAGTACATTAAGTCATTTTTCTTTGTATAACCCTAGTCTTTTACAAGTTAATGCAGTTCTAATTTTGCACAATTATTTTAACACATTAAGGCGAATTCGCATCCATTTTACGGTGACGCTGTGAAGTGATGATATTATATTTCGTATCTCGTGGTGCAATCCACCGTCAAAACCGTGTGAGGTTTTAAAAAATGGCGCGGATGAAGTGCTGGTGTAAAGCGCATGCCCTGAAACGCTTTGTTGATTTAAATTTTCGCTTTTTCTTGTAACATATGCAAAGTGATTTTTTTATGATGATTTGAACAAAAAAAAATCCGGGAAATTTTTTTCTCTTCTATTTGTATTTTGTGATTTTTTTATGAGTATAAATTAAACCTAGTTACAAACTGCCACGATCGTTTTATTTACGCCCCCCAAAACATGTAAGCGGATTTGATGATGGGAGATCTAGTTATGTTCTTGTCCTAAAATATTCGGCCACTAATTAATTTTCCCCTATTTTTCGTAAAAATGTTTATGCAACTCTTTTCATTGAAGTGTATAACAAGTTGCCAATAATAAGATAGCTACAAGAGGAAGTACAAATAATTAAAGCAACGTTTAAATTATTGAAAGCTTTATTTTTTAAATATTTTGATACACATGAGAGTATTAATAATATAATTCACATTGAGACAAAAACAAAAAATCATAATAATATATATATATTTACGTTCCGGAATATTTTCCTGCTTTACTCGCGTAAGTTGAACCACTTTTTTTTGCGATAATGAGAAAAACCACTAACCCATTACTCTCAATTTCAGTGACCACTGTTAGTACAATAATACGCTCGAAAACGGAAAAATATAACGGAACGTTAAGCTATGGATAAACACTAAGATTAAAATTTAATATCCAATCAAATTTTCATCCCTTTATACAAAATTGTAACTTCCGGTGAAATTGTCGAAACGTAACGGACGTTCCCGTTTTCAATAAATATAACAATATATAATAAAAAAATAATAATACAAAAAGCGATATCCTAAATAGCTATACAGTATATTGGTAATATAAAAAAAGGATGCGGCTATTACGTTTCAGGCAATTGTCACGGCTATCAGTATCAAACATTTATTTTCTTTTCACTTTAAGTACCTCGCTATTAAAATATCAAAGGATAACTGGAACGCTGTTTTATAAACGATTCCTTAAACTAATCACATTCAAATATATTATTATAGTACATTACGTATAAACAGCTTTCTAGTTATTCGAGTATTCATTTATTGTAACATATTTTCAATTATATAAACGTATAACACGTATTTATTTAAACAGTGTCTCAATCACACAAACGTTATTATTTATGTATGTATATGTTTTAACTACGAGATTCTCTTTGTAATTACTTTTGGAAATATACTTTTTATGTATGTGTATATATATCTTAGCTACAGTATAATAACTAAAATATGTTTTTTATTTCACATTTTCGCATTTTGTTTCAAAATGGCAAAAGCGTTTTTAAAGAATAAAAATTTTCTTTTTCTGTAAGAATGTATATAACTGGACTATCATAGTGTGCTTAAAATATGGACAAATTTGTTATCTCAGACGTATCAATAATTAAGAATGCATGTGTTCTTCTTGCAGAAACAAAGCGAGTGTTGTATTCATTTTTTTTTTAACTTTAAAGCCATTGCACATTTTCTTTTTCTATTATGCACTTTGCATATAATATATAATCCATATTTGTTTTAATCACGATTAAGTAGTTAGCGACAGTTTCGTTTTAACTTCAAATTTATGTAAGTGTCAATTATCGTAAAATATTGTTTCGTCAGTTGATTTTTTAAGGTCGAAGTTCTTTGGTCGTATTCGTCATGACTAGGAAGGAACATACGTGGTGTGTGTATTTATAATTAATTAAATTATAACAAAAATTAATATCAACATATAATTTAACGACGGGAGAGCGATTTATTTTTTGCTTTCTTCTTCCAGTTCTTTCAGAAGTTTCTTCATTTCATCAGAGAGCATATGCTGATCTGCTATGGGTCTGTAAATAAATAAAAAAAAACATATAATTAGTTTCTCTTTACAGTGAGTTTAACCAATAAAGAGATAAAACAAGAAATGACACTTTCTGTGGACGCATTTGATGTGATCCCGTATAACATGGATTTCAAATTTAAAAAAATGCGTTAGATTTACCTCAGGAGTAAAGGCGCGGGGCCACTGCACGCGAAGCGAAGCGAAGCTCAGCGAAACTAATTTCCTTGAAAATAGCTCCCATGTAATCATACGCGCATCTTCGCTAGCCTAACTTTGCTTCGCTTAGCTTTAGTTGCCGCGTCCGCGTAAGATTACATGGGAACTAATTTCCTTGAAAATTGGCTCCCATGTAATCATACGCGCATCTTCGCTAACCTAACTTCGCTTCGCTTAGCTTTAGTTGCCGCGTCCGCATATGATTACATGGCAGCTAATGTTCAAGGAAATTAGTTTCGCTGAGCTTCGCTTTGCTTCGCGTGCAGTGGCCCCGCGCCTTTAATGTTTAATTAGTCAAAGTCAACGTCAGAACAATAACTGCGGTAGCGCCCCCTTTGCAAATTTACAGTGCTGTAACTACCGTCAAAGTGGTGCATGTGGAGTGTCAATTATTGCTTATCTCTTACCTAGTTTAACCTTATCTATTGCAACAAATTTAGTTTTATACTGTTCAATTCTCTGATCTTTAATTAGGAATATCACTTGTGAAAGCATTATGTCGACACAAAAAGAGATAAAGGATATACTACCCTATAAGAATAGTATTGCAAAATAAATAGTTAACAGTTTGCATCATCATTACAAGAAAAACAGTGGACTCTTATTACAATTGGAACGGCTCCTACCTATTGCAGCCGTTGTGGCCGAGAAAGATTTCAAGGTTTGTGGGACATATGTCTCTATCTGTCACATTTTAGGCAGTAGAAATTATGTATGAGATGGTATGAGAGATTGTGAGGCATTTATCACTAGCTTTGTTCGCTGTGCGAATCAGAATTTAATTGGAAACTATTTCGGTTTTTCCAGTGCGCATGATTCAAAAAGGGATTGTTGTTTGAAATTAGTTTGATAATTTGCTCTGTGAACACATCCAAAACCGACACTACTGCCACAGAATATCTAACAACCAGAACATCAACTTGGCTTGGCGGGAAGGGTTCGCGCATTCTCATCGCGCAGCTTGATCCGCCATTAAATCGGGCGAGAACTTGTGGTTTCGGCTATGTTCGCTCTTTGCATTAGGCACACGTCGCTGACTTCAAGTTTATATTCGTATGTTAATTTAAATAGTGTTATCAAGTGCAAGTCGATAAAATATGAAAATAATGGAAAAGAAAGTAAAATAATTGTAAAATAAGCCATATTCTTTTCATTTTATCGTAGATATGTATCATATTCTCGAAATTCACTTCAGTTAGGTCCTGTCAGGCACGGAATTTTAGCGAAGCCGACTCTCACTTCTCGCCCGAGACACTGACATCAAGGTCACGAAATTTTGCCCACTCAGATCAAAAGAGCCGACAAAGAGTTTGCATTCTGGTTGTTACGATATTCTGTGCTACTGCCATCTGTGTCCAGCAATTGGAATTTATATGTCAGCCGGCGGAGCACACGGCGCAGTGTATCTTTCTCGTTTAGTGCGCATGAGCGAATTTAAAATCCACAAGAAATCCGTGAACTTTCTGGATTAATCACAAACTGTCACTGACTACAATTTGATACTGTGCGAACACCGAATTTTAAATTACCAACGGTCGAAATACGAAATTGTTGCACTGCGAACGCACAGCTGTTATTACGCATGCGTTGTTCAGTTGTGGATAGTTTCTGATTGCACAGCGAACAAACCTACTGTCTGTCACATAGAAACTTATGTTGTGATGGTTGCCTAACTTCAAACGTGCCTCAGCCAAATACTATTTTGTATCTGCTCCTTTTTATACAGTTCAATAGAAAAACAGGAAAGGAATCTGTCAAAAATATCTCGGATGGAATTAAAAAAAAATATATATATAAAATGTTATTAGATATAAACAATATAATTACTCAAGTCAGCTGATGAATGCAACTGACGAACAAATTCTGAGTAAACGCGATGATAGAATTTTTTATAGCTGAATTACTTATATTTTTAATATTTTATATAATATTTAATTTGTTTGTAACTTGACTGATCAATTATTGGTACAAGATGCCTTTGATTGCTAACACCTAATGGTTAATACACTTAAAAAATTCAAATTATTTTCAAATAAAAGAAATTTTCTATAACATACATATACATAAAAGTTGGGTACCAACAGAAGGAAAAAAAATTAATTCTTTCAAGATTACACCTCCTTATACTGTTATCTACTGCTACGTTGTTTATCTTACTATAATGATTTTTTATTCAAATTCTAATTTGAAATATATTCTTATGTTATAGATGAAGTAAGCAAAAATCTTACCTTTCTCGTTCAGATGATGGTTGTCTTCGTCCGGACGATTCTTCAGTTTCGGCTGAAATTTAACAAATTACAAACATGAGAAACTCCAAAAATATATTCAGAAATAAAAATGAAACATGCAATTTATGTGCTTTAAAACGTGTCTCAACATTTTACAATGACTTACTGCGCATGAGTACATATTAATAAATAGAATGATACATATAAAAAAATGTATACTTTTTAGATACTTAAAATAGATAGATATATGATACATAATAAAAAAACAACATACAATTGTGCACATAATGCCCATAATGCGTCACACGTTACGGTAAAGAATATGTAAAGAACTGTTTACAGGATTCGATGTAGAAAAAAGCACATAACAAGAAACGATTTGAAATGGAATTACGTATGTAGATGAACGCAATTTATATACTAAGTTTCAAAATATGATACAAAATGTATTGTAACAGTGACTGTACAGATAAATAAAAGTTTTGATAGTTATACAAACCAAACCATGCTGATTAATAAGTATATACATGGGGAATGTAATGAAATTAATTGAAAAATATATTGGTTATTTTGGAAATTTAAATTGAATTTAAATTTAAATTGTTATGCTGTGAAACTATATTGCATTAATCGAATCGATATAGGTGTTTCAAGCTAGCAAACGTCCATCATCAATCAAACCTGATATCAAATTTATCCTTATAACTAATTTCATGCTAGAATTTTCCAAAATGTAGGTAGATGGTAGAAATATGTTATTTTACGGTAAAAATGCTTGTTCTGCTCGAAGTTGCCCCTTGTTACTTCCATGACATGTACCTGCATGTATGTGACAAAATTGTCATACTTACTTCTATCATGGCGTGCACAGTGTATTTTCCGTAGGTGTAATAGTGTAATTATAAGCTGATTTCGTTCGTGTCAGTGACTATATCAGTATTCGCTAACAACCAATAAGCGAAGAGAATTTCAAAATTACGTAAATTCTATTGGATAGCAAGTGATCGTGATTCTGAATAATTGCCGGCTAATAACCTCGCTGATTTGTACCAGCTGATTGTGTAAAATGTGAATCTGACAACTAAAAAATTCGATATGTTTACATATACCTATAACAATGATAAAGGTCGCTTGCTAACTTGAAAGATCTTTCCTTGGCAAATTTGTACGCCTTCAACTGGTCTACTTAGATTGAAACAACAAATCTCAGTTGATGTAACGGTTTTTTTCATTTTTTGTAATTTGTGTAAGTGTAAGTTATAAATTAATTAACCGTTAGCACAAGATAATTTGCAACGTTACTATGATAAAAGGGAAAGTAATCGCATATTTGCAAAAAGGTAAGTGGAAAAATTATATTAGTTGCATGGTTATGTATTAACACATGAGTTTTTGGTTATTCAGTTAAAAGAAATATTGTTTGATTTATATTACACTTGTTTTAAATTATGTGAAACAAATAGTCTGATGTATTTACGAAAATTAACAAAAAAACAGGAAAACTAAAACTGATATAATTGCATTTTAAAATAGTGAATCTGTGTGGGTTGCTGTTTAGATCGCCAAATAAGTTTTAGAGAAAATAGGATAGGTGATATAAATATAACACAATAAATACAACATTATATAAAAGAAATCTACGCTACATCATTATGGATGATATACAGCATCTCAGCATGTCAGTATTGTGCAAAAAAACACCAAAAAAG